>CM053583.1:36433130-36444822 GCA_028627135.1 Pseudochirops cupreus | reverse complement strand
ATCTAGAGTACACATATATCTTCTAGTTCTTGAAAGTCAATCACTTGCAAGAGCAGTTATGCTGATTCTTCTCAGCCACTGACAGAAAAGCTAGGAACAGTGGATGTAAATTTCAGAGTCAGATTAAACTTGAAAAGAAAAAGATATCCAAATGTTAGAGCTAACCAAGGTTAGAGTGTGCTGCCTAGGGAACAGATGACTTTCCTCACTTCAGGCTTCAAACCTGAAGTTAGATGTTTCCTTGTCACAGAAGTTCCAGAGTGGATTTCTGCTCAGTTATGAGTTGGAGCAGATGGCATCTCAGGTCCCTTCCAACTACAGAGTTGTCTGCTTTCATTATTCTGTATGGTTCTTGGGTCATGGAATCCCTCTGAATCATGTGTACAAGAAGCTGATAACTCTCAGCTTTGTGGTATCTTCAGCCCCTCTGAATGGTACTGTTTGTGTGCAAAGATCTCATTAAAATATCCTGGTGGGTTGGTTAATGGAAGTTGATGTGCTGTGTAAAATGATGCATTCAGCAGCTCCTTGTAAATGGTTGGATTGACCACTGAGAACCAATGGAGTGTGCTCAAGGCAGAGAGAGAGGCAGCTGGAATGGCTGCCCTGGGGCAGGAGGGCTTCAACAGACCTTTAGTGGGAAGATCATGTTGCTGTTAAATAGATTGAGCTACCACATTCTCAAGAGCACGTTCCCAGTGAAGCCAGTCGTCTCATGTGAAGCTTCACAGCAGCAGGGTGATTAAATGGGAAGTGAAAAATGAGGCTAAGTGGAGTCTTTGCTTCCATGAAAGCAAATAAACACAACCTTCAATGTCTCATCAGTTGAATTAAATTGTACAGTGGCCAAACCAATATTTAAGATATCAGTGTGTAAATTACATAAAAAGTCTATTTCAATTAGAGATGTGTGTGCATATGTATCTCTAGTTACACACACACACACACACATACACACACATACACACACATACACATACACACACACATACACACACATACACACACATACACACACATACACATACATACACACATACACACATACACACACATACACACATACACACATACACAAACACACACAATCTTCAATACTTAAATAGGTCCATGATCTCCTTGTTGTGATGTCAATGTTTCCATTTTCCTTTAGTGCAATATATCTGCACATTCTCATAGTGATCTAGTCATGTTTCCCTAGACATCCTTTGTAGGTGATCTACTGAACTGGCTGGAATCTTTCTGCCTTTTACATTATAAGAGAAAGAGAAAGGGAGCAAAGCAGGAGAGGAAAGAGAGAAAGGGAGAAATAGAGAGAGGAGGAGGGGGAGAAAAAGAGAAGGGAGAGAGAGAAGGAAAGGGAGTGGGAAGGAAGAAGAGAGAGGGGGTAGAGTGAGATGGGGAGAAGGAAAGAAAGGGAGGGAAGGAGGAAAGGAGAGAGAGACAGACAGACAGACAGATATTGAGAGTGAGTCATTTCCTAGGGAAATGAGAGGTTAAATGCCTTGACCATATTGTCCCCACAAATACTACATCTAATGCTTCAACCTTTTCTCAAGGTGTCTCTGGTTCTTGGAAGGCCAGGCCTCTAGGGAACAAACTCTGGTGCACCCTAGCAAGGTAGCAAGTCTTTAAATTCATATACCATGTTTCTCTGAATATGTCATACTCATCATTTTTATGGCACAATAAAAGACCATTGAATTTATAAGCTACAATTTGACTAGACATCCCTCAGCTGATAGGCATCAATGTTGTTTCCAGTTCTTTCCCACAATAAAAAAGATGATGCTATAAATAGTCTGGTACGTGTGTCTCTGTCCTTTATCTTCTAGGGTTATGTGCATAATAATATTTCTGCTTCATAAAAAGACAAGTATTAGTTAGTGACATTTGAAGTATAATTCCATTTTTTTTTCCTCCAGAATGGTTAAACCAATGTGCCTACTGCCACATCTGTTCCAACAGTGGTTATTTCCCCCTTTTCTGCTGTTTGCCAGACTGATGGGTGTCAGATGAAACCTCACCTGTTTTAATTTGCATTTCTCCATTACTTGATGGTCTGTCATTTTTTTTTTTTTTACTTTGGGTGTTTTTTTATGTAGAATTCTTCATTTTACATCTATCTGCTCAAGGAATTTGACCATTTATCTTTTGGGGGATGTCTTATTCTCATTTATTTGAGTCAGTATTTTCCTTACTTGCATATTATGCTCTATTAGAGCACATTTCTATTAAAATCTTTTATTTAATTTATAATTATACTACTGAAATTCTCTGTCCTGTTCAAAATATTTTATTTTCTTTTTTGGATGATGGTGTTGGTGGTGGAATAAATCCAGTGATTCATTACTATGTACATTTACCTTTAATTCATTTTTTAATTTTACATTCAATTCCAAATACTCCCCCATTCCCACTGAAAAAGCAAGAAAAAACACATTATAAATGCAGATAATCATGTTAAACAAATTCCCCATATTATCCATGTCAAGAGAAAAAAAGAACATGTTTTAATTTTCAGATTAGAATTCAGTCACATGCATTTTCCAGAACATTATTAAGAAAATGTGCTGGGAGAATTAGATTCTTATGCTTCCTGTCAGTCTCTATCTTGACTCCACCCCAGGTTGAAACTCTTCAGCTTTTTGCAATTGGAACTGTCTCTTTTGTATTTTTTAATCATCTCTATTCTATGCCTTTCTAGGTAAGTTGTTGCTATCTCTCTCTCTTTTTAAAATTCTTCTTCCTTTTTTTTTCTTTTGTTCTCTCTTGGTTCTTTTTCTAAATGTCTTACAATTCCTTTTCATTCTTCTTTGCTGTATCTTCATACAGTACAAGCCTCTACCCGTGCATGTTCTCCAAGGCATTGTACTGGGTCTTTTCTTCTCCATCTGAGTAATTACATTTGGCTATCTCATCAATTCCCATCAATTCAACTATCCTTTCTATAGGAATGAGTCTCAAATGAATATATTTAGCCTTGGCTTCTCTTGGACTTGTCTCACATTTCTGTTTGCTTATTAAATATCTTGAAATTAATATCTTAATCTCAATATTTCTAAAACTTATCTCCTTATATTTTCCCTCAAAACTCTCCTCTCTTCCTATCTTCCTTATTGCTCTGAGAGTACCACCATGCTCTCAATCATCCAGTGTCAAAACTGACTCCTCACTTTCACCTGCATATATATAATTATTGGTTGCATCCTTTCATGTCTATTTTTTCAGGAATTCTTTCCTTTAATCTCCATTTCCAAGACTCTTTGCTTTCCTTCAGGTCTCAACAAACATCTTCACTTCTTTAGCAGTCTTTTCCATTAATTCTCAGTCTTACTGCTTTCCTTATGAAATTGTTTCAAATTTATCCTGTATATAACTTGTTTGTATGTAACTGTTTGCATGTTGTGAGCTCCATACTGGTGTGTGAATTCCTCCAAGAAAGGACTTTTTAAACCTTTCTTTGTATCCTCAGCTCTTAGCACAGTATAGCTCTGCTTAATAAATAGTAAATGCTTAAAGTACTTATATATTTGACTTGCTTTTTTCTTCTCACTGTTTCTCCATTAGCATTTTAAAAATCTTTTTCTCTCATCATCCGTTGCACTGACAATGGTTCTAATGCCTGATTGTGAACCTCTTGGTGACATTGTAAAGTGAGAGAAGCTACCATTATTCTTCTTTGGGTAGTTCTGATTTTGCCTTAGTGTGCCAATAAATTGCTTAGTATTGTCCTGCCACTTCCTTTCTCAGACTTAATCTTTCTTCCTTTTTTTTTCCCCCACATAGGACTAGTGTTGTTTTGCTTAATTTGAAATATAGTAGGAAAAGGGTAATTATAGAATCTTGGATCATGAACTCACCATCTTAATTCCTTCATTTTCCTTATAAAGTAACAGAGACCCTATGGACATTACTGAGTTCTGCTCATGACATGTTGAGATAAGAGAGCTGCTGGCTGTGATCAGAATAAATTTTGACCCTGAGTACATTTTAAACTCTTTAAACTCTTTTTCACTGTATTTTGTGACCTGACTACATCAAATGGAGATTTTAGACAAACCTAAGATTTCTTGTTGATGAGAGCTGGCTGGAGCTCTTTCCTTAAATTTATTGGATCTTACTGAAGAAGATTATTATAAAGAATTCCACAGAAGAACCATTCTAGCTATCAGTGAGTCCAGAGAGAGTAATTCCAGATTAAAAAGCTGTGCACTGTCAAAAAACAATCCAAACAACCATGGCCCTTGGCTTTCCTCACATGATACACATTTATTCTGTAATAATATAGGTGAAAGGAGTAGAATAAAGTCAATGAGATATAATATATCAGTGCTCCACTGAAAATAAACATTGTCCACCCTGTTTATTCTGCAGAGAATGTTCTGAAAAGAAGATGTAATTGAGTTGTAAATAGCATTCACCGTATTACAGATTGGTACAGAGAACTAGGGGAGGCAATGTTAACCTGGACTAGATTTCATTTAGGTACAATGAGGGACAAAAGACATAAATTTGTTGACAGAGGATCTGGATTAGAATCTTGACTCTGCCACTTACTGCTTGTGTGATTTAGACAAGTTCCTTTAAATTCTTGTACCATAATTTCCTCATTTGTAAAATGAAGGTATGGATTAGGTGACCTTTAAGATTCTTATAATATTAAGTTTACGGATCATAATTGGCTACTTTTTCCCCATCAATAGGTCACTCATTTATTATGTTATTCTCATTGGCCAATGTATTTCTGTTGTCACATCACTATGCACTGATAAGCTTATTGGAGAACATCCATGAGGACCAAACTATGGAGACATAGGATCATGAGTAAAGTTTGTCTTTGATGACCTCATTTTCCCCTCTAGTCCTTCTCTGTATGAAGTCCAAAGTGTCTTCCTCCTGCCTTGGATAGACAAGATCTTCCCAATTCTAAGATGCTCATGCTTTTATCTTTTTCCATGTCTTCTTGTTAAGATTATTTCCTGTAGAGCAGATAATTTTAACAGATGGAGAAGGGAAA
The DNA here is from genome assembly GCA_028627135.1 of Pseudochirops cupreus. Taxonomy (NCBI): domain Eukaryota; kingdom Metazoa; phylum Chordata; class Mammalia; order Diprotodontia; family Pseudocheiridae; genus Pseudochirops; species Pseudochirops cupreus. The sequence goes on along the minus strand of CM053583.1, from coordinate 36,439,802 downwards.
GCAAGTCAAGTCAACAGGCATTTTTAAAGTGCTTTATATGTATCAGGCTTTGTGCTAAGCAGCAGATACAAAGAAAACAAAACCAGCCCTTACTCTCAAAGAAATCACATTCAAAGGTGATGGCAGGAGGATTAGATTTCAGTTATAGGCAACAGCATACCAACTTGGACGTGAAGTATATGGAAGGGTTTAATATTAGATGAGACTGGAAAGGATGCATGATAGCACTACATATAATCCTGGCCACAGAATCAGAAGGGCCAAAGTTCTAATCTTTCCTCTGACACATCCTCTATATACCTGTGGAAATCAATTGGATTCTGACTACTTCAGCAGTCTCCATAGACTTTATTTATTGAATTATAGATGGCCTGAAATGAAAGGATATAAGATGATCTAAGACCTAAGATGCTGAATGTGTTCTCATACCCAGACATCTCCCTGCAAGTAAAATAACTGTTCTTTTGTATATTAATAAAAATTTGGAAAGAACATGGTTGCTTTAAAATATTGACAAAGAAGACGAGTCATGTCATACACTCTACATATCAATGTCAAGGTCAGCTAGGCGGCACAGTGATTAGAAGGCCAGGGCTGAAGTCAGAAAGACTCACCTTCCTAAGTTCAAATCTGGCCTCAGACACATAGCACTTGTGTGACTCTAGGTAAGTTATTAAATCCTCTTCATCTCAATTCCTCATCTATAAAATGAGCTGGAGAAGGAAATGGCAAACTACTCCAGCATCTATGCCAAGAAAACCCCAAATAGAGTCATGAAGAGTCAGGCATGAAACCACTCCACAACATCAGTGCCAAGCAAGCATATTGGCTTGGAAACACTGAGCATCAAAGATACTGTCACCATGCACATTCTTATACTGATCTTCAAGTAAAGGAATGAGACAATTGGAGTAACTCTGAACAACAACTGGTTGTTATACTCACCTTACTATAGCATTAATTCAGCAGAGGTCTTCTAATAGATATATCCACAGAACCAGTTAGACTTATGTGATGCTAAATAGAAAATAGATATAATTAATGGGCCAGGATAAAGGGGCTGTCTTTAAAAAAATTATGCTCAAAATAGAAAAATCAGGGAAATATAAAAAATACTAAAGGGTATGAGGGCAATGATTTGGAGTCAATGTTGATGTGCTTACATGTTTAGATAAGATTTGGGGGCATTTGTAAATTTGGGCGTTCTGGAATTCTCTTTGCTACACAGGCATGTTCCCTTGGATGCCTTTGCCATGACAATAGGAATTAAGTTGCTTTAAGTTATTTAATTTAATCCAGGTGGCTGGAACATTAAACTTGAATTTTCCATTCAGCCTGGAAAGACTTTACTTGCTTTCACTGCTGAAACATATATGGCACAGACTTGAGAAATATATTGAGAAAATACTCAGTGGTACTGCTTGAAAAGAATTCTGGAAGAAAAGTCAAGAACTTTAGAATGAGCCCCTAGTGTCTTTCCAGATCACTACAGGAAGCATTTTCTCCTTTTTTGCTGACAAACCACTCGCTAGCATACCCAGCAGTATGTCCATTTATTCAAGTAAACATTCAGTCTTCAACCTCGATTTCAATCTCTTGGATTTGCATACAACTTAATCTGTGTGTTTTAAAAAGAATCATCACACTTTTTGAAAGGGCTTGTTGTGAAGAATTCATTTATCACTTTTGGAAATAAGTCACCCCATCAAATAATAAGCTATGAAATGGAAAGAAGTTTAACTTTTCACAGTTCAGTACACTCATTGATGAAGTGATGTACGATTCCTTCTTATTGTTCAAATTACTTTATGATCGGGCTAGTTCCCTGAAATAAAATATATAATAATAAATAAAAGCTATACAAAAACCTTAAGATAAAAACTGCCTCTTAATTATTTGCTGTTGTATTATTTCATGATACTCCATTCTGTCTTCATGTATTACCGTTTGACATCCTCTGGCCCTGGAATGAATTTAGCTCTCTTCTTACTCCTTTGTTTTCAATACCCAGCTCTGGCACCATTTCTTCTATTATGCTTTGCTTGATTGTCCCAAGAAGACATAATCTCTTTCTCTGAATCATTTATAAGATTACAGATTTAGAGTTGATAGAAACCTAAAAGGTCATCTAGTCAGATCCATTTTTACAGATGAGGAAATTTCACCTTTGAAAAGTTGCCTGATTTGTCTCAGGTCACACATTATGAGGGTGGGATTTTAGCACAGATCCTCTAACTCAGCAGTTCTGAACCTGTGGGTTATGACCCCTTTGGGGGTCGAATGACAAGGAATTGAGACACTGCTCCTCTATCCATCTCCAGCCGGGTCTACCCACATGCAGACATGCCCACATACCAGTATTAAAGGGTCATGGCATTAGGAAGGTTGAGAACCACTGCTCTAACTGAAGAGTCATTATGCCTCCTCCTCTATTCCCCCCCCCTAAGAAATTATGAAAGCCATTTCATAACAAATAAGAAATAAAGGATATGTGTACAGAGAAAATAACAAATCCTTTGAAAACATACAAACCACCTATAGTATAATAATGTGCATTAAAAGCTTGTATTTCACCTCACATCAAATTGGCAAAAATGCTAAAAGATGAAAATAATATTTTGGGACTTGGCAGAGGAGAGGCACAATAATATACTATGGTAAAACTATTAATTTGCTCCAACATTTGAGGAAAACAAATTGGAATAATGCAAAAAAAGTTGCCTCAATTAATCCACACCTTTTTCGTACAGTAAAGGCACTGTAGGGTCCATATTCTAAAAAAGTAAAAAACATGAAGAATTCTGATACAGATGCAAATATTCAGACCTTTTTGTGATCTCCAAATTCGAGAAATAAAGTGGGTTTTTGTCAATTGGTGAATAGTCAAATGGATTTCTGTAGTATTGAATGGAAAATGATTGCATTTTAATAAAAGGAAAATATGACTACTTTCACAAACATGAGAAATGTGTATGAACTTAACTTATGCATTGAAGAGAAAATAGAATGATAATATACAATTTTGAAAAGAGTGTAAATGAAAAGAATATTAAAAGGTAACTGAGCTTAGAATATATGCAATGACTAACATTGGTAACAAAGGAGAGAAGATGAAACAGACCTCCCTTTTATTCCTGATGGTGAAGAGGATGGAAAGGAAAACAGAGAGACCAATAATGCCTTAACAGAACAGACATGGTTTCTCTTCACATTTGGTTTTGTATAACTGCTTCTGGTTTTGGAAAGAAAATAACCTACCTAGTTCTGGGAGTTGAGGTTGAAGGGGGTTTGATATATCAAGAATTTCTTACTACGAGATTTCTGGGGATGGAACCAAAATGGTCTAATAGAGCAAACACTCAGCTGAGTTCTTCCAAACATTCCCATCTAAGCTCCTTTAAAATAATTTGCAAACTGAATCCTGGAGTAGCACAACCAACAAAAGGTGAACAACAACAAAAGGACATTCATCCTGCCCAAGATAACTTAAGAATTTGGAAAGAGAGATCTGTGTCAGTGGAGTGGAGAATGACTTGGAACCCATGATGATGAAACACCAGTGATAGAATTAGGTAATGGTATGAGAACCATTAGCAGTCTCAGAGAGACTCAAGCCAGAGACAGTAAGGGGATATGTCAGAAACTGGTCAGAAAGAGATTAGAGGAGATTCCTGTGCTAGCACTAGATGCAGGATTAGCTGATGTTTAGCAACTTTGTGGTCAATACTCACTTCTGGGTCATGTTTTAAAGGTGGGGAGGAATACTTTTGGTCAAAAGGAAGCAGGAACTCTAAGGAGCAGTCTCTCTCCTGATCCCTCAAGGGTCCTTAAAGTGTCACAGCATTAGGATCTTAAGAATATTAAGGATTTTAAGAAACAGTACTGTTTCTTGTTTCAAGGGAACTGGGACCAGGAGGAATATTATTAATTGCAAGGAATCAGGGGATCTTCCAAGGTAAGGACCAGTGGCAGATCAATAGAGCAGTAAACAGTATGTATGAATATATGTATAAGTATATACATATACACCATCTTGGAAGTAATGAAAACTTGCAAACCCCCACAATTACCACAAAAAATAGTGGTGCAAGAAAATCTGAAGCTTGAGATAGAACTTCAGCCACACCTTTCATGCCACATAAAGAAACCAACTTTGACATAAATTTTAAAAATCAGAAATAGAGTGGGAAAATGAGCAAACAATGAAAACAAGAACCTTACCATAAAAAGCTTCTATGGTGTCACAAAAGATCAAGAGACAAACTCAGAAGATGATAAAGAAAAAAAAAATGGCTACAAGAAAAACCACAAAAGAATGCAAAGTGGACACAAGTCTAACAAGAATTCCTGGAAGAGCTGAAAACTGATTTTCAAAATTAAATAAGAATGATAGAAGAAAAAAATACAAAGAAATGATATCAAAGAAAAAAATTGAAAAATACAGATTAGTAAAAGAGCTACAAAAATATTGATGAAAATAATGCCTTAGAAAACAAAATGGGTCAAATGGTAAAATAAGTACAAAACGGCACAGATGAAAATAAGACCTTAAGAAACAGAATCAGCTAAGTGGAGGGACAGAGCATCAACTAATGAAAATAAGTACTTAAAAATCAGAATTGGCCAAATGGACAAAGAATACCAAAAGCACATTGAAGGAAATAGTCCCTTACAAATTAGAATTGGGCAAGGAGAATGTAATGACTACATGAGGTAACAAGAAAAGAAACAATAAAAATAAAATCAACAGAATGAAAACATAGAAAATATGAAATATTTCACTGAAAAACAAACTCACCTGAAAAATAGATTAAAAGAGAGATTATTTTTATTTAATAATTTCCCCAATTACACATAAAAACAATTCTAACATTCTTTTTATTTATTTATTTTCATTTCATTTTAGACTCAAACACTTGAATACAAATACAGAACAGAGAAAAGAAACAAAAACTTAAACTTAAATATTGGAACTTAAATACAAAGTTAGAAAAAAAACATGTATTCATAGCAGAACATGAGATGATTCAAAGTATGTAATAATAAAATTTCAGTTTAAGAAAGCCTATATAATAAATAATACTTGTTGTGTTGAGAATTGTCCATCTTTTCTTTGATTCCTTGTGAGTTCTTTTTTTTCCTGTACTACGCCCTTTTTAACTTTGTTTTTTTTTTTTTCTCCTCACCTAACCGCTACCCCCAAAGGCCACAATAAAGTTTTGATATGTTTCGCTGTAGGTATAAATATATACACACCTTCCACCACACCCCAGAATGCTATAGTAAGGTTTAGATATAATTCTCCATAGCTCTAAAGATATACATACACATATTCATATATAGATACATATACAGACATATATGTTCCCAAACCTACTCCTGATTTTTGTTTTTATGTATATGCATATCTCTTGTTTCCTATCCTTCCTCCTTTCTCTACTTTACTTTTACGCACTATCTTGCCCTCCTATGACTTGCCTACCTCCCTCCAAGGATCCCTCCTCAATCCTCCCATTCCCATAAATCTAAACACCCTTCTATACTCTTATTTACCTATTCCCTCACCTTCTCCTCTAAAAAACCCCTCCTTTGTCCTCTTCTCCCACCCCAGGCCCCTCCCATTTTATTTCTTCTGAATTTAGAAGACTTTTATACATATATACATCCACATATATAATAGAATATATACATACATATGTGTATGTATAGAACACATACTAGATATATACACATGTACATACATACATATACATATATATTTATGTGTGTGTATATATACATATATGCTAGAACTACCAGCCCTCCTACCCCATCTAATTCCTGTGTGTAAATTCTTCCTCTTGTACCTCATTTGTATAAAATAATTGCCCTTTAAGCTGTTCGTAAATGCTTTTACTTTGTAAATTCATATCATACTAAGATATACCCCAGTCTTTCTTATGAGCAACCCAATTTTTAAGAAGAAACTTAGACATGCATTTTACATAAATAAGAAGTAAACAGTCTCTCCTTATGAATCCCTTATGGTTTGTGTTATGTACTTAATGTTTCTATTGGTTCTTGTATGCTGAATCTTCTAATTTTTTTTTAACAAAATCTTGAAAGTCTTAGAGTTCATTAAATGTAATTTTTTTTTCCATTCAGGAAAAGATGTAATTTTGCAGCGTATGATATTTTTGTCCGAAGCCAGTTATTTTGGTCTGCAATATGTTGTGTTCCAAGACCTGTAGTCCTTTAATGTCTCTGTTTTTAGGTCTTGTGTAATTCTAATTGTGACACCATCATATTTATTTTGTTTTAATTTGGATAGTTTTAATATTTTTTTTTCCTTGAGCTTGTGTTTTCATAATCTGACTATGATAGTCCTATGAGTTTTCCTCATAGGATCTCTTTTAACTGGTGATCAATGATTTTTTTTTTCCATTTCTACTTTCCCCTCTTGTTCTAATGCTTCAGAACAATTTTCTTTAATTAGTTCTTATATTATTGTATCAAGATTCTTTTCTATCCTAACTTTCAGTTAGTCTCATTATTTTTATATTTTCTCTTCTTGATCTATTTTCCAAATCTGTTATTTTTCTTATGAGACATTTCCCTTTCTCTTCCATTTCTTTCATTATTCTGATTTTGTTTAATCATTTTTTGATCTCTTCTAATTTCATGAGCTCAATT
>CM053583.1:36403956-36432630 GCA_028627135.1 Pseudochirops cupreus | reverse complement strand
CCTTAGGCAACTTCTTAGTACTTATCTATTTATACTCACAAACTGCCTAGTAAAAGGAGTTCCCTGCTAAGGATATCTCAGATATTATGACTAGCCCATTCAAATACTGAACTTGGTAAATGGCCTCTTACCCTGAGAATGAGTAACAATGCTATGTCATTTATAAAGAAGGCCAATTTGACTTTCTTTGTTTTCTTCTTTCTTAATACAGAATTAACTAGACAGACACATGCAGAGAACAAAAAGCTTCCCCTCCCCCAACCCTTTAGTTAAGGGCATATGTGTACAGACTAGAGAGAAGAGGTTGTTTAGACACAGATGTAATATTGCATGAGTACATCTACAGCTTTGTGTTGAGTTCTGACCACCACATTAATGAAGGGAATCTGCCAATAGGCAGTGTATGTAAAGGATGATGAATAGAATAGTTAGGAAAATTGAAGTTGTCCCATATACCATGATTTAATAGCTCATATTGGGGAATGACTCATATTCTTATAAAATTGACTTAGTTCTCTCTCTCTATAAGGCATTTATTACAGAAACTTGCTGTAATCCCCCCCCCTCCCCGCCAACTTCCTGCTTCCCTTCTAATCTTGCCTACATTGGTTTTGTTTGATATGTATAGACCTTTTTGACAGAGGTATGTACAAGTGGAGTTATTGCCTAATAGAGCTCTGACCATCTCTGTTTTACATAAACTGTCATATTCTAGTGTACCTGTGTCTGAAGCAGGAAGAAGGAATGGAACAAGTTGGAATATCTCTTCAGTTGTAGTAATTATAAGAGTGAGATAGGTTGTCATATGGAATAGTGATTAAAACATAAATCTGTCTGGTATCTGAGGGCAAGAATAGAACCAGTGAGGGAAAATTTCATTAACATAGACTTGTTTTATATGAGGGGGAACCCCCCCCATTTAATAATTCAAAAATGACCTGTCTGATGATGTAATACGTTTCCTTTTACCATAGCTCTTAAGGCAAAAGCTAAATGCCTTTTGGGAAAATTATGGAAGGGATTCATAGTTCAGATGTAGTGTGATAATCTCTAAGATAAATTCCAATTCAGAGACTCAATAATTCTGTACTCCCAAAGTCATTTAATTCAAGGACGATGATCCCATCAAAGTATCACTTTGTCTAGGTAGTTTCTCCCAACTATTCCAGGGAATGGTGAACTTACTCTTTTCTAAATATCTTTTTTTCTTAATTTTTAATTAATGTGTCTTATTTTGATATTATCTTAATTTTCAAATACATTTTAAAATATATCTGCCTGTCCCATCTTAGAAAGCCATTAGAGCCAAGAACTTATAAAAGATTTCTTCTTTTAAAGCAATTGAAAAAAAAATTAACCAAGACATCAGCAGGATGTGACAATATATGTAACGTACAATAATCATAGTCCTATAGCTCTGCAAAGATGGGAGTGAGGTTCATTTTCTCTTCCCTTCTTCAGTATTAAATTTGATCATTGTAAATAATCAAGTCTATAAATGATTGTTTGTTTTGTTTTGTTGTAGAGGCAAGCTTTTTGTTTGTTCTAACCATTTCCTATAATACTTGTATATTTTTTTTCTTGGTTTTCCTACAATTTTTACCAGTTTCATATCTTCCAAACATCTCTATATCTTCAGTAATCATTTCTTGTGCTGCTATGTTACTTTTATGTATATAGTATGGTGTCTCATGTTTTCATTTCAGTATTTGGTGTGTATTAGTTTTGTTTGGTCCTTTAATTCAGGGACCACCTCATCCTTTCATTTTTATCCTTTTCATACTTTGCATAGCTGTATCTGTTCTTGTATAGATGGAATTCAGATGGTCACCTAAGAGGGGGAAGCAAACAAACAAATAAATATTTGTCACAAGCTGCTCAGTGACAAGCACTTAAGCATGATTGGATGTATGAATAAGAAATGACCAGACCATGTGGGTAGTTCAAGGAAGAACCAAGAACTCCATTTAATGATTCTTTGAACAGTGTTTTTAGAGAGCAAATGATAAAAAAAGATAAAAGGACTGAAGTTTTACCATCATTGTCTTTAGCCTGTTATATCCTAGAAGTAACACAATTTGATAGGAGATGTGCTATCTAGGTATTATCATTGTCTTTAGTCTTTTATATCCTGGAATTAACAAAGAATGGATAATTAGATAAAGAATATGTTCTTTAGGTGCCTAAAGTCTGGGGATAAAGGCTTTGATCTCAAGATCACAAATAAAAGTCCTTTAAGTGTAGTCCTGGGGGGGGGGGGAGGAGCTAGCTTAAAACAAAGCTGCTTCAGGAAGGGTCCTAATTAGGGCACACTGTCAAGATTTTTATCTGAGTCCTGGATAAGGCCTTGTTATCAAGGCACCACAAAGTCCTTGAGAAAGTCAGCTAACTCATTCATATAAGAAAAGGATGCTCTTGAGAGCAGGCTTCAAGGCTGCGGGGCCAAAGCCATGTTCATCAAGCACATCTACATAGAAACTGATCCCCAAGAATCAAATATATTGGCTTATTACAAACATTGGAGCAGAGTGAAGAGAACTGAATTCCACTTCAAACTTGGCTGCTTTTCCATGTCACAATGGGAAAATCCTGGACTCTCTGAGAATCACTTTGCTCTCCAAAAAATGATGGTAGCTATCTTCCCTAACTGCCTACTTCACAGTGCTACCTCCAGAAAAAAGTGTTTTATAATCCTACAAGTGATAAAGAAATGGAATTTTTTTTATTGATTATGATAGGATCAAAGATTTAGAACTGAAATGAGTCATCTAATCCAACCCACCTATAAACCTATTTTATAAGAGACCCTTTTTATATTTACTCAATAAGCAAAGTCCTTTAAAGGTAGCAGGTGTATGTATAAACATATATACACACATATAATGCGTGTATCATTTTTTAAAATGGATCTGAATGGTCTCACGTATTTTTGCAAATAAAATGACTTCATTTCCTTTCTTTTCTCTCCCTCTCCCAGTTGAACCATCACCTTGGTGTTTAAGTAAGGAAAAGAATGACAAGGAAAGACAGCATGTTAACAAAATTTCATTTAAGAGTTTTATGTCTTTAGGTAATGGTCTCTACTTGGAAAATGAAATCATAAATCAATAGGAGTCTAGAGATAAGGACTTAAGTCTCAGTACTACCTCAGATACATGAACTTGGGCAAGTCATATAACATCTCTGAGTCTAAGTTTTCTCATCTGGAAAATGAACTGGTGGGAGTGGACTAAAAATCCCCCTCAATATACCTTCCTGCTTTTAATCCAAATCTATCTTAGCTTTTCTTGACCATATGCAAGAATTTTGTCTAGCAAGAAAGGTTTGAACCCTGGAACTTGTACCTCAGAGTTTAGGGTTCTCATTTGAGCAAGTTTGTTTCTGGCTTGTGTGCATGTGCATGTGTGTCTGTGTATGTATGTATATACATACATACATATATATGCATGTTGGCATATGTGGATCTTGTGACTTTGAACTGTTAGGGTCCAGTCACTTTTGATACAAGCTCATCATAGAGAATGAAAAAAGCCTCAGAAGGTGGCAAATGTACAGTTATAGCTAATTGACTGTGGGGCACAGTCACCATCCTCTATACCCTCAAGTGATTTCTGTGCTTAGTCATCTCATGCTGCTTGTAGCAAAAGACTTCTTTAGGTACACCCAAGCACAGGAAAATGTGCGCGCGCGCGCGCACACACACACACACACACACACACACACACACACAAAGGGCACATAGGGAAAGTTATCTAGAAAGACTCCAGGAGCTACATTGTTTTGCTTTCCAGATCTTATATCCTTCTTTTGTTCTTCCTCCAAGCTTTGTAGCCACACGTTAAAGACTGGTTTAGCTCAGTGGACAATCCCTGATATTCTTTTAGTATGTGAAATTACTTGAGTAGGAATTCTCCACTGGTTGTGTTTATGTTTACAGCAGCTACCATACTGCCTGGAACATGGTGGGTATTTAAGAAATGCTTGTAGATTGACTGATCAATATGCCAACATCTTCTGGCTGGGAAACTGACAACAGTTTCTGCCTTCCTGTCCGCAGAGTACTGCTGGCCTTCCTTCTTGATTGCAGTAACATTGTACTGGAGCTTATCAAGGAAACTACATAAAGTTTCATTATGAAAGCAGGGTTTCCTGTGACTTAATTAATTTGCTAATGTTTCTCAAGGTCTTGGAATGCTGGGAAGAGCATTAAAGTGCTGGAATTTCTGACACTCTCAAGGTTATAAAAGCTCAGTAAATCCTAATCAGATATGCAGGTCAGTCTGGGACCTGCAGTATTGATGGGGGGCAGTGAGTGGCTTGCAGTAAATGAAAAGACGTTCTGAAGTTGGATATAGCCCAGTTTGTCAGACTGCTCGGTAAATTATGCACGAGTGTATATTCTGCAAGCCAGGGGGAAGGTAGCTCGACATGGCTAAGGTCCCCTGTAGAAAATGTCACAACATAGAAAAAAAATGAGAGGAGAGGGCACCTAGAGGCCAGCCAGCACAACCCTTTCATTTTATAGATTGGGAAACAGTGCCAAAGAAATGACTTCACCAAAGTCACCAAAGGTCATAAATGGAAGAACTAAGATTGCAACCTGAAGTTCCTGAAACCCAATGTCTTCTTCTCTGTCTCATAAATCATGGTATTTACAAGTTTCAGTATCCTCCATTTTGGAATGGTTGCGTTTTGTTACGAATGTAATGTACTGGACTTGGGTTCAATTCCAAGTCTGGATTGTTTTATCCTTTTTATCCTCATTACTCAGCATGGTCCCTAGCACACAGTAATCTCTTAATGCATATTTATGAATGGATGGATTGATAGCCGTGAGACCATTGATAAATCATATTATTTATCTCAGTTTCAGCTTCTTCTTCTGTAAAATGAAGATGACTATGTTATGTGAATCAAATATAATAATTCATATAATATGCTTTGCAAACCCTAACATATAATATTTAAATATTTATTATTATCTTAGCATAATCCTAGTTTACCAAGATTTTTATCATGTACACCAAACTTGCTAAATACTACAATAGTTTAGTGTTTTGGTTTTGGCACAAAACTGTAATTATTTCTGGGCATGTAGCATGACTTGAGAAATACAAATTCTATAAATGGTCTGAGGGAAATGGAAAAAATAAAGATCATGAATATCTATTTGCTTTTTGTAAAATAAAAAGCTATCAGAGAAGAAAGAGTATCTATGACTCTAAGTAGATGGTGGCTAAAATGACTTTAATGTCCTTTCATTAATCCTTAAATTCTTGTTGTGGTTCATCAACATGAGCCTACCTACCACCATTCAATTGCTTATGTCTACAGTGCAGCTTGCTTGCTAAATAAATCAGTTTTCTGAGTATCCTCTCATTCATTCCCAAGGCCCTTTCAGACCCAATCCTTATTCATCTATCACTTCAGGCACAAACAATAAGAGGATTGACATGAAGAAGCCAGCACAACTTGTGTCTTTACCATTCATTAGAAACTACAGGCTGGACTTTGGGGTCTAGAAACAACATGGGAGAAGAGAAAAACTGAGCTCTCCCTCCTAATTCCCTCCTAAACAACTGTAAAATAATTATCTCAAATCAAATTTCAGAGTATCGGAGCCTAAAGAAGGTTGGCGTGAGACACTCTTGCAGCTCAATATAGGTGGTCAGGAAGGGAAATTTGTGACATAGGGGAGGAGGCTAGCCTATACCCCATGTGGATAAAACACCATTGATGGAACTAAGTGGTAGAGACAGAAGCAGCAGCAGTTTCTGGAGTTCTCTAGAGAGAAGTGATCATACCATCCTGGAAGCACCAAAACTTCCAGATTCCTGGAACTAGCTCTGAAAACAGCAGTGCAAAAAAGCCTGAAGTTTGGGAAAAAGCTTCTCCACCCCCACCCCCAGTATGGGAAAAGAGCCCAACTTGAACATAAAGTTCCAAATCAAGAAATAGGGTGGAAAATAAGCAAACAACAGAAACATAACTGTGACCATAGAAAGTTACTGTGGTGACATGAGGAAAACAAAACTGTCACTCTTTGCAGATAATATGATGGTATACTTAGATGACCCTAGAAAATCAACAAAAAAACTAGTTGAAACAATTAACAGCTTTAGTAGACTTTTAGTTTATAAAATAAACTGGCATAAATCCATCAGCATTTCTAGATATTACCAACAAAGTCCAGCAGCAAGCAATAGAAAGATGAATTTCGTTAGAAATAACTGCAGACAATATAAATACTCAGAAGTCTACCTGTCAAGAAAAAAAAAAACAAACACATTGATTGTATGAGCAAAATTACAAGACACTTTACACATAAGTAAAAACTGATATAAAAATTCTAAGAAATATTAATTGCTCATAGGTAGGCCAAGCCAATATAATAAAAATGACAATTACAGCCAAGTTAACTTGCTTATTTGGTGCCATACAAATCATATTACCAAAAAGTATGTTATAGAGCTAGAAAAAATAATAGCAAAATTCATCTGGGAGAAGAAAAAGTCAACAATTATAAAGGGAATCAAGGAGGAAATAAAAGCAACCTAGCAGTTCTATATTTCAAATTATAGTACAAAATATTAATCATCAAAACCATTTGGTCCTGGCTAAAAAATAAGAGTGATGGATCAATGGAGTATAGTATGTCCACAATATGTAATAGTAAGTGACCACAGTAATTTGGGGGAAGAACTCCATATTTGAGAAAAATGTAAAGCAGTTTGGCAGAAATTAGGCATAGGTTAACATTTCATACCATATGCCAAGTCAAAATGGGTAAATGATTTAGACATAAAGGTAATATCATAAGTAAATTAGAAGAGAATGAAGAAATGTACCTTGCATTTTAAATAAGGAAGGGCATTGTCTATATAATGGGGGAAATACTGCTAGAACCATTGTTTTTACATTTTAATAATAGATTTCAATGCTTTAATACAGACGGATGCCTTGAAAGGTGATAATTTCACGCACTATGGTAAAGTGATGAGAAAAATTTTTGAATAGCTAATGTCCTTCAAAATAAGCTGTATTTATGTTAATAATATCAACACTAGTGATAATACAGGGCAATAGTTATAGTAGCAGCTGCTTTTATTCATATGTTTATCACATTTTATAATTATAATAGTATTTGTTATTTAAATAGAATGACTTACCCATGATCTTAATCTAGTAAACGGCAACTCAGGTCTTCCTAACTCCAGGTCCCATGCTCTATCTACAGGTCTTTCTAATAGTTCTTTGAAGGATGTAGCCCATGTATAATTATCACTGCTTTGGCCTCCCATGCCCACTTCGTCTTATGCTTTTTGGTTGGACTCTAATAGAGAACAGCATGGTGACCCTAAGTATATAAATGGAGAGGGCAAAGAAACTTCTGAATAGTTTTAAGGTGAGATCATAACTAAACACAGCCTCAGGCTAAAACCATGCCCTGGGACTAGAGAGAAATAAAATATTTCCAAAGTGTTATTCAATCACTATCTTGAATGGAAAATACCTTGAAAAGATGTCAGGCCCCAGAGTGATAGCACACATCTGGGAAAGTAGTCATATGGATCAAGAAAGTGAAGGCTAAACGTGGAGACATGTCCTAAAATATAAAATTAACTCTACTGATTCACATAAAGGACTGGACTCAGTTCACAAGCCTGGGGTTTAAATCCTAACTCTGCCATCTCAGAGTTATATTTTCCTGGTGTAGAACATTTACCTATGCCCAGATTCACTTTGTTCATCACCAGAATGGGAATATTAACACTACACTACTTATCTCAAAAGTGGCTATGAAAAATGTCTTTTGTAAGCTTTATGATGTGTGACAGAAGTCTGACTACTTTATATACCTGGTTGGTATCATCTAATATGAGACAACATTATGATATGGGTCTCATAGGCAAAACCACTTGTGTAATCTTAAACTACATTAAGAAGATAACATCAAGTAACGTGATGAGGGTTCTGCTGTACCTTGCTCTGGTCCAACCATACCTCGAGTATTGTATACAGTCCTGAATATTGTATTTAGGGAATTTAATTGATAAGCAGCAGAGCATTGGAGAAGGCAACCACGATGGTAAAGAACCCCAAGATAATGCCATGCAAGTGTGATAGGACTGGGAACAAGGGACAGAAATTATATGAAAGGAAAATTTCAGCTTGCTATTGGGAGCAGGAGCATGGGTCTTCCTCATGATTAGTTATTCCAAATTAGAATTGGTTGCCTTGGGAGATAATGGATTCCCACTGTTTTTAAAGCCTTCAAGCAAAATTCGATGACCATTTATCTAATATGTTGTAAAAAGTGCTCAGTCAGTACAGTTGAGCCCCTTTTGCCTTCTAGTCATTTTGGAATACTCTCCATTCTCTGTTATTATATCTCTGCCCATGTTCAAGTCATCCATTATTGAAGAAATGTATTCCCTTTGCTTCACCTTGCTTCCTTCTCTTGATATCTCTTATTCTTTTCAGGCTCCATCAAATGCCACCTTCTCTAAGAAACTTTCCCTGATCCTCCCATCCTCCACCCAAGTTAAAATGATTGATCCCTTTGCTAGTATCTTGTCTAACTCTGGATGGACCTCTCATTTATCTCATTGACCTTTATATCAGTTATCTCTTCATATCTGTTCCCCATTTTCCTTAGACTCTAAATTCCTTGAGAACATGTTTGTTTATATCCATTTTCCTTTTTTTTTGTCAGTCTTTGTATATAATAGACCTTTTAAAATGTTTGTACAATTAAGCTGCCCCAAGTGGCCTAAGTCAAAATCATAAGAGCTGTTTTTAACTCTGCTAAGACTTGTGATGTTGTAGTTGTTCTATTTACTAAATAACCTGAGACATGTCTGTGCATTGCCTAGAAGTAGCTATAATAATAGATCAGAGAACATCACTGAATATATTACCATGAGTGGATAATATATCCATTTTTTTCCCAATAAAGATATCTGTTGTAGTCTTGGCTTTGCCAGTAAAATAGCTACTAGACTTTGGCCAGATTACTTAGCCTCTCTAGGCCTAGTTTTCTTCCTCTTTAAATGAAAGGTTTAACTAGATGATTTATAAACTTCTACCACCAAACGTCTGTGATTTCAAAGCCTTAGTATAGGATATTTTTAATTCTCTAGCTATTTGCCAACTTGGCATATTCACCTCATCTCAAAGCATTTCTGAAGTGCCTCTTTCCACCTGGAAGTGTATGTGTATATGTCAATGTTGCACATAAACTACTAGTGTTGTTATTATGTCAAGACAGGGACTGAATTGGTAGATTTCAATAATATGAGGGGATCTCAAGTGAAGAAACTTCTGGTACCAGTGGAGATGGTAGGTCTAGGACAATGATATCTCTGCAAGTCTTATGGACTACACCTTTGTAGTCTTAGAGTGTTCTCTAGAGCACTGAGAAGTCAAATAATTAGCCCCTTTCCATGTAAGTCAGAGGTGGGACTAGAGGTTAAGTCTTCCTGGCTTCTAGGTTAGCCTTTAGCCCTTACTGCGTGCTGCTGGTTATGTTCAACAACTGGAAAAAACCTCAAGGGTTCATTATTAAGTATTTTTTAAATTCAGAATCATTAAACAGGTTAAGATTAAATTCTTTATGGGGTCAAGCAGCATCTTTGTGCAAGAAAAAAAGAGCAAGTAAAATCTAGGTAAGCCAAAATGATGAAGGAGAAAATCGACTTTGAGGATGTGTGGAATGTGTCATGCTCAGTGAGAATGAGCTACTGTTTGGGAAATGGGTTTTTATTCTGATGGTATTAAAAGGAACACACACACATATACATACATGCATAGATATACATGTGTGTGCATACATACACACACATATATGTCTGGATGTGTGTGTGTGTGTGTGTGTGTTTGTATATCAGGGAGATATCAGCCAAATCTCTATGAATAGATGAGGCTAGATATTAAACTTGTTTGGTGAATTTAATCACAAAAAAAACTAGATTTAACTGAATCTCAGCCTGAGGGTTCCTTTTTTTTTTTTGGAAATACATTTGCAATCCCATTGAAACTTTAGGACCATGCAGCCATAGCTAGAGCAAATTTCTTTTACATGTGGAATGTACCAGTGACCATTGCTTTACATGCTTAGCTTCTCCCAGAGTAAAGAATGTGAGTCATGGTCAAGAACTGCAGATGGCTAGGTAGTATAGTGAATAGAATACTTGGCCTAGAGTCAAGATGACTCCTCTTCCTGAGTTCAAATCCAGCCTCGGATACGTTTATTTAGCATAGTAGTATAAATATTACTGACTCCTGACTCCATGCATTTTCACTGGCTGTTCTCCATATTTGGAATGTTCTTCCTTCCCAGCTATGCCTCTTAGCATCCTTGGCTTGCTTGAATCATCACTAAAATTCTACCTTTTGTAATAAGCAGCTCCTGACTGACTCCCCCCTTAGTTCTAGTGTTTTCTCCTTTAATTATCTACAATTACTCCTGTCTATAGATCACTTGTACAAAGTTGTTCACATGGTGTCTCCCCCTTTAGTTTATGAATTCTTTGAGAACAGGAACCATCCTTTAGATCCTTAGGGCTTGTCACATTTCCTGGTACATCACAGGCATTTATAAATCTTTATTAGCTGGCACTGCCCTATTGTACCACAATTAGGAAGTCAGAGAGATTTGTTTAGACACTGGCCATGTTTGATTGCTAGCTATGCTAAAGAAAATATGTCTCCTATGCACTACCAAATGGTGATGAGATGTTTTCCCAGTGACAGTTACCAACCTAAGGAACATTCAGGAATCTTTCTGTTGGTGCTGTTGTTTCTGCCATCATTAAAATGAACTCTTGGACTTAATTAAGAGTGATATGTTGATATTTAACCAAGAAACAGAAAAGAGAGCATAACATTTATTGCACATGTACAAACTCTGAATGAGCTTTGGTTTTTAATTTGGGAAGAAGTGGGAAAGTCTGTGATCCTTAGGTGTGTTTTCTACTGTGTGCATGTCTGCCATTTTTTTTAAAGTAGCAAATTTAATTCATTCTTGAGTTTGAATTCTCTCTGAAAGGAAATACCTCCAAGACTTATTTAAAACCATTCACTTAGTTCTGTTACTCTGTCAATTAAATTTGATCATTAAGGTAATATATGATATTGGGTCTCTTCTTTTAGCTAGTGGTATAGGAAAAGAACAAAATTAGTCAATAAGAATATTTATTACAAATGGTGCGAAGTCTTCTATTTGACATTATCCACCTATGACCCATATGTTCTTCATCAACTGTCCTTTAGTCCACCTCTTTTTTTCTGCCAGTTTAATGCAGTGGGTCTCTTGAAGCTAACCTCCAACCCCTTTTTAACACCTTAAAGTAAAAAAAAAAATCTTATCATTGGAAGGATCTTTGAAGTCATCTAATTCTCCCATAAATCTCAAGGCTGACCCTTCTTGGTGGCGCAGTTCAGAGAACATTAGGTCTGGAGTTAGGAAGACTAGCATTTAAATGTGACCTTAGAAACTTACTAACTTCATGACCTTGGGAAATTCACTTAGTTTTAGTTTTCTCAGTTACGAAATGAGAATGATAATAACATTTACCTTCCAGTGTTGCTCTGAGAAGCATTTAGCACAGTGTCTAACCCATAGTAGATACTTAATAAATGCTTATTTCCTTTATTCCTTCCTCTACAGTTTACCTGGTAACTGCTTATTAATCTTCTTCAATACCTCCAATGACAAGGAAATAACAAAATCACAAGGCACCTCATTTTATTTGCATGTAATTCTAATTTTTTGTCACATTGAATAATAATCAACTTCCCCATAATTTCTATTTCTTTGTATCCTATCTAATGGATCAACAAGAGGGAGTGAGCCTACTCTGTCCTCATCAACATTTCAAATATTTGAAACTGGTTACTTTTGCCTTCTCTATGTCTACATAATCTGTTTCCTTTTTATGGATCATCTCACCCTCCTAATGCCCCTTTTCTGAACACATTCCAAATTATCAATGCTCTCCCAAAATATGACCACATTACTCTAGAAATATGCTGGTGATAACAGATAATGAAGGGAAAGGAGAAGTGCCTAAATCTCATTTTGCTTGTGCCTAATTTTTATTGTGGAAAGTCATGTTTATTAGCCTAGCAAATAGGGAAGAAAATGCTTAAAAGCGAGTCACTTTCCTAGAGATTCACAACAATTAAAACAAAGACTCCTACCTACCTTTGATGAATTTAAGTTATTAGACACAAATGAAATAGATTAGGTTATGATTTCCTTGATGGGAAGAAGTATCTTTTGCCTCTTTTTGTGTCCCCAGCATTTCCACAATGCCTGGAACATAGTAGGCCCTTAATAAACGTTTATTTTTTGAAATGCATGCTAGAATAGAAGAGAACTTGTGGAGGCATTTTCAGTAATCTTTGAAAGAAGGAATAGGAGATGTATCACAAGACTGCAGAAGAAAAATGGTGACCTAAATTTTTAAATAAAGGAGAAAGGGAGAAGAGGAATAATCATTGATATAACAATCATGGTACTCCAGGACCTATTATGAGCACTTTACAAGTATTATTTGATTTCATCTATTCACAAATTCTATTTTATTTTACTCCATAAGGTTGGTACTTTTTATTTTTATTTTTTTGTTATAGTTCAGGCAATGTAGGCAAACAGAGATTAAGTAACTTGCCCATGATCACACACCTAGTAAGTGTGAGAGGCTGGATTTGAACTCATCTTCCTGACTCCATTGCTAGCTCTCTACCCATGTGCCACATTTTTATATAAGAAAATAAATTTTAAAAAAAGAAAATTTCATTATAAAACAAATAATTCAATCTTGACCCTAGCACATTTTTCAGATACATTATTAAAAGGGTGGTTCATAAACATCTAGAAAAGAAAACAGTGATTACAAGAGCAAGTCATGCCAGGTTTATTCATTTCCTTTCCTGACGAAGGTTTTATGCTTTGTCATCAAAGCGATATTGTAGATATTGTTGACTAAGATTAATTTTTTTTCAAATTTGGAGATTTTCATGATTATCATTATTAAAATGTGACATGAGATAGACAATAAAAGGTAGTTTCATAGCTGCCAAAATGACTAGGTCAAAAACGCACTCATTAATGATTTGATATCATTGGAGAAGGAAGCTTCCAAAAGAATCACCATGGAATCTGGCCCTTTTCTCTTTAACACATTTATTAAGGGCTCACAGAAAGGCATAGATGGCATGCCCAACATTTAGAGGTGGTACAACCTAAGAGAAATATCAAACACATTGTATGAATATCAGAATCCAGGAAGATCTTGATACTCTAAGACACTGTGACAGAGTGAATAAGCTGAAATGTAATGCTTAAATACATTCAAACCTTACACTTAGATTCAAAATGGAATGAACTCATGATTAGACAGACATTCATCTTAAAAAGGCTGGAGGTGTTAGTGAACAACAAGATCATTATGATGAAAAAATACAATATGTTTCTATAATTAACTGTGTGTGGTCTTTTCAGTCTGGACATGACATCTGATTGTGCAGATCATAATCCATTTGTGCCCTTTCATTTGCATTACCTTTGTCCTTGGTCCCCTATAAATCCTCCACATAAAATCTGCATGACATGATGAGGACTCCTTGGGTTTCCTTAAATCTGCTTGCCATTACATATGAGGGCTGCCCTCCAGTTATCACTTATTATTATCAACCCATTTGTACGGTCATACTTTATCTTGATGATATCTTATAAAATAAGAATAACAACTAAAATTGGAGTAATAACAAGTAGTTTTCATAGAGTCATTTAAGATTTGAAAGTAATTTATATATTCTCACATTCATTCCCACTTCAAAAAATTATGCATTACTAATGGTTTAATATTGGTTTGTTAATGGCAGTTTGAAATTGGGATTTCTTAAGAGAGACACAATATCACATGTGTGGTAGCCCTAGTGTACATTGCTCTGGTCAGATTATTTCAGGAGTTTTATATTAAGATCTGAGTGTTCCATTTCAGAGGGGAAATTGCTAAACTGAAAAATTCCAGGCTCAAATGTGGCCAGGATGTTTCTAAATATCCTCAAGATCATGTTAGCTTAATGGGAGTAATTAGGAATATTTATAATGGAGAAGAGAAGGCTTAAGGGAAACATAATAATCGTTTTAAGTTAAATATAAAAAAAAATCTTCATAACAATTTAAGTTTTCCAAAAGTGGAATGTGCTCCCTTGGAAGTCAGTTCTCTTTCATTAAGGTCTAATTAAGGCTGAATGCTCATTTCTTCTGTATTATAGGAAGCAATTCTTAGATATAATCTCACCTAGGTGACCACTGAAGATCCCTTCCAACTCACTGATTATGGGTTTCCCTTTTGTGATTTGTTCTCTGTACTTCCAGAGATCCTGTGTTTCTCAGTGGGCATCATACCTCATTAGTGCTCATCATAGCAAACCATTTTCCCCTTAGTAAACCATTAGCATAAGTTTCCAGAGCCCTCACCCCCACCCCAAAAAAAAGAAGCATAAACTGCTGTTCAATTCTCCTCTAATAAGTACCTAATAAGTGAATAGGTTGGCCCCCAGATTACAACTTTATGATCAATTACTTGATTAGTCCCCAAAGAAGGCAATAGGGTAAAGTAAGGAGACAGAAGACCTGAGTTCAAATCCTACTTCTGCTCCTCACTACCTTTGTAACCTTGGACAAGTCACTCCACTTCAATGGGTCCCAGTTTCCTAACTCGTAAAAGGGTATTGGATATCATCATCATCATCATCATCAACATCATCACTCACTCACTCACTCACTTACTAATCACCTTCATTGTTACTATCATCATAATGCTAGCAATCATGTATGTCTATCTGTCTCTCT
This sequence comes from Pseudochirops cupreus, assembly GCA_028627135.1. Lineage (NCBI taxonomy): Eukaryota > Metazoa > Chordata > Mammalia > Diprotodontia > Pseudocheiridae > Pseudochirops > Pseudochirops cupreus. Next base: position 36,417,761 of record CM053583.1, on the reverse strand, counting down.
ACATATTTGCATGTTTGTTCATATATGTACACATATACACAAAAAAGTACTTTACAAATGATATTTTATCCACACAACAACCCTGTAAAGTAAGTGCTTTGTGGATGATGATATTGCAGCAGAAATTAAATGCTCGAAGTCAAACAGCTAAGAAATTTCTGAGGCTAGATTTGAGCTTTTGAAGACCCAAGGCCAGTCTCCCTTACTCTCAGTCTGTTGCTCTATACCACATAGTTGCCATACTTAAATGGCTGCTAGAAATTCCTGTTCTAAATCTATAACCATGTTCATCTTTCTTACTGCTAAATTGATCAGTCTTGAAGAACCTAGACCCCAGAGGCTTATCTGTGGCTCCAAATCTGTAATCCTATGACTTCTTATATCAGAATGAGGAAATAATATTTCTATTACTGTAGATTGCTTTGAATAACTTAACATGTATCATTTACCTAATGAAAAATTCAAGTAACTACATTGTTTTCCATATACCACCATCACCCCTCTAGAATTTCTTTTCCCTATAAACCCACTTGCTAGTAATTTACCATGACTATTGTCAGTTAACAAATATCTTTAATATTCTAGAACCAGAAGTAAGGCACTTGCTTTTGTTCACACTGGTCAAAATAACAAACCAAAAAAGGAGAAATTCTCAAGAAAATTTTTCCAATTATTTTCTTCCCCTAACAACTAAAGTTGGCCTTTAATGTTGAAGAGCTCTGGTAAAATTTTACCACAGGGAAAACACTCAACATTTTTGATGATATTAAACACACACACAAGCACACACACACACGCACAAACCCACATACATACACCACACACCATACCACATATCTGGGTTGGCAGAGTATCCAGGGCTTTTATGTCAGTGCTTCAGGCATTGACATTTGCACTGATGTGGGACTCAAAGCTTCCACTGATGCATAAGATGACACATATCCAGTCTAGTCAATGATATTCATGTATTTTAGAGGTGAAAAAAATCATCACCCTACTCCTAACCTGGTGATGAATTATTGAGAATGCATTTCATCTGAGAGGCCAGTGGCAAACAAACTGTCCAGGGAACTGGGGACAAAGAGCATTCTTAATCAAAGGAATAGGGTGAGCAAAGGCAGAGTTGGGAAATTTGGGACATTTTTAGGAGATGGTGAATAATCCTGTTGGAGAATAAAAATGTGAAATGCTTTTGTGAGACTCAAGATATGAGATCATGCTGATCTTTTCTCTGAAATTGTTGAAGTTCATTTCCCTAAAGCCTAGCTCCATTTGTGATACTTGCCTAACATTCCAATTCTTGGCTGCTGTATATTTTTTAAAAAAAAAAAAGCAAGGTTATCATTTTCTCCCTAATTCCCCAATGCTCACGTTTCACCGATCAGTTCTCCTTTCTGGTCATGACTAAGTTCAGATAAGTGATTTACTTCAGTGCTTCCTTAACATTCTGAGAGTTTTAATTTTTATCAAGGAATGTCAAGAATTTATTGAATATTCTCTTTTAAGCAAAATGAGACCAGGTACCCAGATACACAGAAAGCTTTATTTGTCTATAACTATCGTATCTTAGTGCTTGCCAGTATTTTGTTCTGTGTTGTGGAAACAACAACAACCTCTCAACCTCTCTACACTTTAGTAGGTAGAGTTCCTTACTTGATATGTCCCCTAAAAATAACCCCCTGGTGGCACAACTGCTGACAAATGAACCCCCAAAAAACTTTTCTAGTCAATCAGTTTAATTGTCTACTATATGCCAGGTACTGTACTAAACATTGGAAATTCAAAGAAAGGCAAAAGACAGTCCCTACTCTGAAGGAGCTCACATCCTGCTGAGAGAGACAACATGGAAACAATTAAGTATAAACAAGCCTCATACAGGATAAATTAGCAGTAATCAGTACGAGGAAGGCATCAAATTTCAGGGAGATTCAGAAGGGCTTCTTGTAGAACATAAGATTTCATTTATCATGGTAGGACAGTCATCAGAAAAAAAGACAATAACCTATCCCTGAGCCATAATTAAGATCTTTCTAGTCTACAGTGACCTGACAAACTTCATGATGTTCAGTAATAATCTTTTGGGTTCCATAATTCACAGTTACTTCTATATCAGGATAAGCTTTGAAAGAATCATCTATAGCCTTCATCTCACTAGGTGCTCTATAGTAGAATTTTACAAGTGTCATCGCAACTATTCCCCCCTTTTAGTCATGCATAAAATAATAGTTTTCCAAAATAGTTCTGTCCCAGTTAATATTAAAGATAAAACTCACCCAGAGGTATAGACACATATATGTCAGTCTCACTTTTACAGAGTTTCTTGCATACATCATGTCATTTGATCCTTGCACTAACTCTGGAATAGAAGGTACTAGTGATATTGTTATGTCAGATTCATTTTACAGATAACAAAATGGAGACTCAGAAATTAAGTATCAGTACTAAGAATGAACTTTACAGTTCATCTAGTCCAAATCCCTTATTTTATAGATGAGGAGAAGAAATCCAGTGAGATTAATGACTTTCCTAAAGGCACACAGGTAGGATGTAATGAAGCCAATATTTGTAGATATGTTTCCTGCCTCTGAATCCAATGGTCTTTCATATAAAACTGGAGGTGAAGAAGATATTTTTAAGGTATTTCTGTAGTCAAGTCCCTTAATCTCTATATTCCTCAGATAAATCCCTAGGATTTGTCTACTAAAGTAGTTCCCTACCCTAAAGAAATCAGACTAAATCAGACCCAATGAGATCAGATATTAATTTTGATCTAAGCAATGTATAAAAATGTTGACTAAAACAAGACAGAAGAAATACCATTTTGACAAACACAAAGAAACAGTGAATGTTGGATATAAAATTAGGGGATCTTTCCAGTAGTATTTCTTCTACACTGTACTCTTTTTACTATACCATGTGTTTCAATTCAATCACTTAACTTCACCTCCCCTTTTGTAAGATTCATGTCTACTTAACAAAATATGCCTTTGTAGGGGAGGCAGAGCCAAGATGGTGGAGAAAAGCCAGAAATTGCACTAGTTCTCCCCTCTTAACCTCAGAAACAACATTAAATCAAGCCTCTAAACAGATTCCTGAGTGACAATATCTACAAAAATATCAAGTAAAACAATTTTCCTGCTTAAGATAACTTAGAAGGACTTTAGGAAAGGTCTGTCTCACTTGGGTAAAAGAGGAGTGCAGCCCAGTACAGACAGCATCCTGGCAAGCCAGAGGGAGGCTTTTAGACACAGCCCAGATCAGCAACTGAGGCCCCTTGGTTCAGAATCAGAAACCTAGTGTGGCACAGCTGTCCAGCTGTGAGGCCTCCAGCCACAGCACAGAAAGCAAATTGTGAGCCCCAGAATCCCAGCACAACAGTCACAGCTGGGCTGGGCCACCCCAGAGTAATGGGCAAGCCACAGTTCCTGAAGACCTAGCATGGAAAGTCAGTGACCAGGTTTCTGGTTCCTAGCACAAGAAGACTGGGACAGTGCCCCTTGTGCCCCAGCAGAAGAACACAAATTTAAAAGTCATGAAATAGTCTAAAAAGTAAAAAAAAAAAAAAAAAAAGGATAGAGAAGAACCCTGACCATGTAAAACTTCTATGGTGACAGGAAAGATCAGAACACAAACTCAGAAGACAACAATAGTGTCAAAATGCCTACATATAAAGGCTCAAAGGGGAAGATGAATTGGTCCCAAGCCATAAAAACCTTCTTGGAAGAGCTTAAAAGGAATTTAGAAAATTAAATAATAGAAGTAGAAGAAAAATTGGGAAAAGAAATGAGAATTATGCAAAAAAGAGTCAATACCTTGGAAAAGGAAGGACAAAGATTGCTAAAGAAAACAATTCCTTAAAAGAATACAATTGAACAAATGGAAAAAAAAATCCAGCAAATAAAACTGCCTAAAAAGTAAAATTGGTAAAATGGAAAAAGTTAATGAAAGAAAGTAATTCCTTAAAAAATAGAATTGTGCAAGTGGAAGAAAATGATGCTATGAGACATCAAGAATCCATCAAATGAAAGCAAAAGAATGAAAAAAATAGAAAAAAAAAAGGTAAAAGACCTCATTGGAAAAACAACTGACCTGGAAAATATATGTAGGAGAGGTAATTTAACAATTATTTTACTATCTCAAAGCAATCATCAAAAACAAAACAAAACAAACATGGACAGCATCTTTCAAGAAATTATTGAGGAAAACTGTCCTGATATCCTAGAACCAGAGGGTAAAATAATCATCAAAAGTATTTACCAACTACCTCCTGAAAGAGATCCAAAAATTAAAACTCTAGAATATTGCAGACAAATTCCAAAATTACCAGGTCAAGGAGAAAATACCACAAACAATCAGAAAGGAGAAAATCAAATATCAAGGAGCCACAGTCAGGATTACACAGCACTTAGCAGCTTCTACGTTAAAGGATCAGAGAGCTTGGAATATGATATTCTGGGAGGGAATGGAGCATGGATGGCAACCAAAAACCAATGACTCAGCCAAATTGAGCATGGTCTTTCTGGGGAAGTGATGGAAAGTTAATGAAATAGGGGACTTTCAAACTTTCCTGATGAAAAGACCAAAGCTGAAATAAAAATTCAACATTCAATTCAATACTCAAGAGAAGCAGAAAATGGTAAACTGGAAAAAAAAATGTTATTCAATGAGATTAATTTGTTTACATCCCTATGTGGGAAGATAATACTTGTAATTCTAGCAAATCATATCTCTATTAGGGCAGTTAGGAATATACATAGACATAGGTGACTTTGATGTGATGATGTAAAGAAATAAAGGGTGAGAAAAAAGGATTGTACTGGGAGAAGAGAAAAGAGGGAGGCAGAAAAGATAAATTATATCACATGAAGAACTGCAAATCACCTATTACAGTAGAGGGAAAAAAAGAGAGGGGATGAGCATAGTTTGATCCTTGCTCTCATCAGATTTGACTCAGAGGGAATAACATACACACTCAGTTGTTAGAGAAATATTTCTTACTGTATAGGGAAATAGGAGGGGAAAGAGGAAAAGAAAGGTGGGGTTTATAGAAGGCAGGGCAAAAGTAGGAGGGGAATAGGGAAAGGGTGGTTAGAATGAAGGGCAGATTAAGGGAAACAGTGGTGAGAAGCAAAACACTGGAGAGAAGGAACAGCATGAAAGGGAGAGAGAAAAATAAAAACAAAAAATGTAGCATGAAGGGAAATACACAATAATCATAACTGAATGTGAATGGGATATATTCTCCCATAAAATAGAAGCAGATAGAGTGGACTAAAGAAACAGAATACTACAATATTTTTTTTAAAGAAATGCATTTTATATTACAATGGAGAGAAAGAACAGGAAGGCTAAAGGGAATGGGTCAACCTTATTTTCATTGAATTTGGCTTAGGGAGGGAATGACATACACTCTAAATTGGGCATCTTGCCCTACAGGGGAGTAGGGGAGAAGGGGATGAAAGGGGGCATGATGGATAGGAGGGCAGTTTGGGGAGAAAGGTTGTTAGAAGCACACACTTCTGTAAAGGGACAGAGACAAAGTAGACTAAAGAACAAGTGGAGGATGGGATAGGAAGGAGGGTTATATAATCTGTCTTCCACAACATGTCCATTGTGGAGATGTTCTGCGTTAACTACACATATACGGCCTGTAGTGAATTGCTTGTCTTTCCAGTGGGGGTGGGTGACAAGGGAGGAAGGGAAAGAATCTAGAATTTAAAGTTCTAAAATCAAAGGTAAACACACACACACACACATATACATACATGATTGTTATTATTGTACAAAAAAAGAAACAAAGAAACATTTTAAGCAGAGAGAGACACAGGGTAAAGGTAAAAGGCTAGAGAAGAATATATTCTACTTCAGCAGAAGTTAGAAAAGAGGGGGGCAGCTAGGTGATACAGTGAATAGAGTATCAACCCTGGAATAAGGAGAGCCTGCGTTAACATCTGGCCTTAGACACTTGACACACTTACTAACTGTGTGACCTTGGGCAAGTCACTTAACCCCAATTGCCTTGCCTTCCCCCCTCTAAAAAAAAAAACAGGGGTAGTAATCCTAATCTCACACAAAGCAAAAATATTTTTTAATTAAAGAAGAAAATACATCTTGTTAGGAGGTACCATGCACAATGAAGTAATATCAATACTAATCATATACGCAACAAGTGTTACAGGATCTAAATTCTTGGAGGAGAAGTTAAGTGAGTTTTAGGAAGAAAGAGACAGCAACATTATACTAGTTGGGGATCTCAACCACCCCCCTCTCAGAAGAAGATAAATCTGACCACAAGATCAACAAGAAGTTGAGGTGAATAGAATTTTAGAAAAGTTAGATATAATAGACCTTTGGAGAAAATTGAACGGGGATGGAAAGGAACATACCTTTTTTCTCAGTGGTATATGGCACCTACACAAAAATTTACCATGTGTTAGACCATAAAAACCTCACAATCAAAGGCAGAAAGGTAAAAGTATTAAATGCATCCTTTCAGACCATAATGCAATAAAAATTACATGTAATAAAGGGTAATGAAAAATAGATTAACATTATTGGAAACTACATAATCTAATCCTAAACTAATGGGTCAAACAGCAAATCATAGAAACAACCAATAATTTCATCAAAGGGAACAATAATGAGACAACATTTCAAAATGTATTGAATGCAGCCAAAGCAGTCCTTACAGGAAAATTTATATCTCCAAATGCTTACATGAATAAAATGGAGAAAGAAGAGAGCAGAGAATTGGGCATGCACCTAAAAAAGCTAGAAAAAGAATATATTAAAAATCCCCGATTAAATGACAAATTAGAAATTCTATCAAAAGAGAGATTAACAAAATCAAAAGTAAGAAAATTATTGAACAAATAAATAAAGCTAAGCACTGGTTTTATGAAAAAAAACAAGAACAGAAAAAACTTTGGTTAATTTGATTTTAAAAAGAAAGACCAAAAAAAAAAATTAGCAGTACCAAAAATGAAAAAGTGAATTCACCACTAATGAAGAATAATTTAAAGCAATGATAGGAGATATTTTCTTCAACCGTATGTCAATAAATATGACAATCTAAGAACAATACATGAAAATTCACAAGAATATAAATTACTCAGATTGACAGAAGAGGAAATAAAATATTTATACAATCACCCTTTAGATGCAAACATTCTGGAGAGAAAATTGAAACTATGCCCAAAGGGCAATCAAACTGTGAATACTCTTTGATATGACAATACCACTGCTAGTTCTGTATCCCAAAGAGATCATAAAAATGGGAAAAGGACCCATATGTACAAAAATATTTAACAGCTCTTTTCGAGGTGGCAAAGACTTGGAAATTGAGGGAGTGCCCATCAACTAGGAAATGCCTGAAAAAGTTGTGGAATATGAATGTAATGGAATGCTATTATGCTAAGAAATGATGAGCAGGAAGATTTCAGGGGGGAAAAAAACTGTAAAAACTTACATGAACTAATGCTGAGTGAAGTGAACAGAACAAGGAGTACGTTGTACACAGTAACAGCAACATTTTGTGATGATCCTCTATGATTGTCTTAGCTCTTCTCAACAATACAAAGATTCAAGACCATTCCAAAAGACTCATGATGGAAAATGTTATCCACATCCAGAGAAAGTACTGTGAATTCTAAATGCAGATCAAAAAATACCATTATCACATTTCCCCCATGTTTTTTCCCCTTTTGTTTTGATTTTTTCACAATATGATTTTAGTGGAAATATGTTTAACATGATTGCACTTGCATAGATTGTCTGCTGTCTTTGGGGGGGAGGAAGGAAAAGAGTGAGGGAGAAAAATTTGGGACTCAAAATTTTATAAAAATGAATGCTGAAAACTATCTTTACATGTAACAGGGAAAAAAGCCAATATACTAGTAGGTGGGAAAAATAACCCTTTGTATTATGATATTCTGTTCATGAGTGTCATTCTAGTAAATTTCAGCAGTTCCCCTAAAATTACATCAAATATTTAGCTAAATATTGAATTTATTTAATTTGTAAAATTCCATGTGATTTTTTTCTTCAGAATTTAAAACACATAAATATTGTTATTTTGATGACATATCTGTACTTTTTTGTGGTTTCTGGGATTTGGGATTTTACATAGGTTGTCTTCCTTCTCTTCAAATTTCAGCTAGCCAGTTTCTCACTATACATTGACTTTTCATTATCTGCTATATTAAACAATTATATTCAAATAAAACTAATCAAAAAAGGCAGCTGACTGGTTTTGCTTTTGGTTCCCACCTCATTCTTTCCATTACAATTCACCTTTTATAGAAGTTAATGAAAGTGTCACATTTATTCACAAATCTATGACTTGTTCATATAGGACTTGAAAATAATTATGAATCTGTAAAGTGGAAATAATGATGTTGCTGCCTTACAGGACTGTTATATTCCTTGGTGAGACCACATGTATGGAAAGCTTTGCAAACTTTAAATCACTATGCAACCAACAATAGATCAGCTACTCTTTCTCTTCAAAAATAGCCTTGTGTCCATGTTTCTGTAGTCTGCATAATTCATTCCCATATGAATCAATGGAAGCAGGTAGCAGTCAGTTTTTTTGTTTTGTTTTGTTTTTTACTGCTCAGACCTATGCAGCCAGTAGGTATGATTAACTATTCTCATCTACATACCTTTATTCCCATATCCCCTTAATTACAAAGTAACGCATACGGAGATTCCCACTACCATGATGTTTTACCTGGTTTTAGAACTAATAAAATCTGCTAACTACATCACACATTAGATAATCACTCTAGCAGAAAGATAGATATAGCAAATACTGTATATTAGTGGAAGATGCACTTCAGTATTCGGACTGCTGAAGGCTAAATACATGTTTATCAAGTGAATGAGTGAATAAATATTATTAATCCTCAAAGGACTTAGAAAGTAATTGAGTATGGACACTAGGTCATCCCACCTAGATTGCAGGTTGAACTACACTGCCTGTTTTTTATGATTCCTTTCTGCTCGACTCTCATTTCTTCGAGGACTTAGAGAAACAATATCATCAAGAGACTTTCCTTTCTTTCTCCCAGTTAGAGTTTGCGAAGGTGTGAACATTTTACCAGTTAGCGTTAATTATGCCAGCTCATGTCAGGTGAAATACAAAAATATTTATGTAATATGATTAGAAAATGGTATGTTATAGTTTACACAATATTCTGCTTCCTATATATTTGTATATTTATATTGCTATATGACATATATATGTATTCTATAGATACATTCATTTGTGTGCATGCCTACGTATATTTATAATTCTAGCAATGGTTCTCAAAAAAAAATCATCAGAGTAAAAGAATAAAATAAAATTTCAAGTGTTAAACCTCTATATCCTCATTCCTATACCCCATGGGTTCCATATCTATGCCTCTCCCTGGTATCTCCTTTTCCTTCTTCCTCTCTACTTTCTTCTCTCTCTCTCGCTCTCTCTCTCTCTCTGTCTGTCTCTGTCTGTATGTCTGTCTGTCTCTCTCTCTCTATATATATATCTGTTTTTCCATTCTTCCTCCCTCTACCCTTTCTCTTCCCCTAGCCCTTTCCCTCTCCTACTCTCTCCATGTCTTCCTTCCTCCCATTGATTGTGGTAATGCCAATAATTTTACATATTTCCTTCTTAGTTGCAATATTTTCTGCTTCTCATTATTTTTAGTTGTCAATAATGTGGAAAGTACTTCTATGCTGGAGAGAGTTTGTATATTTTTTTTAATCATTCAGACATTTCCATTCTGTCAGTGAAATAGGGAGAATGGCTTCTAGCAACTGTCAATGTAGACTGGGGCATAGATGGTTCCTTTCTCATACTTCACGTGGGCCCCTTGAGATGTGGGGAATCCACTGAAACTGCGGAGCCAAAGAAAGCAAGTAAAGTTACTTTCCCAGTAATTGTAATGCCCTTTCTGATTTTTATACTAGATTATTATTTAAGATATTTAAAGAGAAAATATCTTAGTTGGTATTTCTGTTCTATGCAGGACTTGTTATAATGCTATGACTTCTGGTTTCATTTGGATTAGTAGTGAAGCCAGAAATAATTTAAGAGAGCTTTCAGCAGTCAGGACAGAGCAGTTCTGATGTAGTTTTGTTTCCCTCTCTCCCCTACAAGGAAAAACATTATGTATATTGTTTCTATGCTTGTAAATAGTAAAGCAGTAAATAGTTCCTTTCTTGTCAATCCAATGATTGTAGTTTTATAGATGAAGATCACATGGCAGGAAAAGATACCATACATATATTGGAGGCTTTTCTTGGTCCTCATCCCAGCAGGTTAGTAGTTAATTGTCCAGAAAAGCAAGTCTGTCCCAGCACAGTGGTTGTGGAAAAAACATAGGCTGTGTATCTGAAAAAGTGAATTGAGTCTCCTCCCAATCCCTCTGAGCACATGTTTGAGGAGGCCCTGGGCTTGCACAATCTCCTATGACATTTTCCAGGGTCATCTTTTTCATCTTTTTTCACTCGCTTAGAATGCTGGAATATTCTCTCATCAGGGACTCTATAAAGTAGGTAATAAAGCATACAGATTTCATGGGTCCATTGTTTTCATACAAAAGGAAAGTTTGCTCCCACAATAGCTACAAGGTTGATAAGATGCTTATTAAGACAAGATGCTTACAAGTTATAATTACTTTGGCCTTATCTAGCATTGCCTTCCTGAGAAGCTCAAAGGGCTTTATGAATGCTATCTCATTAAGCTTCTTCCTGAAACACAGAGTGAAAAGAAGTTGAAAGGTTTTTTACCATGGGACATAGTAGGAGGAAGAAGGCTATTTGGGAGTTTTATATTTTTTATTAATATCAAAATTTAATTAATAAGACTTGACTTTTCAGTGTAATTCATGTTAGCTAACTTGTAGTCAGATGCTAATATTTAAGGCATTATTGTAGGAGCTGTGATTTGAAGATGGCTATGGCAAAGGGAAAACCATGAAAGAGAAAAAGAAGGACAAGGGCAGAGATAGCCAGAGTGTCCCGAGGAGCAAGTTAAGGTTCATAGATTCTGAGCCCAAAGGGACAGTAAACATCATCTAGTTCAAATTACTCGTTTTTACACAGGACATTACTGATAAATACAAAAAAAAAATAAATAAATACAGGCAAATCCCAACATAGAACCAAAGGAGGGATGATATTCTCATGATGAATAGATTTTATCTTGTAATTCATTTTTGCACTAATGGAAAGTGTCATTATGTGGAGGGCATATCTTAATTGTGTGTGTATCTGTGTATACATGTATGTATATGTGCTCATCCTTACTAATGGCAAAAGGAAAAGAAGTAATAAATTAGGTCTACACACAGGAAAGTACATAGGGTCTTTTTTTCCTACCTGTGCAGGGTTCAAGGAGACCATGAAGATTGAAATTGTCACACAACAGGAGGCTTTATTTGACTTATGTATGTATGTGGCCTTGTCTGAGATCACACGACATATGAAGCTCAGAACTGTTCACTAATCTTCCTCTGGTTCTTTCATGTTGCTTAATCATAGGATTTTAGAGTTGATAGAATTTGAGATGTCATCTGACCTAACCCCATCTTGTTAGAAGTGGAAAACTGACCCAGAAAAATGAGTTGCTCAAGGTCAGACAACTGGCTAATGGGCTCAGATTCTTGTTTTGGTAGTCATTGACAGAATGACCAGAGTGGGGGTGGAGGGCAGAAGAAGGAGGGGAGAGCAGCAAACCTTAATTTTATATCCATGTAGAACATTATAATATCCCACATTAGCTTATTTTATTGTTCCAAAGAGTGCAATAGAGGCAAAGGATGAAAAACTTTTGAATAGCTCACCTAGAATGTTTTCTTTTGGTTACAAATGCTTTCTTTTTTTATTAACAATGGAGTTTAATAAATAAGATTTGTTTGTTCAAATTACCCAATGATTATGACTTGGTTTTCAAAGTTCTCTTTTGCAAAGAATACAGAAATTCTTCTAAAGTAGTTGATTAAAAAAAAATCAGTCACTAGTTTCTGGTAGATATCTAGGAAGATAATTTCAGTGGTGTTTCTGCTGTTATATATGTACTCATACATCATAACCTACACATATGTAAAACCCTTAGCAAGTCACTTAGCTACACTCTAAGCACCAGTGTCTTCATCACTAAAATGAGGAGACTGGATAAGATGATCTATAGGGTACAGTTATAATATGCAAACATATGCATATAATGAGAAAGAAAGAAGAAAAAAGACTACAGTAGACATCCATCTAGTGCACTGTATATGTGTGTATATGCACACACATATAAATACACACATACATACATATATACTGTACTTTTTTCTTTTATGTGTGTGTAATATTTCAGAAGGCAGCACAGTATTTATAGAATATATAAATTATATTGACATTATAAAGTACGGTTTATATATAGATGTACATATATGTGTGTCTATGTGTGTGTAGACACACATACACAAAGAAGGAAAAAGTGGGAAAAAAGAATGTGAGAGAGTATACACATATACTATACACAAAAATATATGAAAAGTAGTATAGTATATAGGGTATTTATACATATATGCATGCTCTGTGATCCCTATATAACTAGAGATTATAGAATATATGCATATAAAACATATGCTATATGTAAAGAAGGGGGAAGGGTGTCAAGGGGTTGGGGTGGGGCAGGCAGAAGAAGAGAGACATCTGATAGCAGAAAATCCATTGTTAAGTATTCCATTTTCAGGGACAAAGTGATAAACACTTCAGAGTTTGTTTGCTTTTGTTAGAATTATTTTTCTCCTTCTGAGAAAGCATTTCTCCTTCTACTACCCTCTTTTGCAGCAGCTGAATACCATAATCAATATTTAAACCCACCACCTAATCTTCCCCCCCCCCCCCACCCGGTCCATTCCCATTAGTGATGATTGTCTCTGCTGCTTGTGGTTGTGGTTTGGCCTTTCCAGGAAAGGCAGGCTGCTGGAACTTTCTCAGCATTTGCACAGCCCAGCCAGTTCATTCCTTCACCCCTGCTCTCTCATAATGACTCTCACGATGTGTTCTCAATGGTTATTTTTGTAGGATGGCAAGATCTGTGCAGTGAATCACAACTCTACCAATGCAAACAACAAGACAACAGGGTTGGATCCGGTCTTGCAGGTATTCTTCTGCTTGAGCAGAACTGAAAACATTTCTAAAGCTCACTTGGCATGGTTCATCTCTTTCCTTCTGTGTGTATCCCTACACTCAAGCAAAGGTATTAGATAGCTTTTCAGACTAACTCTCAGCAAGGCAACTTTGGAGCTGCATCAGTGTAAATCTCTTTTTGAACTCTGTGGTCCTGAATGGAAAGCAAATGGAATGGGCTCAGTTCCTAATATTTCCTTTTAAAAAGAAGTTGTTCTTATCAACCATTTTACATAATCTATTTCAATTAAAACATATTTAATTAACAAACATTCGTTAGTAACTATTTTGTGCTATGCACTGGGGATAAAAAAAAGATTTAATTATCCCTTGAAGGTTCAGAAGACTCATAAATATCATGTAAGACTTTGAGGTAGTCATTGTGAATTTCACTTATTTTAATGTAAACATACATACAAATGAAATCCAATTACCACAAATATTCCTTAGGGGCCTACTGTGTTCAAGGCGGGATGCCATACACTAGGGTAAACAATAAGAACAATAACATTCTGTTCCTCAAGCAGTGTATATTTCCAGTTGGGGGGAAAGGGGAAGTATTTGAAGCCACAATGAACTGCAAGAAGTCTGTATTAATACAACACTGTTTATTTTATTTTATTTTATTTATTTTA
>CM053583.1:36370636-36403456 GCA_028627135.1 Pseudochirops cupreus | reverse complement strand
GGGCCTCTTTTGCTATTTGAGTTAATCTATTTTTTAAGGTGGTATTTTTTTCCATCAGGTTGTTGTCTCTCTTTTCATGATTTTCTTGCATCATTCTCATTTCTCTTCCCAATTTTTCCTCCACTTCTCTTATTTGGTTTTCAAAATCCTTCTTAAACTGCTCTATGGCTTGTAACAAGTCTACAATTTTCCTGGAAGCTTTTGGTGCTGGAGTTCTGATTGTGTTATCTTCTTCCAGTTCCATTCCTTGATCCTTTTTGTCCCAAAAAAAGGAATCTAAAGTTGCATTGCTCAGTTTGCTTTGCTTCCTTTGCCTACTCATGTTGCCAGTCAATTACTTGACTCTTAGGTTCAGTAGAACTCTGTTTTCAGAGGGGAAAGCTGTGTTCCAAATTACTGGGGTTTTCACAGCTGCCAGAGCTATTAGGAGGCCACCATTTCTGTCACCCCCAGAAGCTTTGGCTCACTGAAAATGTACCTCAGGACCACCATTCAATACCATGATCTTGATCCAGGCAGGTCAAAGCAAGATTACTTAGCCTCTGAATGATTGCTTGGCCGCCTGCAATCTGGAGGACAAGAGCTTCTGAAGCAGCTATGTGGAGGAGGCTGCAGGACCACCCTTCAGCATCTTCTAACCCTGGGGCAGTTGGCTGCCCCCTCTCCCCCAAAATTATCTGACTTCCACTGACCTTTCGCTTAGTTCTTGTTTCTTATGGATCAGTAATTCTGTAAAACACCACAGCTGCTAGTGATTTGCACTCCTGCCTGGGCTTGTTCTGGCAGCCCTAGGGCTCTAACCGTGGGTTCATTTGGTACTGGTCTGGGCTCCCAGCATGCTGTGATGAACCCCTTCCTGGCTGCCTGCCAGGCTGCCTTCAGCAGGAGCTTTGTTACTCTATCATTTTGTGAGTTCTGAAGCTTTAAAATTTGTTTAGAGTTATATTTTATAGGTATTTGAGGTGGTCATGGGGAGAGCTGCAGAGTTTTTGCTGCTTCTATGCTGCCATCTAGACTCCACTCCCTAATTTCTTGATTCTTTAAATCAAGACTGATTTGATCTCCTTGACATTCAAGCAACTCTCAAAAGTCTTCTTCAGCCCCATTGAAATGATCAATTTGGTGGTGTTCAGATTTCCTTATAGTCCTACTCACAGCCATACATTGTTATTGCAAAAACATAGCTTTGACTATACAGATCTTTGTTGGCAAGGTGATATCTTTGCTTTTTAATATGAAATCCAGGTTTGTCATATCTTTCCTTACAAGGACCAAGCATCTTTTAATTTCATGGCTACATTCACCATCTGTAGTGATCTTTAAGCACAAGAATATAAAACCTGACACTGCTTCCATTTCTTCTCCCGCTGTTTGCCAAGAAGTGAGGCAACCAGTTTTCAAGATCTTAGTTTTGTTTTTTTATGTTAAGCTTCAAGCCAGTTTATATACTCTCCTCATTCACCTCATCAAGAGCTTGCTTTATTCCTCTTCATTTTCTATTATCAGAGTAGTATTATCTGTATAAATTCCCAGCAGCCTTAATTCTAGCTTTTACTTCATCCAGCCCAAAATTTCATGTAACATACTCTACCTGTAGTTAAATAAATAAGGTGACAATATCCAGCCTTTTACTCATTTTCCATTAATAAACTAGTCAGTTGTTCTATATTCAGTTCCAATTGTTGCTTCTTGGCCCTCATACAGGTTCCTCAGGAGACAAGTAATGTGATCTGCTACTCCACTCTCTTTGAGGACTTGCCACATTTTGTTGTTATTCAGACAAAGGTTTTCGTGTATTTAATGAAACAGAAGTAGATTTTTTTTCTAGAACCCCTTTACATTCTCCAAAGTACAGCAATTTGTTCTGTAGTTCCTCTGGCTCCTTAAAAACCAGCCTACTCTCTCGTAATTCTTGGGTCACATTGAAGAACCCTAGCTTACAGACTCTTATGAGTAAAGTTACTGACGTATGAAATGAGCACAATGGTTCGGCAACTTGAGCATTTCTTGGCATTGCCCTTCTTTACGATTGGGCCATATACTGATATTTTCCCATCCAGTGACCACTGTTGAGTTTTCCAATCTTGCATATTGAGTGCAATACTTTAACAGTTTTTTTTAAAGGATTTAAATAGCTCAGCTGTAATTCCATCACCTCCACCTGCCTTATTACTAGCAATGCTTCCTAAGTCCCACATGACTTCATTTTCCAGGATGTGTGGCTCTAGCCTCATATAGTTTGAGTGGACAGAGGAGAGCACTAAGTCTAGAGTGAGGAAGACCTGTGTTTGAATCCAGTCTCAAATAGTTACTAGCTATGTGACCCTAACGTAACGATACTGGGTTTTGAAGATCTTCCATGCCCCTTGAGCTTGCTGATGTAGCAGGAAGGGGTGGAGCAAGAAAACGCCGGAACCAAGCTAGTCTCCATGCGGTGCTGACTGGAAGCAGCGTCAGAGGCAGTGGCTGCGGTTGCGAACTCCTTCCTGCTACATCAGCAAGCTCAAGGGGCGTGGAAGATCTTCAAATCCCAGTATCGTGACCCTGGGAAAGCTATTTAACCTCTGTTTACACCTGTTTCTTCAAGTGTGAAATAAAGAAAATATCATACACGCTTGCTTGAATGGTTGTTGTGAGAACCAAATAATATAATATTTGTAAAGCAATTAACACAGTGCCTAGTACATAGAAGTCTCTGTAGCAATGTCTATTCCTTTCCCCTATAATTGACTGAGGCAGTAAAGGAGATAGTGAGCCTTCAGTTTTGGGGGCAAATTGTTTGTACATCTTACCATATTTTCTCCAAAAATATCCCTTTGTAAAAACTACTTCTTGTTAATTGGATAAATAAATCTGGAACATTAATCACTGTAGGGCATTGTTGATATAAGGGAGATAGACAACTGACACTTGATACTGGGATTAACACAATGGAAAATAAAGACAGAGACTTTTCATTTCATCCTTGCATTTCCCAATAGCAAGCCAGTTATCAGAGCTTGAGTTAATTGAAATTCCCTCTATCCTCTCTGTAGTTCAGAAATCATTTGTTCTGGGAATTCATAAAAGATTTAGTAAATCATATTCAATGTCTGGAATGATGTGATTGTGTTCAAGGCAGTGTGCTGTTGCTCCTCATCTCAGGATACCCAGTTTCTAGTCCTGTTCTGCCCTAGTTATTGGGAGATCATAGTAAGTCATTTGGCATCTCAGGCTTCATTTTACTCATAGTAGGATTGAGCTAGATCAGGGGCACTTAAAAGATCCATGAAAATGATACTGTTTTTCAGGGAGGGATTTCAAGGAATCTATAGACTGGATGGAAAAAAACATTACATCTTGATTTTCACTAAGCTCTCACTGAAATATAGTCTTTCCTTCCATTGTGAATGTAGGGAAAAATATATTTTTCTAAGAAGGGGTCCAAAGTTTTACCAAAAGGATCCATGATGCCCAAATGGGTAAGAACCTGTAGGCTGCACAATATCTAAGTCCCATTTAGGTGCCAACAGTCCATGTTCAAAGGTCCATTCTGGCTTTGAGGTAGTATGTTCTATGACCCTGTCCATAGATGAAATTCTATGATCTAACATTCCTTCTTGCTTTGAGATTCTATGTCCTGTGATTTAGAGTCTCTTTCAGGTCTGACATTCTGTGTTGTTATCTGATTTTTTATCCTGATGCTTTTGCTTACTATAAGTGTGAGACTTAGGGTAATTACAGAATCAAAGAAATTTCAATTCAATCCAATAAACATTAAGTAAGCACCTACTACTTACCAGGTAGTAAGCTAAGTGTCTGGTATACAATCAGTTCCTTCCCACAAGGAATTTATAATATAATGAGGAGGGACAAAATATAAAAGAAGGGGTAATAGGCAGGAACATCTTGTTGGATGCAGTTGAAATCAGTAAGAGCAGCAGATACAAAGAGGAAAGGAATTTCAGAGGAAAGCTAATTTAACTCCCCTCCCCCGCTTTGTTTGTCACTCTATGTAGAGTGAGCTATCCTGAATTTTGAGAAACAGGATGGTATAGGGAACTCACAAAGGACCTGAAGTAATGAAAAACTTGAATTTGAACTATACCTCTGATGGTTTGACCTCTATGAACATAATTTTCTACTTCTGCAAAAGGAGGAGGATAATAATTGCATGATTAGTGTTGAGTAAAGTACATTACAAACCTTAAAGCTGACATAAACATCAGCTATTAATGTTCGGTACTTAATTATTCCTTAATTGCTCCCAGTATACCAATATTTCCTCCTATAAGATCTCAAGCTCCATGTAAGCCCCTGTAAGAGATGAATCCTTTGGGATCTTGGACTCTTCTTGGTGCCTGGCCTACTACCTGTACTTTATTATGATTTATTTGTTTTGTTTTAAACTGTTTTGAATTAAGGAAGAAAAAGAAAAGCTTTGACACTGCTCTGCTGTCAGGAAATGCAGGGATAAAATGTCAGATTTCTTTCCTGATGTTTGTCCTTACTTATCTGAATGGAAGATGAGGAAGGCCATTTTCTTTAAAGTGTAACATCCATATTAACCTACCACTACACAGAGGTACCTCTTTGTGAGGGTCACAGATTTCTGAAAATGTCCAGATGAGAATGGTGATTATGACATAACACCAACAATTCATATTTATATAGACATTATAGGAACTCTAGTCCTTATTCCAACTTCCATTATCATTAATGTGCTATGGTACAAACCTGGGGCAGCTTCAGTTAACTTTCCTCCCAGGTGGATTGATGGGAAACGAGCTATGGGCCCTTTAGGCAACAAGACTGTATAAGCAAGTTTTAGGCTTTTAGGGGTGAACTCCTGAGATCCACGTGAGTCTCCTAGTCAGCTGCTTTTAACCTCTGACCCTTAGCTTTTGTTTGATATGGCCTTTTTAAAATGCTTTTTAATTACTTTGAGACCCACTTTTACTGAAGGGAAATGAAATATGTTTCAGTAAAACAATAAGGCTATGAGTGATGCATTGCACTGTTTGTAAAATCATTACTGGACCTTCCTGCAAGGTGATATCCTGGTATTTAACCTTTGAAGAACCTAATAAGCTTGAATAGAGGCTTGCACATGTAAATAGCATTACCTGAAAGAGGCCTCAACTGACAAAACCATGGAGAGAAGATTTTTGAAACTTGAAAATGCTTAACTGATCCATCTGAAAACCCACAGTGGATGGCAATGAACTTCCAAAGGAAGCTATCCTGAGGAGCCCAGGTAAAATGGATTTGAAGTAACTTTGCAATGTCATCTGTACTATTTTTTTTTTTACTCCAGCTATACCTAAGGTAATATATTGAATTACTGGCTTCTCTAATCCCTTCTGAATGTGATCTATTATTTTATGTGGGGAGTTATATTATTAAAATGTAAAGATACTTCAAGGTTTCCCTCTATTATGTCTTTGTCCTCAGAGTCATACCAGGAGCCAAACTGGGACTCCTTTGGTCTTTCCCCTCCTGTGATTATTCTGCTGGATTGCCTAGTGTACTGTATGTGTGTGTTTTGAGGTACATTATCTCTAACCTGCCTGCTTTCAGTCCAACTGCCGAAAAAAACCTAGCCATAGTTGGTCAAATACCCTCATTTGCCTTTTTAAAAAACAAAACAAAACAAAAAACCAATACTTACTGAGTGTGGTCTTGTGAATTCAGCCATGATGGTTCCATGTTTCCTAACCTCAACCCAGGATAACCTGGACAAAAAAAGTGAAATTAATGAGCTGTCATCATTCTCCAGCCATTCATAATGTTTCCTTCACCTGACCAAGTTACTCCAGCAAATGCTAGCAAGAACAATAACACTCCAATTGGAGAGGAAGAGGGCAGCTGGGCCTACTTAAAGTTTCTTTAGAATGAATAGAAGGGCACAGATGGACCCTCTAAATCAGCAATTCTCAACTTGTGGATTGTGACGCCTTTGGGGATCAAATGACCCTTTCACAGGGGTCACCTAAGACCATCAGCAAACACATATATCCGATGGTCTTAGGAATCTCCCCTATCCATCTCCAGGCAGGTCCGCCCACATGCAGATACGCCTACATATGAGTATTAAATGGTCACGGCATTAGGAAGGTTGAGAACCACTGCTGTAAATTGTATTTTTTTTTCTTTCATGGCATGACCTGAAACATGACCCCTGCCTCTCCCTGCTCTATTAAGTTTTTTTTTTTTTAGGACCTTTCCCCAATACCCATCACTTTATTAGTCAGGAGAAAAGCTGTGTATGTGTATGTGTTCATTTCTTCAAGTGGGTCCTACACTTTTTAAAAAATTCTCTAGCAGGACTTGTCTGAAGCAAACATGTACAGTTTATCTTTACTCCCCCTCCTATCATTTCAGTCTCTCCGTGTCTGAGCATCTCTTGTGTACCTAGTGGGTGACTGTCTCTGCCTGTATGTCTCCGCTTGTCTGTACATCTATCTCTCCATCTCTTTCACTTTTTTCCATCTCCTTGCTTTTCCCACACTATATAGATCCATCAGAGATCTGTCTTTTCTAAACTTTATTCTTATTCTCTCCTCATTTAAAATGTCATTTTGTGGGATGTCCAATCTGGAGACATTAAGGATCATGAAGTCATGGGATCAAATATTTAGAATTTGACAGAAATTTATTTAGTCCTACTCCTCCATTTTTCAGTTGAGGAAATGGATGCCCAGGGAAGCAAAGAGACTTGTCCAAGGCTTAGGGAAGTAGTCAGGTATGGAATTTGAAATCATTTGCTTTGATTGAAAAGTTCTTTCCACTGCACCATATTGCTTGGTGATTTCATCATTATTTTACCCCGGAGGAAAACAGAGGCCCAGAAATGGGAAGACCCTAATTCAGACCCATCCAACTGGTATTGGATTTCATGGTCCTTAACTCCTAGTGTGCCTCTCTTACTTTGCCATCCTGTAATTAGCTTTTCCTGAAGGCTCTACGCTCTGCTTAGTGATAGTCATCAGCTCTCACCTTATGACTACAAATCAGATAGTACTATTGGGTCACAAGTGTCCTTTCCATGTAAGATAGACATGTTTTGGCTTAGGCTTTTTGGAGATGATATGACCAAAACAAATTATCCAGTAGTGGAATTTTGTTATCTTCTTAGGTGGGTATTTTCTATCCGTTGGGCTCTTGATTGTGTACTTGTAGACTGCCTTCTATTTTTCTCATTCTTCAGTTAATCAACATTTATTTTGGTAATTACCATGTGTCAAACATGGTGCTAAATACTGAGGATAAAATAGTCCCTACCCTCAAGGTGTTTACCTTTTAAAGCAGAAGGCATGTGCACAACTAGAGTTATAAACAAGATATATACAAAACAGGTGATGAACCATGTGGTCTACGAAAGCATGAATAACCGAGGAGACCAGGACGAGGTCTCCTGAAGAAGGTGGTGGTCCATGAGCTGATTCTTGAAAGAAACCAGTTCTTCCAAGAAGAAGTCAAGAGGAGAACATTACATGCATGTGGGATAGACAGTACAAAGATATGGGAATGGGAGATAGAGCATTGTATAATATAAACAGCAAGCTGACCCATATGGCTGGGAGGTCTGGCATGTAGAAGGAAATAATATGGAAGAAAATGAATGAGGTAGGAATGTGCTAGGTAGAAAAGAATTTTCATGCCAAACTGAGGAAGTTAAATATTTGGTCCTAAAAGTAATATGGAATCAGTAGAGTTTGAGTAGGGTGGATAGATGGCTTAATGGATAGAGAGCCAGGTCTGGAGTGAGGAATACTCTTCTTTGTGAGTTCAAATTTGGCCTCAGACACTTAGTAGTTGTCACTTAATTGTTTGCCTGTTATCTTATCTGTAAAATGAGCTGCAGATGGAAAGGCAGGTCACTCCTGTATCTTTGCCAAGAAAACCCCAAATAGGATCAGGAAGAGCCAGACGTGACTGAAACTATTAAGCAACAACAAAGAGTTTGGGGGAGCAATGAATAGGTCATGCCTATGCTTTAGGAAAATCACTTTCATGAATGTGTTGGTACCTCACTTGGAGTGAGGAGGAATTTGAGGCAAGAAGGCAAAAACAGGCTGTTTCTGTAGTCCAGGTGAGAGATATAACGGTGTGAACTGAGAAGTTTTTGATGTGGTTCTTGAGCTCAAGGGATTGACAATAGTTGAATGTGTGGAGAATATCTTGCAAAATGATACATGAGACCATGGGAGCTCAAGAGATCACTAAGCATAGTACAAAGAGAAAAGGATAGGGTCCAGGATAGTTCTATAGGGTATCTCCATAGTTAAAAGGTGTAACACAGATGAAAACCCAGTATAAGAGACTGAGAAAGAGTAGTCAGATAGAACCAGGAGATAATGATGACCCTAAATCCAAGAAAGTAAAATGGGTCTATGAGGACAGGGCAGTTAATCAAGCTATAAAATATAATAATCAATATTTTTAAAGCACTTATTATGTGCCAGGCAATATGCTAAGAGCTTTATTATTTTTAGCTAATCTGGTTATCATGACTGCCCATTGAGGTAGGTGTTATTATCCCCAGATGAGGAAATTGAGGCAAATCAAAGTTAAGTGGCTTCCTAGTAAGTGTCAGAGACCAAATTTGAACTTAGCTATCCTGACTCCAGGTATGACATTCTATCCAATTGTACCACCTACCAGCATACGCTATATACTGACCCTAAAAGTAAAGAGAAATAAATATTTAGGGGGAAAATGAACAATAGTATATTTGGCAATTAAGAGACCATTGGTGATTTAGGAGAGAGCAGTTTAAATTGAGTGATGAGATCAGAAGCCACAAGGTGAAGAGTTAAAAAAGGAGAGAGAAATAGAGACAAAAAAATAGAGATAGCTTTTTCAAGCAATTTGGTTTTTAAAAAGAGAGCAGAATAAAAATCTAGTGAATTTGAATTTTGTCTTTTGGATAAATTTAGACTTGGGCAGAGTTTTAAAAAAGCAGAGCATGAATCAATGGATGGGGAATGATTGAAGATTGGGACAATAGAAGGCATGATAGTGGGTTAATCTAATGGAGAAGGGAAGATGTGTAAATGGCTTGAGTGGAATAGAGTCACTGGAGAATAGAGAGGAGACATTTGGACATAATGGTAAGGGGTTGTAACATGATGAGAGGAGAAGAAGGAAATCATAAGGGAATTGTCTCAATTTTCTCAGTAAAGTATGAAACAAGGACTTTGGAGGGGTGCAGTTCTGAGAGGAGGTTACTGTTGCTTGAATCTTTATCCCGAGGAGGTCGCTAAACTCTTTGAACCTTCAGCCATTTTTGTATAGCCAGAATCCTAAGCTCTTTGGTCCTCTGTTTCCTTGTCTGTAAAATAAAACATTTTGAACTTGACGATGTTGCTGTGGGAGTCAAGCATTAGTGTATGTCCAGTGCCTTGTAGCTGGTATTGGCGCAAAGAACATGACAGTTTTTGTCCAGGAACTTGTGCCTAGTATAACTGTACGTATGATTCTGGATAGGTCACTTCATTTCGCCCAGGCCATTTCACCATCTGTGCTACTGCATTCCTTAATTCATGGGTAATTGATGTAGTAGTAGTAGTAGTAGTAGTAGTAGTAGTAAAAATAATAATATTAGTTAACTTCAATATAGCATTTACTAGAGGAGCTCAGTGTTGTGATTCAGCTTACCTAAGTAGTAGATACAGCCAAGTTGTGATTGAAACCTATGCCCTTTTATCTCCAGAGCTAAGATTGCTTTCATTTTTTCCCCCTTGCTGCCTTTCAAAATGAAAAACATCCCTGAGTTGTCAAGATTCAAACTTGAATGTTGTAACTAATAAATTCTGAGTTTTTTGCTGTAACTATTTAACCATGACTGCCTCTTAAAAGATGGAGCTTTAATTGATTTCTTGATAAATAGAAGAGAATGCAAAGGACATTCCAAATGGGAAAACTATGTGAGCAAATGTATGGAAGTGAGAAAGTGAAAGATGTTTAAGAGAAAGGGTTTGTGGGACCTAGAGGAAATGATTCTTAGCCCTAGAGAAAAGATAAAGAAAAAGATTTCCCTTCTCACCACAAAGAGGGAATAAGCTATATTGGACCAGAACTTAATATCCAGTGTTAGATATGGCTTCTTTATTGGTTCTTTTCATTATTTTTATAATGAGTTAATTGCTAGAGTAAGTGGAGAGTGTCTGGAAATAAATGTGAAATTTAAAAAAAAGTGGCAATACAATTTGTTTAAAAATAAAATTGATGATTCATGTGGAAGAACAGTCCAAGACAACAATGGAAAGTTAATAATAATTGTGACCTTTTACAATCCACATCAATATTTACAAGTTTTACTTCATTTAAGTCTTACAATAATCCATGACAAAGATTCTATTATTATCCACACTTTACAGGTGAGGAAACTGAGGCAAATGAATCAAGCAATTTGTCCAGCACCATACAGCTACTAAGTTTCTCGGTGTGTGGCAGGATTTTTATCCAGGTTTTCCTAACTCCAGGTCCAGTGCCCCAACCATTATACATCTTGCCTCTTCTGAATTAGAAAGAGCCTAGCACTAGAGTAGCAGCTGTGAGAAAAGACAGAAATAAGAATACTGCTGTCCTTTCTATTGTTCCCTTCCCAGGATGGAGCAGAGAATTGATGTTGACTTTGCTAGCTCTGCCCATGTTTTTACCTGAGGCCTTTCACAGCAAATGACAAGATGGGCCCCAAAATAGAAATCAAAAGAGAGGCCTCAGAGCAAGCAGGGTCTTTCATTGTAATTATATCCTCCTGGAAATAGTGACTGAGGACTTGTCAAAAGTTGTAGGAAGTGAAGAAGGGAATGCGTGAAAAATGTGTTTTTTAAAGAGAGAGAATGAAGATGATTTGAAAACATGTCATTTCCCCTATTGACATGACATGTTGCATGTAAGTCAGAATATTCTGTGATGTGGCAGCTCCAATGGAGACTGGAAGCTATCTTGTCTAATAATGACATGGTGAAATGACAATTTGCACCTTAGTTTCTTCCCGGTGGGCTGCCAAGGCTTTATGTTAACCTCAGGGGTTACTCAGCTCCCATGAGAATGGGAATGTTAGGGGTCCTAAAAGTAATAATTCTAAGGGTGTGTGTGGAGGGGTAGGGAGGCTTAGCAGCATTAACTGTCCTCAATCGTGGTGATGAATTGTAATTAATTTCTTTTAATAGAAGTTGGGCATAACTGGAATGTTTTCTGAGTCATTTTGTTAATGGCAGGGCAAGGACAAACCCTTCCTGTAAAAGTAGAAACAACCACTGCTTGCTGTGAATAAAGAACATGACATTGAAACATGAGAGGAAAGTGCTTATGCTGCAAGGATCTGTGATTATGTCTTGAGGGGACTCTCTACAATGATGGAGATCATGACCCTTTCCTCAAGAGATGGTCTGTGAGTGTTGCTGGGACTGAAACATTCATATCCTTGTGACCAAACATAGTTAGATGAATCCTACAACAAACATAGTCTCTTACCAGGCTCATATCCCAAAGCCTTAACCTTTGGTTCTTAGTTTTGTCAACTGTAACATGATGTTTAGACTAGATGGCCTCTCTGGGCCCTTCTAGTCAGTGTTTCTTTGAATAGGAACCTTTCCAAGGACTCTTCTACCTTGTATAGCCTTGAATGAACTTAACTGACCTCTATAAGTTTTTAGTTGGAATTGGTGGAATTTGGGTCAAATCCAATTGTAAGAGACATGAAAAGAATAAGATATTGTGATTCCGGTGAAAATTTCTTAACATAGCATCTGTCCCAGAATTCTCATTAATAGCTACATTCTCTCTCTCCTCTAACTGTACATGGTTGGGGAAATGTATTCTCATAGAAACCTAGCCCCTTTCCTCAGTGATCCAGGGGAATAGAGTGCCTATGTTTCATGAAAATTCCTGTATTTGGGGAAGCACTTTACCCTTCTCTACTTCTTGGGGGTCCATTTCTTGAACTGCCGTAATCACTGAATCAGCATTGCCTCAGTCAAACTGAGACCTGTTAAAGTCCTTATCTTAAAAAGGCCAAGGACTCCCACTGCATCTGAGGCCATCTCCAGTCATCTTGGTCTATATCTGGCCACTAGATCCAGATGGGTCTGGAGGAAAAAATGGGGCTGGTGACTTTGCACAGCCCTCCCTCATTTAAATCCAATTTATTTGCTAGTCATGGCATCATTTACCTGATGTCATGGTCCTCTTAGAGAACTAAAGACAAACTACACCTCTTAAAGGCTAAGATCTGTCTAGGGAAGTTTGCTCCTTGACTTCTAGCCCTAGAGGGCTCGGACTTCATAGGCACAAAAGCATGGTCCCAGGACTTCTTTCCAGCCTGCCACTCACCTTGACAGCTTCAGGTATAGACAAGACTATCTCTTTACTGGAGATCTGTAACAGTAATCAATTTAGTAGATAGTTAGTCCTTAGTAACTTAGGGCTAAGTACCTCCTGAAGGAAACAGAAGGTGTGAGCTCTGTCTCCTGTGAACAGAGGGCATGAACTTTGTCTCCTGTTGCTGACATGGCAGCAGGGGGTTGGCTGAGACAGAAGGCCAGTGTGTGTATATAAGAAGAATTCCAGAGACAGAGAGACAGAATCAGGAATGTTCCTCCTGGTGGCTCCTGTTGGAGGAAACAGAATTGTCCTGGCAATTGGGATCTGGGCCTGCTACACTGAGAACTGAGTTGGAGTCTTCTATGAGACCCGAATCTGGTGATGGCCACCTGGAAGGCTTAGAGGGCTGCCTGGAAGGCCTGCTGAAAGGCTGCCTGAAAGACCAAGATTTTTTCTGGGTCCTAGGGCCAGCTGAACTGCTGGAGGACTGAAGAAGCATGACCAGGATAAGACTTTGTTTGTGGCTTGCTTGATTCTTGAGTTCCCTGCAACAGAAGTGGTGAAGGGTTTGAGATGTGCTGGATCCTGTGAACTTCAGTGTGTACCAGAGACTGCCCTGAGGACTGGACAAGAACTTGGGAGCTATCTGCCCTGAATCCAGGTGACTGTTTGGTGGATTCAGGTAGGAGCTGGGACCATGGAAGGGGATCCAGGGAATCTGAGAGATCACCCCAAGTCAAGATGAAGAAAAGGCCTCCCCTTGGATGCATGATGAGATTGAAGTTTACTTCACGCCAGGGTGTGGAGGGTTTGTGTAATTTTCTAATGATTGTATTTAGTGACTGATTGCTAGATTAGTGACTGATTATGTTAATGATTGCCCCATGAATGGAAGATTGATTATTGTATTGTGAATCGATTGAATGATTAAGTATTGATTATTGTATTGTGAATTGATTGTGAATGTTTGCCTTGATTTGTTATGGAATAAATGGAGTGTTCACAATACTGTGTAATTGGAACCTTAAAAGCTATTCACAGTATTATTCTTTTGGGAATCTGCTCATGAGTGGAGTTACAAGAACTGACATCCCTGAAAAAAAAAAATCTCTTCTGCATGGACAGGAAAGTGATTCTGAGAATTGTACCCATGTTTACCATTTGTTTTAAAGCTGCCCAGCAGGTATGTTGCTAAGTTCTCTGGACCAGTTATAGCTCTTGTTATGATTTATTTTTGGCATTGTGATGAGGCATATAATGACTTCAGTAGGAGAGCAAAATATGAAGAAAAATTAGGTTGCTAGAACTTGGGAAAAATGAAGAAAATATTTAAAGGGATAGGGGAATATGTATTTACTAGTGAATCAAAATTATACAGCTAGAAAGGCCATTAGAGAACATCTGATTGAATACTCTAGTTTTGCAGGTAAAACAACTGAGGACTAGAGCCCCAAATTTGCCTAAATCTTCTACTCTAAGCTGACTTCTCTGTAGTGTGGCATGGTGAAAATAATTATGTATTTATATTCAGAATATTCAAGTCCCAATTCTGTTACTACCTGTATAACTTAACTCAAACTTCTCTTGTCCTCATCTGAAAAATCAAGAGTTGGCCTAGATGAGTGTTACCTTTTGCCTACAGGCCACACTGCAGTCCTCAATCCTCCCATGACCATGGTATCAGATGAAAATATAACTGACAAAGATTTAACAAAAGAGGTAAGAATACAATAAATCATAGGTAATGTTAACATGTGGTTTTCTAAGTCAACTCATGAAGATCTTTATATACTATTTTGTAGCCCTGTTTCTCTTTGCATTTGGCACTGTGCCCTAGATGATTTCAAAGGTCTCTTCCAGGTATAAAATTTTTAACCATATTAGTCTCCTATATTTTCCCTTATTCTCACCTGATGTGGGGAATAGGTTATGAAAGTGCTGTATTAAGAGATGAAGGGCCTATATTCAAATGCCACACAGCCATTTAATTACTGCATGACTGTGGCCAAATCATTTAACCTCTCTGGGCCTCAGTTTCCTGCTCTGCAAAATGGATGGGTTGGATTAGATGCCTCTAAGTTTTCTTCTAGTTCTTTGTTTACAAATCTAAGGCCCAAAGCTTAGGCCAAAGCTCATTGTACCTCCACAATTGTAACTACTTGGTAAATTGAGCAAGCCGAGAGTAGTGCATAGAACAAGATGGGATGACAATTGCATATATCATAGAAAAGAAAGGAATAAGCGTCAGGTATGTCCTCTCATCATACAGCAATGTCTGTAACTACAGCTCAGCTGAATCATGTGAAATTCTAAAGCTTTTTAGATGTATTCTCACAAGCTTACTATCTCTCTAGTACCATACAAAGTTAACTAACTAAGGAAGTGGTAGCAGGAGGTCATAAGTGTAATATGGATTCAAAGTCTGATGGGAAAGAGGGGCAAGTTTCAGACCTCTTGAATCAGTGCCGATAGTTGCAAGCAGGAGGGAGAATAAAGAGGCCCAAATATTATAAATCTTGGTGTGCAAGGCATCTTTTTTTGTCTTGCGGGGAATCCCTTTCCAAGGACTCATGTTCCTACATGATTTTCTACTTTTATTTTAAAAAGGGGAAAAAAGAGAGAAAGCCCAAAAGATTCCAAATGATCTCAGAATTTTTTTTTTGCTTGGGCAAAGGTTGTTGGGGAGATTGAGGGTAAAGCATATTCTCCTCATTCTCTGGATTAATAGAATTACTCCCATTCCTTAGTCTTTCTCTATACATAGTCGTATATGTAAAGTAAAATCTGATTTAAAGTGAAAATCTTATTGTTAAATATAATTTAAAAGGAAGACAGGTGGGAATATTATTTCATTGATAAAGCTGTGTAGTTATATTAGGCAGGAAAAGCCATAACCTTGAAATTTCGACTACTATTGAAGTTTTGTCACGTAGAAGACAGAACAGACTTCTTTGTGGGTAAAGTCAAGAGGGATGAGTTAAAGGTACAAAGAAATGCCTTTAGGCTTTAAGTGAGGACAAACTTCACAATGAGAGTCCTCTAAAAGTGGAGAGGGCTATGTCCAGGAGTGTACATTTCCCCTCTTGAGAGCTTGAAGCAAAAGCTAAATGGTCTGGTTGAATTCATTACTGGATAGGGTAAGTTTCTGGGGTTGGGGAGATTCTCATTTAGATTTAGTATGAAGGAGTCAATGTAGTTCCTTGCATCTCTGAGATTCTGTGACTGTGACAGCGTGTTTTGCTATTGATGTACCCACCCCCAAAATTTGTCAAAATCTAAATGGCACAGGTCATAACTGTGACTTTTGTTGAAACCTTAAAACCAAATACTATGACTCTGAGGTGAGCATTAAGCATCTCTGCTGCATAGTATTTTGTTATTAAGAAAGCATTTAATGAGTAGGCAGCTGATGAGAATTGAGGAAGGGAAAGAATGAAGAGAACATTTGAGAAAAGTAAAATAAAATTCACTCAAAGGTGTTTAACAAGTAGAAACATTTAACTGTTAAGTCTCTTGGCCATACCACACTGCATAATTCTTTAAACCAAGTCCTCAAATCCTACTAGCCCCTCCACCTTTCTTCTTGGTTTTGATGGAGTTTCTTCTTAGGATTATACCATTTTATTCAAGTCTGTGATCAACAACCCAGGCTGCTGACCTTCACGTCTCCTTGACACTGCCACCACCTGTATGCATTCAAAGACCATTGGACTAACTTTAAGTATTAATACTATAATATTGCCCAACAACCTATTCCTGAGCATCTTAACTAAAACAATGCTCTGAACCCACCTTCCTAAGTTAAAAGTATTATTTTTCAGACTTTTCCCTCCTGTCATGCAATCTAAGATGATATGATTACCTTCCTCTTAAATTTTGCATCATTTCCACTGCAGGAGCCAACTCTTTCTTTGTAAAACGTTATTATTTTTTGGCTTATTTGTGCAGATCCTTGCCCAAATTCAGAGAAGACAGAGGATTAAAATATCAACTGTGGTGTGGTAGAAACCCACCTAATTTTTGAGTCAGAAGATGTAGGATTCAAATCTGGCATCTTTTACTCTTTCTTGGGAACGTTGGACAACTTACTTGATCTCTGTATGTCTCACTTTTCTTATCTAAAAATGGAGATAACACCAGAATCTCACCAGATTGCTCAGAGAACCAAATAAGAGAATACGTATAAAGTAATTCATATACTGAAAAAAAGCTACATTGATTTTAGCTACTCTTATTATCATTATGGAGACACCTAGATGGTTCTGTGGATAGACTGCTGCGCCTGGAGTCAGGAAGACCTGAGTTTAAATCTATCCTGTGTAACTCTGAGCAATTCACTTAACCTCTGATCTACTTCACAAGAGAAAGAAATGGCAAACCACGTCAGTATCTTTGCTGAGAAAACTCCATGGACAATACTGGCATAGTATGGTCAATAAATCGGCCATGATTGAATGACTGAACAACAACAACATTGTTGTTATAATGGTAATCTTGAAGATGCCCTCCCCCAAAACTCACAAATTTTAATGGAGTCATATCAATTCATCCTACAAACTAAAGCTAGCTTGTTCAAGGAAGACAGAGGAAAGCAGAAAAGCAGGTACTAATGACAGCTTGGGTCAAAATCTCGAAGAAGTTGAACTACAATGATGTTCTTTAATATATATCTTGCATGCACAAACCATTTTCATGTTCTCGCTTAATAAAAGGTGAGCTCTTTGAGGACACATATGTTTTTGGTTTGGGTGTTACTTTGTCTTGTTAGTTTTCATTTTCTTTTCACTGTATCTTCAGTGTTTGACTTGATGCCTGTCACTTAGTAAGTGAATAATGAATTCTTGTTGACAAACAAACTCCTTTTCCCGAGGTGTGCCAATATGTCAGCCCTAATCACTGAAACATCCATAGGAGCAGGACATTTCAATCCAGGCTTTAAAATTAACTCTGCATTCTGTGAACAGACTGTACATGTGATAAAACTTCAAATGCAAACAGAAACTTTATGAAACGACACTACAAGTCTTTTCACAGATTTTCTTTTTGTTAAGACTTGTATCAAAATCTTCAGGCTAAGGAACTTTGCAACTAGGTGATTGAGGGTTATGTCAAAATGAGGGTTTTTAGTCACCATCATCCTCTAAAGAGAAACCTAAAATTACTTTAAAATGAAGGTTTTAAAAGCAGGAGAGGCTCGTTGAGGGAGACTAAAGCTATAAATGTCATTCCAAGTACAAAGCCATGAAAAAGCACGTGATGACTTAATGGTATAAGTTTAAAAAACTCTAGATCAGTCTGTTAAAGAACTATAGCATGGAGACTTAGGACAATTTTCTTAGAAGCAGTTTTTATGAAGATTACAGATGCCAGAATGTCATGTGTGTAATCATGGTTTTTCCAACCTTAATCAGAAATCATAAGAATGGAGACTATGATACTGGAGGGGAAAAGTAAAAAGAAAAAAATGTTCTCACAGTTTGTTGGAACCTATGGTTCTAGGGCATTTGGAGAAGAGCTTGTGTGATGGTTGAGTAATTATCAATAGAGATAGGGACTAGGCCTGTAATGTCATTTGTTTAAGGAACTTCTAGATGAAAAAATTTGATCTACCAGTTCAGGTTTGAAAATTATTTGTAACTTAGAGCAATAGAGACTAATTCTAATGCATTGAAAATTTAAGTGATTTCCTTAGTGTCATATAGCTAGTATGTGTCAGAAGCAGGATTCAAACTCATATTTTCCAGGTCTTGATGCAAGCTTTCTATTCATTACCATATAATGACTGCAATTCACTATATTCACTACAATATCCTAATATCCATTTTTCACAGTGCATGTTCTTTTATTTTCTCAATCACCTGAACTGTAATATGAACTCATCCATATAGTCCTTTAAAGTTTACAGAATTCCTTATATTTGCTATCTTTTTTGATGTTTCTAATGAACCTGTGAGGTAGGTCTCTAATACAGGGACTAACACATGCATAGTAAAGATTCCATAGTTGTTGCTGATTGACTGCCACCATTATTCCCATTTTACAGATGAGATAACTGAGGCACAGCAAGCTTAAGCTGTATGTGTTTTTGAGGCAGGAGCTTTTTCTTTCTTCAAGTCAATGTTGTATACAGGGCACTAAGGTGTCTCTTGAATTAGAATGTCATTAGTGCAAAGGAGAGATATAAATCATTGAGAGATTTTGGAACAAAGGTCTTGACCATTTTTTGTGTGACCTGGAGACCTTTGGTAGTCTAGTGAAGCCTATAGACTACTTCTAAAGAGAAATAAAAGTTTTCAAATGCATAAAATCTATTATACAGAAAACATTTTTAAAATTCCACATGACATATTAATATATTAAATATTTATAATATATAATTATAATATTATATGAATAATTTATATATTAAAAATACCAAACAAACTAATTATTTTAAAATCTAGTTTCCTATCTAGCCATCTCTCTATTCCTTTTATCCATTTATCCATCCTCTGTCCCCCATCACTAACATTGAAGAACTCCAGATTAAGAATATCTGATATCGAGGAAAGATGCCACTGACTTCTGTGTGAGCAATTCATTTAACTCTGTTTGACTCAGTTCCTTAATCTGTAAAATGAGCTAGAGAAAATAATGGCAAACCATTTGATTATCTTCAACAAGAAAACCCCCAAAAGGCATCCCAAAGAGTTGGACTCAATTAAAAATTATTAAACAACAACAAAGTTACCTTGAAGTCTACTCAATTCAACCCACTTCCTTAGCAATGAGACATAGAGGCTCAGGAGGTTTTTCACTTGTTTATGATCATGTAATGTCTCAGGCATGATTTGAACTCACATTTTCCTGACTTCAAACCCAGTTCTAGATTCACTGCATCACCTAGCTCCCTTAGTCTCATTAATTCTGCCCTTCAATATTTCTCTGGTTTTCTTTAGGACCTGGACTCAATCCCCATCTTCCATAATTTGCCCTTTATGGTCCTCCCAGATCTTAGCACCTCCTCCCTAAGTCTTCTACAAAGATATAGCATATTCCTTTTCTATATATGTGCATGTCGCAGCCCTGCTAGAATGAGAGCTCCCTAAAAACAGCCACTGTTTGCCTTTATCTTTATATTTCAAGTACTTAGCACTGTGTCTCACCTATAGTAGGGACTTAAGAGATGCTTGTTGATTTACTCATTCATCAGCAGATATTTATTGAGCACCAACTGTCATAGCAGCACCTGTAAAAGTTATGAAAATATTTGTACATCCTCAATAATATTTGGCAGTTTTTATGGCCATCTTTGATTCAGCCCTTTATTTCAGTATGCCATTCCCTTGAAACTCATGTGCTTTGATATTTTTAGCTAGATTGTTGGGTGTAACTAACTAACTTCTCAAGAGTTCTCCACTCTCTTACAGGGACAGCTGTCAGTTTCTCCACAGTGTTGTAAATTTTGGCACAAAGTCCTTACTCCAGAGAGTCCAAAACGACAGCCCCAATTTAAAAAAAAAAAAACCTTTGAAAATCGGATCTGATTCAATTTATTTTGTATTGCCACTGCTTTGTAGGAGGGAAGTGAATAAGCATTTATGTAGTTCCCACTATGTGCTAGGCATTGTTCTAAGTGGTTTGGTGCATGGTAGGTCCTTAATCCTTATTAATTGCTTGCTATTACTTCAAGTTTCACGACAGACATTAGTTCTTTATTGAAGCTTTGGTGGATCCCTTCCCTTATTTGTGTATCTGTGTGTGTGTGTGTGTGTGTGTGTGTGTGTGTGTGTGTGTGTGTGAAATCTCTCTTCAATTTATCTTCCACTTATCCACATACCTATGATTTCTCCTAGTAGAATGTGAGCATCTTGTGGTGGTTTCTGTCTTTTTTATTCTCAATCCCTGGCTTGCACACAGCAGGAACTTAATAAGTATCTGAACATTATTGTTTTATTATTTTCATTGTTGTTAGTGCTGGGTCTAGAGTGAGGAGGTCCTGCAAATCTGACCTCAGAAACTTACTAGCTGTCTGACTCTAGGCAACTCACTTAGCTTCTGTTTTCCTCAATTTCTCCATCAGTAAAATGGGGTTAATAATAGCACAATATGTCCAGAGTTGTACTGAGATCAAATGAGATAATAATCATGAAGTACTTAGAGCAGTGGCAGCCTAACATAGTAAGTGTGATAAAAAAGTTAACTATATAAATTAAAGCTGATATTTATATAATGCTTTAAAATTTACAAAGTGTTTTGTCTTTATTATCTCATTTGATCCTTATGACAACCCTGGGCGGTAAGTGCTGTTTTTATTAGCAATTTACAGATGAGAAAATTGCAGTTGGCAGAGGTTAAGTGATGTGTCTGGGGTCACCCAACTTGTAAGCATCTGAGGTTGACTTCAAACTTGGGCATCTCGGGCTTTAAAGTCAGCACTCGCCCACCTAGTTGCCTTAAAGGAATTGAATTAAAGCTGGTATATAGTGAGAAGAAGCAGAAAGACTGGATGGGATGTTGAATATATTGGAGAAATTTAGTCTACATAAGACAGTTCTTATGGGAGAATATAATTATAGTTTTCTAATATATGAAGATTACTAATAAGGAAATGAGATTAGATTTATTTTCCTTGGTGCCAGAAGACAAAACCATGATCTACTGGTTATCTTCAAGGGAAAAACATTTTGACTCATTATAAGAAAACATTTGCCAGCAATTAAGACTTTCAAGAAAAGTGGAAGAAATCCTTTATAAGTAGTGAGTTGCTCTTCACTAGAAGGTTTCATGTCAAGTCTGGATAACCAACTGTTGGTTACATGGTAGAGTAAATTTCCACACAAGTGTGGGTTGGTGTAGATGTCTTCAGAGTTTCCTTCTAACCTGTCAGATTATAATTCAAAACATCATGTTCAATGTGAAAGGTGATAATGAATAAAGCAACATAGTGTGGTAGAAAAATGGTGGAGTAGAAGTCACAGGATCTACCTCTGCCATTTGCCAAGAATGTTGCTTTGGATAGACCACTTTCTTCTCTGAGCTTTGCTTTCTTTATCTGTATACTGCATGTGCTGCCACGACCTCATGCATTTACATTCCCATACATTTCCATATTTCTGGGTCTCAAGGAGGATAGAAGATGCTGGGAAAAAGCTAAAGGACAATGTAAAGGGAGGTGATCAGAGGGTCCTGGGAGGGTGAGAGCTAGATCGGGGAGGATCATTGATAATTTTAGGTCATGTGTTCTTTGGTGGCTCTAACCAAGCCACCAGCTGGAGCAGCTCTGTATGTGTGAGCAGGACTTCTAGTACTCCTCAACCTTAAGCTGCTAGAATAGTCACTACACTCAAATAAGAGACTCTGGGTCACCATCAACTATCCCAGTGTCTGTATCATCCTACTTGCTCCCAATCATAGATTGATATCCGGGGGCCAAACTTCCTGTGGTAGTTAAGGATTCACTTACTTGCCCCCTCTCCCCCACCTTATTGCTTCCTAATTTCTTTTCCATATTCAGAATGGCCTCAAATGAAACAGCTGCCACACACAAACAAAATTAAATGGAATTTTAGTTCAATGAAAATTTAAATAACAGTCTAAGTTTTAGAGTCCTAAGTGGTGAACTGCTGTTCCAGTTAAAATCTTCACTATCAATACTCCCTATCTTTCACCTTCTCACTCTGGAGACTCCTCTGTCCTGGGACTGTACTCATTTATTTTGTAAATCCCTCCCCAGAACCTCCATTTGAAGAGGCCACCACACGAGTCATGCTCGTACATTCAGAGCTACTCCAGCTGGTGTCTTGGTTTAGAGCACCAACAGGTAACTCGGCAAGCGATAGCATTTTCAGTACTCCATCCTCAGTGATACACAAAGAAATGCATCCCCCCCACACACACACACTTTGAGAGGGGAATATGGCAACATTTAAAATGTGAATAATGATGATATCATGACAATAGTCTTGATCTCTAAATGCAAATGAATAGAAAGTGGAATGCTATGAAATTTGGGATAAAATGGGAGTCACACTATGGAAGCTGTAATAGATCCAGAAATTCAGATGACTAGAGATTGAGAGTTGGAAAGAACCTTAGAGATATTTGAATCTCTTTTCATCATTTTACTCATGAGAGGAATGTACTACACACAATTTAAGTGATTCACAGAAAGACTCATAGATAATAAATGGGAAGCTTTAGATTTTTCCCTTTTACTGAAAGTCCATCCCTGTTTCCAAGGTTATTTTTATAATCATTAAAATTTCTATGGACTACACCCAGTAGAACTGTTTGGTATTTTCCTAAAAATAGTTTCTTTTAGTTGGGTGTTTTAGACTCAAGTAAATTCTATATGGTGGGACAAATATTCTATAAAGTAGGAGACATATTAAAAAAAAACTAACAATTTTCCAATTATATAAAACTGTTGGGTATACTAGAAGGTAGACAACTTTTTTTGCAGATATCAGTTTTTATAAAATTTCCTATGTCAGGGCTGGGAACATAGTGAATTAAGCCAGAATGGCCAGGTCTATGATCTTGAAATCATCTTCCTTTTCCCTAACCCCTCTTGTCCATTAGGTTATTCTTTCAAATCCCAGCTTCCTAGGATTAAAAATGGAAGGGACTCTAGAGATCAGTGAGGTTAATTTCATGAAATTGGTTAGACCAAGAGATGTTGAAGCTGCAAAGGTGGTAAGTGAACAAAGTAGGGTTTGAATACAGCTCTCTTTACTCCAAATTCAATATTCCTTTTATTCTACTGTTCTCCCTATCATCTTCCAAAAGAGATCTTACATCTGACTCTTCCTCTTAGGATCAGTGAACATAGCTAGCTTCCTCCTATGTGGGACAAGAGATCCTTACCCAAAATAAAATAAGCAGAGATATCTCCAAATAGAGACAGGAAGAATTTGTTTAATTATTTCTTCTTGCAAGAAGGATGGTCTTGCTACCAGAGGCAGTCTGGTAGGAGAGGCAAAACACAAAATGCAAAGCTTGGTTATATGCCCAAAAGACCACCCCTTTTCCCTCTCCTTGTCCTGTCCTATTCCCATTAATTAGGAACTGAGGCTCACAATGTTAAAGGCAAAAATCTGCTGGCATTGCAGGTGAAATGTCAGTAATATCAAAAAGGAGAAGGTACATGTTTGGGGACATAAAAACAGACAAAATATGTCATCAGTATCAATATAGATATGAGAGCAGATAATGTTTTATGAATCATGGGGATTTTAGGAGATGGTGACCTGCCTGGAGTTCTTCAACAGGATTTCCAATTTTATATTTACACAACTCAGATGGCGGTCAGTGGAAAAAAGTGTGGGTCTGTGGCCAAATTTGAGGAACATGTACTTTCTCTTCCTATACATTAGCTAAGCTTAGAAAAAACTTCAACTTATGACCAGGGAAATAAGGCAAGAGTCCCAGGCTCCCAGCCCAGGCTGCTAAGTCTTTGGTACTTTGTTACAATTCTGTTCAGATTTCTAGAATGTTAGGTGAGAAATTTTCACTTTTATTCCATTCACTTCTCTGCTCTCCCAAGACAGCCAGCCTAGTTCAGGACAGAGCTATTGCAACAATCTTATAGTGGATGTTGATGTATCTACTCAAACCCTTCTGTCAGTCATTCTTAATGTTACCAACTAATTAGCATCCAATTAATAAAGATTTGTTAAAAATTCCTAGCATGTGCCTGGCAGAATGCAAAACATGGAGGATACAAAAAGAGGCAAAAGACAGCCTTTGCTCTATAGAGGTTTATAATCTAACGTGGGAGACAACATGCAAACAAATATACAAACCAGACTATACAGGATTAAAAGGAAGTCTTTAACAGGACAAAGGCTATTAGGATTAAAAGGCACTGGTGAATGCTTTCATTAAAAGAAGGAATTTTAGTTGGGACCTGAAGGAAGCTAGGGAGGTCTGTAGGTAGAGGGGAGAAGGGCAAACATTCCAGGCATTGGGGATATCCAGGAAAAAAAAATACTTGTAGTAAGATGGAATGTGTTATTCATGGAATTTCCAGGAGGCTAGTGGCATGGGATTGAAGAGTAGGTGTCAGGGAGTAAAGTATAAGAAGACTGGGAAGTAGGATGGAGTTAGGCTGTGAAGGGCTTTGAATGTCAAAAAAAGAAATTTATATTTTTTCTGGAGACAAGCACCCACTAGATTTTGAATGGAAAGAGTTACATAATCTCTTTAATGGTTGAGTAGAGGATGTATTGGAGTGGGAACAGAGTTGAGGAAAGCAAACCCAATAGGAAACTTTGCGATATTCCAGGTATGAGGGGATGAGGATCTGGACCAGAGTGGTGGCTGTGTTCGGATATAGAAGGGGTCCATATTTGATGGTTGTACAAAAGTGAAACTGACAGGCCTTGGCAACAGCTTGGATATGGCGTCAGGAGAAAGAAAGGCTAAGGAGTGCAGTATAAATTTTGAACCTGAGGGACTTAGAGAATAGTGATGTTCTCTACAGTAACAGGGAAGGTAGGAGGTATCCAGAGTGGAGAGGGAAAGGTAATGAGTTCTGTTTTGGCTATGTTGAGTTTAAGATGTCAGTTCTTCAAGATTTCTGAAAGATAGTTGGGGATACAAAATTGGAGTTGAGCAGGGAGTTTCATGTAAGATGGTTAGATTTTAGAGATATCAGCATAGAACTGGTAATTAAATCCATGGAGCTGGTGATATTGCCATGTGAAGTAGTATGGAGGGAAAAGAGAATGAACTAAAGTGCTTATTGGAAGCCAATAAGGAGATTCTGTCATGGGGATAAGTGAAAAGACAAGTTTAATCAAGAGCTAGTAGATGGCAGCTAGGTGATACAGTGGTTAGGGTACTGTGCCCTGAGTCAGGAAGACCTGAGTTCAAATCCAACCTCAGACACTTGTCAACTGTGTGACCCAGAGCAAATCACTTAACTCATCTGCATCAGCTTCCCCATTTGGCAGGGGGCAACAGTTTGGTGGCACAGTTAATAGAAGGCCAGGTGTAGAAACAGGAATACTCATCTTCCTGCTTTCAAATATGGTCACATGACTGAAAATGACTGAACAACAAGTAGATGAAAGAAGAGGGTGA
The DNA here is from genome assembly GCA_028627135.1 of Pseudochirops cupreus. Taxonomy (NCBI): domain Eukaryota; kingdom Metazoa; phylum Chordata; class Mammalia; order Diprotodontia; family Pseudocheiridae; genus Pseudochirops; species Pseudochirops cupreus. The sequence goes on along the minus strand of CM053583.1, from coordinate 36,378,073 downwards.
GGGAAAGATTTAAGATGAAGGGAATTTTGTTGCCTATGGAACAGGAATTCCAGAAAGCAGTGGAAGGGCTATGATGTATTTGGTTTAAACTTTTGGTGGGATAATTGAGGAGGATTGGAATGAGTAATCAAGTGATGGAAGGTGTGGAATGGGGTTTGGATAACTATCTACAGGAGTTCAGTGTCACTGGTGTAAGAATGTTCATCATTGAATGGAAGGTACCTCTCCTCTTCCCAAAAGAAGTTGAAATCCAGGATGGACAAGGTGAAATATGATATGGGAGACTTGAAATTACAAGTCCTCTTCACTCCAAAGGCTAGAGATTGGCCAGAAAAATTTTGAAATTGAAGATGGAATTTGATCCTTCACAGCAGAAGAAATCCTGTTCTCCACCAACTTTCTTCTTCCACTTCCTATTATTCTATTGATCTGGACAGTCTTCTAAACAATTAAACCCACTCCCTGTTAAAGTATAAGCTCTAGATTTTGTCATTCAGTGCCTTGAAAAGTCTGGATTAAGTCTATCATTCAAACTTAGCTTATTCTACTATATTTTCTATTATTTCTGGTTTCTTGACATTCCTAATTCTCAGTCTTCCCTCTCTCATCTCTTATTCTTTGGTCATGCCATTCCTTGTGACCATCATGTATTCTACATCTTACCTCCATCTTTCACAGTCTTTCTGTCAAAACCAAACCCAGATTCTACCTCATCTATGAAACCTTCTCTGAAGAGCCTAATGAAATAATCTCCCCCCTTCATATTTTAAAAGCATTACATCTGGACCTCTATTCTGCTCTTTTATAATATAATTGTTTAATATGGTTTTGTGTATTTTGTATCTCTTCCTTCCACTCCACCCCTTTGTAAGCTTCTTAAGAGAAGACCTCTTGACACATTTATCTCTACTTTTCAAAGCCTAGTAGACAGTGTGTAATCATGCATATTAAATTGATTTGAGTGAGGCTGGGACTGGGAAAATACTAGGAAGGAGAAGGCCTAGATTCACATTCTGACTCTCTCCCACTCATGCAAACTTGGACAAGTTCCTCAACCCTCTGAGCCTTGTATACCTTTTCTATAAAATGAAGGAAGTTGACTTGATGACCTCAAAGTTCCCTTCCAGCTGTAAATATACCTTCTTACGAATGAATTTATTAGACAGAATCATTAGCAAACCTGGTATATGACTTATTTTATAATTCTTTATGATATTACAATGCCTCGACTGCTTAAAATTTACCTTTTATCTAAGAATGCTAAAGTACCCTTCTCTCCAAACATTCTCATATGAATGGAGCATTTCTTACTTAACCACATTTATGAAATGGAAATTATTTCAGAACTCTAATAGGGAAAATTTCTGTGCTGGAAACCATTACCAATGGATTGTATCTATTCTTTGAGTTTCTGTTTTAAAGTCTTAAAAGATTCTCAATTTTATAAAGTTTTTCATACTTATAAGGAGAAATTCGTTGATTGCTAAAAGCTGCTTGTAATGTTGGATTTGAAAAAGCTAGTTTAAGCTATTTTGATTTAAAAGCCAGAGAGGAAGTCTGTGTCTCTATTTTCCTTTATCAATTGAGTATTTCTGAATCTACTTTCTGAATTGAATATGTCAGTTTGATTTAATGAGCATAAGTCTTTCTTGAGGAATTTAGTCAGATAAATGTGGAACTGCTAAGAGTTTTATCTTAGTCAACTGAGATTTATGTTTACATAATGTGTCTAAGAAAATTGGGATATAAAAATCTATCATTCTTTTATTATTAGATATCAAATTCATATTTCACTCTATGAGAAATGCTTTCTTCAACCAAGTCTGACATCTGTGGCTTACCTAATTTCTGGATAATTTCTTCCAAATAAATACTTGTGTGATATATGCCCAGACAATTTGTGTATGATTACATATATGTATACACACATATACATGTATGTATGGTCAATAAACATTTATCACTTATTGACTGCCTACTATATATGTATGTATACACACAAACACACACAAAAGGGAGACAGACAGAGAGGGAGACAGAAAGAGAGAGAGAGAGAGAGAGAGAGAGAGAGAGAGAGAGAGAGAGAGAGAGAGAAGCAGTCAAATAGTTGGTGGAGTAGATAGAAGACTGGTACTAACGCCAGAAAGACCTCAGTTTGAGTATTGCCCTTGTTACATGCTGGCTATGTGACCTCAAGGAAGTAATTTTATCTTTAGCAATCTAAAATTACAGAGAAGTTGCCATTCTATAGTAGGAGAAGGTCACCACATTGTTGAAAGCATGGCATTGGATCTTACATATATTTCTTAGGCATGTACGGTTTAAGCACTGGAGCTAGTCTTCTAACCCCAACTTGCATGGGCATGTCTATGTTGCCCTTCAGAGTTCAAGAAATAACTTTGAAGGGTTAGGGAAAGGTGTCTTTTTGTTTTTTTTTTTTTGCTTTTTGGACAGGGAAGGGCAGGGCAGTTGGGGTTAAGTGACTTGCCCATGGTCGCACGGCTAGTAAGTGTTAAATATCTGAGGCCAGATTTGAACTCAGGTCCTCCTGACTCCAGGGTAGGTACTCTATTCACTGCACCACTTAGCCACCCCCTGAAGGTGTCTTTCTAATGCTGTATCTCATAAGTCCCCATTTCTGTCCTTTCTACTAGAGATTATTAGTTGATATCAATTATTTGGTAATACTAAATTAGTTTTTGTTAAAAGAGGTTGAAAGACAAAAGGTAGAAAAGTCTTTAGAAAAACTGCCACTAGCTTTGTGACTTTGGATAAATCACTTAACCTCTGTAAGCTTCAGTTTCCTCATCTGTATAATAGTAATGATAATAATACCTCTCAGGGTCATTGTGAGGATCAAATGAGATAATATTTGTAAAATATTTAGCATAATGCCTGGCACATGTTGTTGTTTAGTCATCTTCAGTCATGTCCAATTCTTTGTGACCCCATTTGGGTTTTTCTTGGCAAAGACACTAGAATGGTTTGCCATTTCCTTCTCCAGCACATTTTACAGATGAGTAAAGTAAGGGAAATAGGGTTAAGGGACTTGCCCAGAATCACCCAATTAGTAAATATCTGAAGTCAGTTTTGAGTTTAGGTTTTTCTTACTCTAGACCAGGCTCTTTATCCACTCTGCCATCTAGCTGCCCTGCCTAACACATAGTAAGCACTATATAAATTATTGTCCATAATTTGACATGTAAATATTTTATATGTCATTAGTAATATTAATGAGAATACTATTTTGTTTACTATAGTAATATAGTAAGAACAATATGTCTCAAAAATCTGTGACATACTTTCTTCCCAATACATAAAGACTCAAAGGAAAGTGGGCTCAAACTTCGTAAGCATTTGGCCAAGAACTAACATTTCTGATTACTAAAAGCAGTATGCTCTCCTTCAGGGGGTACTTGGAGTTTCCTATAACCTTGAGTTAATTCTCTGTTGGAATTCTTGTGGAGTCTACAGTAGATTCTAGAGGTTGATTTTCCTCATTCTTACTAGTCTGTCTTCATCTACTCTCTTCTGGTATTCTGAGAATACTGATGCAAAGTCTAATTTCTCTGGTCTTGAAAACTTTGCTAGCTCCTCTGGTGAAGGGACAGTAACTGATCAGAACAAGGGTCACTGCTCCCCATCCTTCACCAACTACTGCTGCTTTGCCCTCCCCGAGTGATACAGTCGGGCACTTGAATACTAAATTCTTGGGTTTTGAACTGGTTTGCTATTTTATAAAATGATGTAACTAATAGTTTTTTCAGCAGCACAGCTCTTAGGAAACTTCCCATATTAAATTCAATGGCTTTTACCCACTTGTTGAACCTGTTGACCTTCATTGCTCCAATAGAGGAATTCTCAGTTAATGTAGTCTCTTTAAGTGGGATGAGGTGGTTTATGGATTCCATCCAGAAGGATAGTCTTTATTCATATCTGATTCATAACTTTGAATGATTAGATTCAGTCAAGGAGACAAGATGACTCCCCTTCCCCCCCAAAAAAATACCCACTCACATATCATGAACAGACAGGAAAGGTTTCAAGTACCATCTTCTACATCAGAGGTATCAAGTTGAAGTGTGACCCAAACCAGATTAGACCATAATTGGGAGATGTTTAGCTAACTATATAAAATAGGATAAAACAAAGAAACATTATATTTTAAAATTGTCATTCTGTGACCTATGGAGAATATCTTTATTTAGTTTAGTGCTCCTCCCCCATTTCTATTTGACTTAGAAATCTGTGCTCTGCATGAAACCTTTTCTGTTCCTCCCCTAGTATCTAGTGGCTTCCACCATTCCTTGCCCCAAAAAAGAATATTTTATATTAATTTTATATATGTTTTCTATACAATTCTTATTTCTTCAATATAATGTAAGAAAAAGAATCTTCATTTATTTTTTTAACCCTGTAACAAACATGGTATAGAAAAAAAGTAGGAGTTGATCAAAGGGAGTTACTGAATTATATATATGAATTTTGAAAATCCTAGCAATCTGTATTTCTTTTTGCTTTGTCTCCTCAAAAATGTCATAAAGCTAGAGGCAAAAATAATTTTAAAAATTCTGGGAAAGAGATTACAATAGGAATGAACTTAGGATTCAGGATTTCCTACAAGGAGGGGAAATAGAGGAAGGGACTAGGGATCAGATATGTGCATAATGTCTGTTCTAAAAGCTCCAAGTGCTTTCAATCCCATTTAGTTCAAAAAACATATATACATATATACATATATACATATATACATATATACATATATATGTGTGTGTATATATGTTTAACAAAGGGAAAATATTTCCCTTCTACTAAGCCGCGGGGATCTTGTTTTTTATATAACTCTGAATAGATAAATGTTCCTACCTGTAATTTTAAAGTCTGCCCAGGGGAATGGCAAACATGGTTCTGCCACCAGCTGTGCAGATGGAAAACCATCCTGGCTAATGAAAAGAATGTGAGAGAGGATGCACTGAAATTGGTTCAAAAATGACATATTAAAAGAAAAAGTAAGTGATGTGTATGTATGTGTGTGTGTGTTTTTTTTTCCTGTGCTGTGAAAGTCCAGTTTAGCTTTTTGCTAAAAATCATTTGCCCTTTGGTGAAATCCTTCTGAGTTGTTAATGGAAGGATATGGGGGGGGGAGGGGAGGATATTTGTGTGTGCAAAATGTGTTTCAAAGTCACTGCTCTGCTCTTATTATTTTTGCTTTGAGTTACATATAATAAAGTTGGACATACTAGTTAGGAGTATATAAGACAATGACCTTGACTTTTTCCCTTAGATTTTGTTCTTGTTCAGTTCTATTTGCCTGGCAGTCAAGAAGATTTTGTGGCCAAGGGTTTTTTTTTTTTAAATAATTGTTTTCTATATTACTATGACCATGTCATTCTTCTCATCTGAAAGCCCACTTACTGTCGAATAAAGCATACACTCTCTAGGCTGTCATTCTTTGCTCTGAAAAATATGGCTCCCATCTGCCTTTCTAGACTTAGGTCATTCTACTCGCTTTCCTATATGTTCTGGGAAAACTCTATTATTAACATCCCTGATTTTTCCTCTCCTCCCTCCAACCTTTTTGTCTTTGCTCAAACCCCAGGTCTGGTGTTTACTCCATATCCTATTGTCTTCTTTCAAAGTCTTCCTTCTGGTAGAAGGTCTAGACTCCATGCAGATATCGTGTATTTTTCTTTGTGCAGGATCAGAGCCCCTGAATGGGACTTAGGGCTGAAGGATTTTTGTAGGAAGTAAATAGGAGTTATAAATAATTTTCTAACCCTAAGTTACTGAGAAGGATCTTTGGAGAGAAAGCTGATTTCCGCAGAGACAAGATTCAGTTTTTGCTTCTGACATATATTGGCTTCGTAACCCTGGGCAAATCATTTAATATTTCGGTGTTCCTGGCAAATTTGTACTACTCTTTAAGTTGTAGAATACTTACTGATTTGCATTGGTAATGAATGTTTCCTCACAGAGGATTCCTGCACCAATGATAATGTATTGAAGGGCTATGAATGCCAAACAGAGCAGATTATATTTTATCCAAGGAAAAACAGTAAGCCTATGAATTTTCTTGAGCAGAGCAGCAACAGGGTCAGATCAGTGCAACAGGAATATCAAATTGGTAGATGTGTATAAGGTAGACTGGCAAGAGGGATTCAAGAAATTGAGACTAATTGAGATTGTTGGAAGAATGTAGGTAATATATAATGGATGCTTGAACTGGGCATGTTATAGCTGGGTGTATTGAGAAATGGGACACATTTTATAGTTATTCCAGAGACAAATTCTATAAAACTTGGCAACCAATCAACTATCAACCTTTTCAAAAGCTTCATTTTCTATCATTGGAAACTTCTTTTCATTAGTCTGTCCTAGCACCAGACAAGTAGAGGCCAACCTGGTTTGTTGCCACAATCCTTACCAAGCAGGTGTTGTTAAATATCTATTACATGCTAAACATTTTCTAAATATTATCTGATTTAATCCTGGACTAACACAATGTTCAGTGCCCTCAATAAAATAGAAACAAGACCATCCAAGACGTTCCTTAATAAATATGAAGAATGTGGTGCTAAAGTCCAAAGTTAGAAAATAGATTTAAAGAATGAACAAATAAAACAAAAGGGATGCCAATATAAAAAGGCTAGATGATGGTAAGGCAGCTAGAGATATAAACCTAGCAGGACAGAATGAATCCAAAAGATCCAAAGCAAAGCTTCAAAGATAAACACAGCATGGAGACAAGTTAAACTAGAATTGCTTGAAGACTTGGAAGCAGGAACAAAATATAAAAATTAAAAAATATATATTTTATGTAATAAATTATAGGACTAGAAGAAGAGAATGAGTTATGAAAAACTTGAAATAAGAATGAAGAACTTGGAACAAAATATACAAAAAAAGTTCAAATGCGTCTTCATAGATTCGCTAACTGTATGACCCTGGGCAAGTCACTTCACCTCTGTTCACCTCAGTTACCTCACACTTAATGAACATTAAAATTGAGAAAATAAGTTAATGTTTCTAAAAGACAGAAATATTAAAATAAGACCAAAAGACTGGAAAAGGAAGAAAATGAGCTATCTTACATAAAAAATAAATGCCTGGAAAACATTGAGAAGAATGTTTTAGGAATCACTGGACTACCTGAAAGCTATGATCAAAATAAAATTTTAAAAAAGGGCCTCCACATCATATTTGAAGCAGTCATTAAAATAGTTCATTTGTTTCTGTCCCTTCTATATCTATTTCTGTCTTTCTCTGTCTCTGTTTTTGTAGCCCTATCTCTCCTTCTTTTGTGTCTCTCCTTTTTGTCTCCCCTTTTTTGTCTGTCCCACCCTGTTTCTCTCTCCTCTGTCAGTCTCTCTAATTCTTTGTCTCCTCCTTTTCCTCTTGATCTATCCCTTCTTCATAGTCTTCTCTCTCAGCCTTCAC
>CM053583.1:36353272-36370136 GCA_028627135.1 Pseudochirops cupreus | reverse complement strand
AGTGATTGTGGAACTGAATCTTGTAAATTAAAAGTAAATAAGTAAACAAAAAAAATTTTAAAAAAAAGAAGTTAAAAAAAAAAAAGAAAACCACACAAACCCTCCACCCCTCAATGTCTAGTAAACTCATTCAATATCCAAGGAGAGGCCTTTTCTTCATCTTGACTTGGGGTGGTCTCTCTGGTTCCCTGAATCCCCTTAAAATCATAATATAATATTCACAACATTGTATCTTTATCACAGAAAAATCACTATATAGTGTTCATAACATTAGAATGGCCTCACAGTTTTCACTATAGGGGCCACAATATTTAGAACAAGGAACAAAAGAATAATCATCTGGTTTCCCTAAGGGGGAAACCCTTTTTACTTAATCACTCAATCAATTCACAACACAGTAATTAATCTTCCATTCATGGGGCAACCATTAACTTAGTCAGTCACTAATCTAGATTCACAATTACTAAATATCATTAATCACTAAGTACAATCATTAGAAAATTACACAAACCCTCGACTCTCGAAGTCCAGCAAACCTCATTTCCATCCAAGGGGAGGCCTTTTCTTCATCTTGACTTAGAGTGGTCTCTCTGATTCCCTGGATCCCCTTCCATGGTCCCAGCTCCTACCTGAACCCATCAAACTATCACTTGGATTCAGGGGCAGACAGTTCCCAGGTTCTCGTTCAATCATCTGAGGTAGACAGCTCCCAGGTCCTTGTCCAGTCCTCCAGGCAGTCCCCGATACACACTGAAGTTCACAGGGTCATGGACCATCTCATACCCTTCACCACCTCTGTGGCTGGGAACTCAAGGATTAGCCAGGCCACAAACAAAGTCTTATCCTGGTCATGCTTCTTCAGTCCTCCAGCAGTTCAGCTGACTCTAGGACATAGTAGAAAACCCAGGCTTCCAGGCAGCAGCAGTAACACTGGCCTTCCAGGGGGCAGCAACAGCCACTTTGGCCTTCACCAGATTTTGTTCTCAAGAAAAACTCCAACTCACTTCTCAGTCAGCTTCCAGATGCTGGGAGAGAAACTTTCTCCATCTCAAGAAAACTCCAACTCACTTCTTCAGTCCAGCAGCCCAGCTCCCAGATGCTGGAACAATCCTGCTTCCTCCAACAGAAGCCACCAGGAGGAATATTCCAATTCTCTCTCTCTGTCTCTGGGATTTTTCTTAAATACACACACTGGCCTGCTGTCTCAGCCAACCCCTTCCTGCCACGTCAGGCAAGGAGAAGAGTTCACACCTTCAGTATTTAGCCCTAAGTTACTAAGTGTGAAGTATCTGCTAAATTGATTGCTGTTACAGCCCTCAAAATCCTTGAAGACATCTCCCTACAACGTTAATTTTCCAGGATTTGTGGAGGAGGGGAGGAGAGAATGCCAGTGTCCTTCACTGACAAGATCTTATCTTATTCTGGCTGTTTATTAATGTCTTTCCTATAATGTGGAACCCAAAGTTGAACACAGTGTTCCATTTTAGAGGTATCAAGCACACTGCATAAAGGTTTCATTTGACCTACAACACACCCAACTGTTGCCCAAACCAGAGAAAAACATAACCAGGAAATGTTTAACAAAACAAAACACAAGATAACTTTATACATTAAGACGAAGTGAATATACAGCCTTCAGGTATCTGTTAGTGGGGATTAATGGCCAGCTTTCTGTCTGGATTTGACAACTTGTTCTACATATCATATGACCAGGAGGAATAGAGCAAGGCTAATGACTCCCTGGTCCTGAATCCAATGACTCTATTTATTCAACTATGTTATTATCTGCCATATCACACAGCTGACTGAATTTGAGCTTTCAGTCCATTAAGAAAGGAATTCTTGACTCCTTGGAATCTCTGAACATTTGAAAAACTAATTCAATAACTATTTCTGCCTATTTTTTGGTAAATCATTTCATTTTATTTTTAGGTATTAAAATATTATTCTTAGAAGGGGTCCATAGGTATCACTAGATTACAAAGAAGGATCTATGGCAAAATACAGGTGAGGAACCCTTGCATTGAAACCCCCAGATATAAGAGACAAAGCTTCCTTCTAGTTCTGAAATTGTATATTTCAATTTATATATGTATGTATGTGTGTGTGTGTATATACACACACACATATATATATATACACACACATATATACATAGTGTATATATTTATTTTATATGTTTCATATTATATTTTTCTGAGTTCTGCCCTTTGCCATTTCTCACTATATTTTGAGTCAAGGTCAAGGTCTTATAGATCAAAGTTCTCTGTGGACTTTGGGGAATGGGAAACAGCCTTTCTTCATCAAACCTTATTCCACCAAAGGGTTTTTATTCCAGTGGCTATAAAATGTGTCCTCCTATGACATTGAAGGGTGAAAATCCAATTGATTCTTATATAGCATAGTGAAGATAATGAGAATTTGTTTTAGTACTGTCATCTAAAATGATGATGTCAAACTCAAATAGAAACAGGAGTTACTAAACAATCTATAAGGTTTCCTGTGGGATGTGTATTGACTTAGGAAACCACATATCAACACTATCTCTGATCTATTGTATTTTTAGTTTTATATTTCCCAATTACGTTTTAATGTTGTTCATGTTGCTGGGCTGCAAGGCAGACTGAGGGCCACATTTGACACCTCTGGTCTAGATTGAGTCACATTTGATCCCAGTGATACCTCTTAGCAATTTTCTTTATTTCTGTTCTAAATGTCCATTGAGGAATTTGACCAAGTAGTAGAGCCTGATTTTCACACATTTGGGGATATTTCAGGGTAGTTTAGTAATGAATGAATCAGTGAAGTAGAATGATCTAAGTGCCATTTTCTTTCAAAATTTCATGGTATATGACACGTTTTTATAGATATTTTTAAGAACTATTTTGGGTATCACTTTTGATAATCAAGCACTAGACACAATTTCATTGGGTTCTATGACTGAACTTTCATTGAATCAACTGAATTCTTTCATATTGTTTGGAGGTAGATCCATGTTAGGTAAAAAGCTTCCATTATTTCCATCTGTTATAATAGAAAGCACTTTTACCCTTTTTTGATGAAAACAGTAGGTATTTTTTAAAATTTAATATCTTTAAAAATGCAGATTGGTTTCCAGAAGTTCACAAGGATATCATAAAATCCCCATATTGGGAAAAGGATTATAATATCTGTCATCTATACATAATCTTATTGTATATCCATGGTAAATAGGTAAAAATTAACCAAATTATTTTGGCTAGAAACTACTTTCTACCAAGAACAATGCAACTTTTATTATATAAGATTCTTACTATTTGTGTTACCAAACTAGCTAAAATAATATGTAGTCATTTTAAAATATATTCTATTGCCACATTCTTACATAGGTTGATTTCTATGTTAAGACTACCTCCTAAATGCTATTTTTTTAAACAAATTCTATCTGCAAGCTGAATTAACACCTATTTGTTTTATATTCACATAGACATATAGATGTACATATTTGCATTTTTAAGCATGTAGATGGATACAGATCATAAACAATATTCTTTGCTTGTTATTCAAAATGGTCCATAAACTAGCCCTCTCCTACCTTTCTGATGTTCTTTCATATTACTATCCACCACACAGTCTCTGATGCAGTGACACTAGACTCCTGGTTGTTCCATAAACAAAATACTCCATTTTTCAGCTCCAGCCATTTTCTTTGACTGTCTGCCAAGACTGGGATGTTCTCACTCCTCATTTCCACCTATTGGAACTCCTGGCCTTTTGTAAATTCCAGCTAACATCCCATTTTTGACAAGATTCTTTTCCTAACCCCTCTTGATTGTCGTGCCATCCATCTGCTAATTATTTCCTATTTATCCTTTATATAACTTGTTTGAAAATATTTCTTTCTCATCTCCTCATTAGATTGTGAACTTCTTGAGGGCAAATACTAATTTTTATCTTGCTTTTATTTTAATAAATGTTGAGAGGGAGAGAGACAGAGGCAGAGAAACAGAGAGACAAAGAGAGAGAGACAGACAGACAGAGACAGAGAGACAGAAACAGAAACAGAGACAGACAGAGACAGAGACATTAAGACAGAGAGAGAGCCTGGACCTATAGTTGAATTGGCATATGGGATTCCCAGATAGGAAAATCCCAGTACCAAAGCAGGTCAATATTCTTTTTGAAACTGTAAAGCCAAGCACTGGCAGCTTTCCAGAAGAATGTTACTGTGAACAGCTTTTAAGGTTCTGATTACACAGTATAGTGAACACTCTATTTATTGCATAACAAATCAGAGCAAAACATTCACAGAAATCAAGGTACAGCATTCACTATATTATAATTTATCACAGACAATCAAAATACAGCATTGACAAAAACTTATCACAGAAAATGGTCACATAGTTTCCACTACAATAGTCACAGAGTTTTGAGCAAAGAACAATCATTTAGTAACTGAAGTATTCACAAAATCCTTAAATCAATCACAAAGTATAATAGTCAAAGTTTTCCACTCAGGGGGCATACGAGGTTACAAATCAATTATTTATTCAGTCATCAATCACTAAGTACAATTATTTAGTCAATCAATCATCCTTCATTATTCACTATTAAATCATCAGAAAATACACAGACCCTCTACCCCTAGGTCACTAGTAAATTATAGTATTCTTAATCAGTACACAGTATCCAAGTAAAGTCTTCTTTCAGCTTAACTTGGGGTGGTTTCTTGGATTCCCTGGATCCCCTTCCATAGTCCCAGATCCTACATGGATTCACCAAACTGTCACCTGGGTTCAAAGGGAGAGAGCTCCCAGGTCCTTGTTCAGCTCTCTGTGCAGTCTTTGTTCCACACCAGTGTCCAGTCCATCCCAAGTCCCCCACAGTCTCTGCTCCTAGGAACTCAAGGCCCAACAAAGCAACAAACAGACAAAGTCTAAGCATCAGAGTCATGCTTCCTCAGTCCCTTGGCTGCTCTGGCTGGCCCTCAGACCCAGAAGAAGTCTCAACTGGCTTGCAGAATCAAAAGCACTCCATCCAGGTTTTCAAAATCAAAACCATTCTCTTCAGCCTAGGGTGAGGTGGTGGGGAGGCTTTCCTCTTCAACCTACGTGGAGTCTGCTCCAAGAAGAAGATCTCCCTCAGTTCTCAATTCTCAATTCTCTCCAGCAGCTTCTCTGCCTCCAGATGCTTGTCTCAAGAGATTCTGACTGTCCCTCTCTGGGGCTTTTCCTTATATACACACAGCATCAGCTACTTCCTGTTTCAGCCAAGCTCTTCCTGTTACATCAGCAACAGGAGACAGGATTTCATACTTTCTGTTTCCCCAACAGAGCATTGATCAATTAATAAGTGCTAAGTACCTGCTACCTTTGCCAACACAAAAGTATCTTCAAATTCCAATTTCATTACCATTATAGAAACTCATAGTCTTAGAGGTAATAAGACACTAAGAGGTTAGGCAGCTTGCCCAGATCAATACATTTAGTATAACTGGACTTGAACCCACATTTTCTTGGTTTGGAGAAATGGTTGTCTATCCAGGACAGTAGTAGATCTAAAACTTGTTGACCTCAAGACCTCTTTATGTTCAAAATATTATTGAGGATCACCCAAAGAGCTTTTGTTTGTGTGAGTTATTGGTATTTAGCATCTTAGAAATTAAAATGTCTAAGTGTTATGAAGGAAATAGCTTTGACTTCATAGCCCTCCTGAAAGAGTTCTGAAGACCCCAAAGGTGTCCAGACTATGCAGTGAGAAGCACCGTGCCACACTATACTAGGGATGTATTTGTTTCTGTCTCTTTCTCTGTTTTATTCTCTACATGCACACACATATGTATGCATATAATGTGTACACAGATAGAACACACATATATGTAGTCTTTGTATATACAGTCATGACACAAGAGTATCTACATAAACAGTTAATATGGATTTCACACAGGTGTGCATATATGTATATATTCATATATGAAAATATATATGTGTATATTCTTGTATCCTTGAAGAGTTAACATAGTTCAGTGAATAGTATACAAAACAGAGAGTAAAGAAGGCTTGGGTTCAAATAATACATCTAACACATATTAAGTGTGTGACCACAGGTAATCAGTTAGCTTATGTGAGTCTTGACAAGGAAGACTACAAGCAATATGCTGTTGGGATATGCTAATTGCAGTTTCGTTCATTAACAAATGTATCTATAATCAAATATATGCACAGGGCAAATAGGTAGTACAATGGATAGGGTAGCAGTCCTGGAGTCAGGAAGACTCATCTGAGTTTAAATCTGGCCTCAGACACTTATTATCTGTGTGACCCTGAGAAAGACCCATAAGCCTATCTGCCTCAATTTGTGATCTATAAAATGAGCTGGAGAAGGAAATGGCAAGCCACTTCAGTTTCTTTGACAAGAACACCCCAAGTGGGGTCAAAAAGATTTTGACACAACTAAAATGACTGGGAAAAACAACAACAACAGCAACAACAACAATATGTATTGTTGTGAAGAGAATAAGAGTGAACCAAGACCTGGGTTCAAGGTAAATTTAGGTGTGGATTTATTGATAAAGCACACGACCACACAGAGTATAAACTCAAATTGAGTAGTGTCCATTGAAGGTACAGGCATTGTTTAAAAAGGCTAAAACCACAAAAACCACAATCAGGGAGGGGAGCTAGCCAAAGCAATGACATATAGAAGCCAAGAACAGCCATTGGTTAGATCTATAGTTCAGGGCTAATTTGGGAATATGGAGCAAAGGTACAAGGGTGCAACCTTCCTGTGACATGGGGGTCCCTCCTAGAACAGGGTGGAGGGTAGTAGTCAGCTTCCCAAAACAGGGTGGAGGATCATAGGGTAAGGGGACTGGAATTCCCCAGAACAGGCCAGGGTCATGTTCTGGGCGAAGGGTGTGGGGACCCTGCTTGGTCAGTGGAACAGAATAGGGTGGTCTCTACATAAGATACTCTTGTGCCATAACTCTAGGCTGAACCTTATACAACATACTGATTCAGAGAGAATATACAGAATGCTGATTTGAGGAAGGAGAGGGTCAGGGGACTATGCCTCGGGCAATACCCAGGACTATACCTTAAGCTGTTTCAAGCTATTACAGGGTGTAAGACAGTGACAAAGATAAAAATATAAAGGTCCTTAATGGTGTGCCACAAATCAGGTGGTATGTAGTAAACTGGGATTTGGGTTTGGGTACAACAGTATGTGTATTATGTGTACCATAGGTATACATGGAGGGATTACCAGGTATGCCTAACTACAATGCAGGGCTTATTACTTCTGGTCCTTCCCTTCCAATTAGGGGAAATAAATGGTGTCCACTGATGCTGCAGGGTGTGTTGGAAAAGTCATAATGACTTCTATGTCTACATACTTATGATGTACATATGCTCTGAACATGCATGCACATATGTTCAATGTCATATGTAGACTCTCTATAAAAGGCCAACATATTAAAAGGAGAAAAAAAAATATGCCGCTATATATCTTGTGTGAATCGCAGCAAACATCTTGTTAATTGAGAACACTGAATAAGTGACTGGACTTTTCACTGAGTGGTTGCCATTGCAAATGAATAATTTTTTTTTTCCTTTAAAATTAGACTTATTTCCATTGTCCTTCTTTCTCTAACTTGTAAATCATTTTGTATGCAAGAGACTTTAAATATTTCATAATGAATCTGTATATAACTATACCCAAAAATGTCTACGAAGTTTACCTTAATGAATATTTCAATTTTTAAAGGCTCAGGTACTGTAACTAACATTAGTTGCAATCAAGGCAAGAATTATTGATTGACCTCTTGGGACAAGGTGCACCAGACAAATGGAATGCAAACAAGAGTAGCTATTGTTCAAAACGTACTCAATTACATAGAAAACATTTCCCCTTTAATATGCACAGCTGCAACCTGTTGAGCTGATGGATGATATGCACAGTTACATATTTTTTCATGTAATATTAACGATCAAATGCAAAACAGCATTAAAAATGGATGAATATATTCTGTGTTTCTTGGATAAGCTTTAGTTCTTAAAATTACAAAAGATTTTAAACAGACATTCCTTTAATCTATATGTTAATTTGGAAATCATATATTTTATTTTAAATGTCACGAACTTAGAAATTTATAAAATTTCATTTTGGAATTTTTTTTCTTCTCTATCAGTGCCCCAAGAATATTTTGATTGATTAGGCACACTAAGCATAAGAGAGAATGCAAGATTATTCTGCAAAAAGAAGACATTTCATCCATTCCATCAAGTTTTTCTATTTTTCTTCTTTTTAGATGTCAACGAGACTATAATTTAAAATGAAGCGAAGATCTGGCCTTGTTCACTTTATTTACATAGTTACCTTATAACTCACATTTATATTATAGCTTACTATTACAGAGAACCTCACCTTCATAATTTCATTTGATCTCCACAATAATACCAGGAAAAATTAAATTCATTCGTCATAGATGGAAGACTACAATGGAGCTTGTTTTTACAGTGAAGAGACTAAGGCTCTGAGGAAATTGAGTGACCTGCTCGGTCTCCATTCCTTATTTTACAAATGAAGGAAGAGAAGCTTAAGAGAACTCAACTGAACTTGTCCAAGGCTACACAGACAGTAAGTATGTGGTCCAGCTCCTCAGTACTCCAGTTCTCCCTTTATTCAACCACATTGCCTTCCATGAAAATGGTGTCAAAACAACTGACCTTTCAGTATACATGCTTACACACACACACACACACACACACACACACACACACACACACACACACACACACACACACACGTAAAATCTTGTGAACTCAAGCCTGATTTACTTCAAGATCTGAATCTGTCAATGAAATATCCCATTAATTAACCTGACCAACTCTACTTTGCTTAGTGTTGTATAACCCGAGCCTCTGTGTGAATAATCCTGACACAGGAAAGAACCAACTGGACATTCATTAAAATAGAACACAAAATACCTCACAATCTATTTTAAGGAACTGCTCTGAAATCAGCCTGTTCTCTTGTGGAAAGGACAGATTTCTACTTGATTCTTTTTTGCAGTGGTTGAATACCGAGGCATGAGCACATTCTTAGGAACTACGATATTCAGCTTCTATTCCTGGCTCTATCATTGATGGTCAGAGTGAATTTGCGCAAGTTCTTTTACTTCTCCAGGCTTCAGCTTCCATATTTGTAAAATAAAAGGATTTGACAAGATGAACTCTTAAAGACACTTGCAGCTCCAAAGGTCTATTTCTTTCTTTATTTCTTGGATGTCTACAATGTAAGAATAAGAACTCTGCAACATAGGTGAGGATTAGCCTGTTTTCTACTTAACATCCAAAAGACTGACAACTAATAGACATGTCCTCCCTCTGACAGTTTCACTTAATTGGATTTAGATATAATTCTCTTTATCTCCAAGTTATAACTTGCACAGGGTTGTTTTTACCCTAGTGGTTCAAAATTTAGACAGCACCACCAACATCATGCCAAAGTATACTTCTTTTCCCTGGCTCACTAGTAGCATCTGATCCTTAATCACCATTAATCTCTGCCTCATTCTTTCTCTGTCTTTGTCTCTGTCTGTATCTGTCTGTCTGTCTCTCTCTCTGTCTCTCTCAGACACACACACATCCACTCACATGCACACACACACACACACACACACACACACAAACACACACACACATAGAAATGTATAAATACAAAGCTGGATCTCTTCCTTTTCCCTTTATTCTAAGAACCAACAACAAATCTTCACATTGCTATCCTTCCTTAATGTTCACAAAAGTCTTTTATGATAATAACATTCTGATTTATCATTGGTAAGTATGCTTATCCCTATTTTCAGATGTGCAAACTGAGGCTCAGAGAATTGGACTAGCTTGCCCTCTGTAACAACACAAAGATGATTAGTTTCACAGTACTATTTATGGTGTACAATATTATTACAGACTGCTTGACCAGATTAATCCTCACTTTTCTGATGATACTTGCTTCCCAGAGCCAAGTCAGAAGAGTGAGTGCTAATCTGGACAATTACCTTCTGCACATGGGAGTCTGGGGAACCCTAGGGTTATTGGATATTTGCTTTTTGGATTCTTGTATTCTCTTCTGCAGGGCAGTGATATTGATCGAAGTTTGTTGATTCTGGCTCCCAGTGATAGATGAGCAATAGAGATGTTATGGGAGGACAGTATCAGAAAACATTGGGACTTTCCACTCTTTTCATCCCACACACTGTGATGGATGGGATCAATGAAGCACATAGGCAAGATTCATTTGCTCAAAATAGCATATGCTGCCTGTACTTTTTCAAACTCTTTTGAGATCCAGGGCACATCGATAAAAGCTTTAATGGTTATAAACTCTGATAATGTTCCTAAGATTTAGAGAGAAACAAAACAAACTAAAATGCTCAAAGGTCTGGGGATTTCAGTGAAACCATCACATGCATGATCCTTATTAACCATTCCTGTTGGAGCAAAAACTCGTCAGTGTGTTTTCTGAGCTTTCCACTGAACAAGTGAAACTGGGAACCAATTATAGAAGGGGGTCCAAAGTTGCATGCTGAAGGGCTGAAATGGATTCTAGTGCCCTTGAGGAAAAACAATAATCCTTATTCTACTTACAACGGCCACACTGCCTGATCAGTAGATTCAATCGGAATTGTTTTCAGTTTGTTTGATTGTTTAATATTAGGATACCTAGTTTTTGGTTTCTTTTTCTTTCTTTCTTTTTTTTTAAATAGATATTGAATGCAGGAAGAATGTACTTTGCCCCTTAGGGGAGGAACAAGGGACAGATCCAGCTTGCCTCAAACAAAAATAAATTTTAAAAAAAATTCATCCTTTGCTCTTTCTGCTATTCTAGTTTATTGTTTGGCCTTAAAAACTCTTTGCTCTTTAACTATGTCATATTAAAATGTCCATATTCCTAACAGGATTTGAGCTTTAAGTATGGGCTGATACTTTAGTGAATTAGCTGACTGCCCACTGAGAGCAAAACCCTCTGAGAGTGGTATTTCAGATAGTCCTTGAGGATGACCAAGAGCACCAGATTGTCAGAGTAGGGCATTGATGGGAGAAATAATAACCAGTATCTATATAAGTGGTTCTCAACCTTCCTAATGCTGCGACCCTTTAATACAGTTTCTCATGTTGTGGTGACTCTCAATCATAAAATTATTTTCATTGCTACTTCATAACTGTAATTTTGCTACTGTTATGAATCTATCTGATATGCACGATGTATTTTCATTTTTACAAATTGAACATAACCCACAGGTTGAGAACCGGTGCTCTATATAGTATCTAAGATCTACAGAGAACTTTACCTGCATTATCTCATGTGATCTACCCAATAGTCCAGTGAAGTCAGTCTTACAAGTTTTATTCTCCCAGTTTTACAGATGAGACTCAGAACAAATGACTTCCTTATGTTCATAATACAAATAAATATCTAACTCAAAATCAAACTTGATCTTAGCTGACTCCCCATCAGAATTATTTCCCTGCTACCTGTAGCAATACTTGAAGTACACTAAGGAAAAACCTTTTCTTCTGCTTCATATATTTGTTTAGGCGTGACTTTAGGTGTAAGAATTGAGGGAAGATGAGAGAGAGTCAGAGCAGGTATCACCCCCATCCACGTCTTTATTTCTAAAGGCATTTTTAAATGTGTATTTGGATGTTTTTATTTTTCAAATCAGATCATGTATTTAGGATGGACCATATTAATTCAAATTATTGTTGTTGTGTTTGTCCTTCATTCTGAAAGAGGACCATGGCATCAGGGAAATGATGACATGATTTGCAGTTGACTTTGATTTAAGGGAGGGAGGGCTGTGCAAGGTCACCAGACTCAATTTCTCCTCATTAATTCAAATATTCATTTGTTGAGAACCTGCTGTTTGTTAGTCACTAGATGCAAGGCTAGAGAGACAAAAAGCTGGTAATATTAAGTATACACAAAAAAAATGGTATTCTATCCATTTTTAAGATTCTGAATCCTTTCTGAATCCACTAAGAGGGTAATTCTTTCTCTTCCCCTTTCCTTAAATCCCTTTCAAAGAAAAATTTCTCTAGGGAACTTATTCGAATCATTATCCCATTTCCTGAGGGAGCAAATGTGTAATTATCTTCACATGTACCCCCTCATCCTTTCTGTTTTAATCTGCTTTGGATTGACTCACTCATAGTGCAGACTGAGTTATCAGAAAGTTTGATACTCTATCCTGGCAGTGGGAGATGACATCTTAGAAAGAAAAGCATAGACTTTAGAGTCTGAGGACCTAGGTTCACATGCTTCCTCTCACTTACTACCTCTGTGACTTCAGTTCATTCACTTCACTTCACTGGGTACCTTTTTTTCTTTAACTGCAAAAATTGCCGTTTCTTTTAACTCTAAAGAGATGAAGCTAGATTGCTGTACTTGGAATCAAGATTTGAGTTCAAATCCTGCTTCTGAGACTTACAACACATCCCATATTATGAAGAAATTTTGCATTTTTTTTGCATTCTCAAAGGGCAAAAATAGAATTGTGGTAACATGGCCCATGGTATTTATTTTATCCTTTTTTTTTTTCTTAATTTGAATACTTCAGGTAAACTTTTTGAGGGAAGGGACTATTTTAAATACTTCTTCTTTGGAATCCCAATGTATTGAGCAAAGATACTCCAGAAATATCTATTTAAATAAATTGGATAGTATTGCACAGATGAAATAAGTTTAAATAATTAGTTGGTGGTTGGATTGTTCCTGCAGATAACAATGCATGCCAACATTCACATCCTGAACGGTTTTCTATCATGTACTTCCATATACTTTCCACAAAGAACACTATCCACCCCATATCATGGTGCCTTTCATCTGGACTTTGCAGTTGCAGTGCCTCCTTAAGGTTCTCCATCTGCTTTCACTGCATGACTTCTACCATCTTCTTTTTGGTATCACTGGGAGTTAGTTGTTCTGGATGTACTAATCCATTGGTCTAGGGAACTCCTATTGAGGAAAATCCCTCTAATATATCAGATTAGCCACTCATCAGCAACTGAGAGACTTAGAGAGCTATTTGAAAGGGTAAGTGACTTGTCTAAGATAACATGATCAATTTGTGTCATAGGTAGAACTGGAATACAGACTTTCCTGAGTTAGGATGGTCTGTTACACACTGTCTCTTATATGATGGATATGCATGCACAAATATTCATGAAGGTATGCCCCTGTAAACATATATACATACACTGGAATTTATATGCAAACACACATGTGTATATATACATTCAAATACATCCCTGTGTATGTGGATATCTTATATAACCATACTTCAAAGATATTTATATGTGTACTGAAACATGACATTTCCCCATATATGCATTTGGTTTAAACCTTATTTCTTTTTCCTCCATGATTCCCTCCCATATCTAACTGTGGCTATGAAATTTAAAAATGCATGTATGTGCATTTTTAAATGTGGATAGAGCATCTCACCTAGAGTCAGGAAGGCTCCTCTTTCTGAGTTCAAATGTGGTCTTAGATACTTACTAGCTATGTGACCTTAGGCAAGTCATTAAATGCTGTTTGCCTCAGTTTTCTTATCTGTAAAATAATCTGGGGAAGGAAATGGCAAATCACTGAAACAGCTTCATCAAGAACACCTTAAGTAGGGTAAAGAAGAATCAAATATGACTGAAAAGCCGCTTAATCCACACACAAACATGCACACACACACACATACACACACAGGTATATGGGCATATATGTGTATCATACATGCACCAATATCTACTGGTAGTATTTCCAATGCTTAGCTGAGGAATGACATTTTTAAACATCTTTTACTTTTGCCACTTTTTTTTTTAATCCTTCTCCATCTATTATGACCTAGGAAACAAAACCAGAGAATAGAGCAGAATGCTTTCTGCTAATTCTAAGATGTAAAAAATCATCCTATCTTTGCAACAAAAGAGACAGTTGTTTCCCAGATGAAAGAAGGAGGTGTAGCCCAGTGTCATTTCTAAATGACACCCTTGATTTGATATATTTTTAAAAAGAGTATAGTGAAAATGTCCTTTTACTTTCAGCCTTTTTAAATTTTTGTAAAGATCCTGGTACAAGAGTCACTGAGACCTTTAAAAGAACCAATAAAACATTCATCAAAACAGTCACATTTCAAGAGTGATGGAAGAAATGGTTCAACTCATATTTCTATTTTTTAATGAGATTTTTACGCTCATTTGGGAGATTGAAGAATCTTTTCCATTCAGTTTGTCTTTGAAGCTTCAAAGTCTTCCAGATTTTCTTTCAATCTTGTTTACCCCGTTTTAAAGGCACATATGTGAACAAAATTCTCCTTTCCACCAAGAAACATTGCAATGATATTTCTTTTAAGAGGGGAAAAGAGGGAAAAATGTCAACCTGTAAATGAAAAAATGACAAAAAATATATTTATTAAAATCCAGTAGATATAAACATGTGTATATACATATGTACACATTCATGTGCGTAATACATATGTGTACTGTGCATTTATGTGCATTGTATTATATATGTGTGGACACATATTTATGTAGATATACACATAACTATACATATATATGTGTGCTTCTTTTGCTAAATATTTATATATATAAATAAATATGAACATATTTATTTAAAAATATTATCTGCCTTTCCCCTCTATCTTAATCTCCTCCTCATACTCCCAAGTAAACATGACAAGAGAATCAGAGGAAAGTAAGATTATCAGCTTTCATATTATGATCATATTTACATGAATGTAGTGTAAGAGCTGTAACTAGTGTAAGGTGATCAGGACTTTGTACCAGGGCATTAACATTTCAATATATAAAAATAAAATATATAACGCATAGTATAGATACATAGCAGCATCTACAATAATTGATTTCCTTTCTCATTTAAATATAGTTTTCTTAATTAATTTTTCTATTACTCTTCCATGACAAATAATGCAATGTAGCTGATTTAGAACTAGCATGTGAGCCAGGATGTTCAGGGTTCAACTCCAGCCTCAACCACATACTAATTGAGAGTCTTGAATAAATCACCTCCTGATTCTTCCTATGACTCAGCTAGGCCCTACTCTTTTTGTGAGTTTGGGGGGAGAGTGGAGAGGAGGAGGGGTGCAGAATAGGACAAACCACCTCCTGCATCATCCCCTCTCTGGGACTCAACATCATCAATATCCATAGAGCAAGTGAAGCAGTGGAAAACCATGCCAATATAAATCATTGGCCTTGAACCTTGTAATTATTTGCCTTTGTTGGTGGACCTCACTATTACTTTACATGTATTTATTTCCTAAGGATTAGTATATTTCCATCTTCTACTCTCCCCATCCCTGTAAGAGTGACCCTTTGCTGCTAAAGAATCCTCCCCCCTTTCCCTAACCTCAGCTCCTTTTTCCTAATTCTCATCTCCTTAAAATTCAACTCAGCACAACCATCTCCAGTGTTCCATTTCAGATACATCTGCTCCTTTTCATTGTGCCCTCTGGAATGCTCATGACATAATTATTTTTTTTTCATGCTACACCTTTTCCTTCCTTATTGCTTTTGTCTTTTGGCACTCACAAAGCCCTGAATATCTCCTAAGCACAAAGCTTCCTTTAATGCTCCTTTCACTAGTTCTTCATTACCATTAGTAATTCCACACTCTCCTTTTACAACCATTACAACCTTCCTTCCTTTGAGGTTTATTTAATCCAAAATTATAATCCATTCAGATTCTGGTATTTGTCACCAACTCACTTCCAGAATATTTTCCCTCAATTTTCGATGAGTTCTGTTCCTAGCTCATATTCTTCCTCCCCACCCTATCCCCTTCTTTCATATGAGGGACTTCACCATGTAATAAAAGTTTCCTAAATCCTCAATCAATTTAACTTCCATGACATTCTTTTCTATCCCACTTGAGCTTTACCCAGGAATGGTCCTCAACCTTTTAATGTTAAAAGAATAATTTGTTAATAAGGCTTGATAACCCTAATGTTAACCTTTATCAAAAATCCTTGATCTTGCTTTCACCCATAAGTCTTTCACTTTAATGTTCACTAATGTTGAGTGTCCTTCACCTGATTGCAAACTTATATATCTACTATGTCTTATTCCTAAACCTATTCTTAATTGTCACCATTAGGTCCATCCCTCTGTCCCTGTGAATTCTCCCAAAGCATCATCGCTGCCTTCACTCTCTTCCCTTCTTAATCTTGACCTCTTGAGGAATAAGTCAAACTTCAAAATATGCTCATTTGTGGTAGACTAAGGTTTGAATCACTGCTCTGATAGTGAACTTCAATTTGTTCATCTGTGAAATGGAAATAATAACATTTCTCCTGACTGTCTGCCAGGGATGTCATATAGAAATAACTTTCTAAAATTTAAATAACAGTTAATGCAGTAAAGTTTGGGAACTATGACTTTTTGTTGCTGTTTATATCACCTCACCACTTAAGTTTTCTTTTTCCCCTTTTCCCAAACTAACTAAACTTCACCTGTCTCTTAAAGTTAAAAATGGATGTCCTTCATAGAAAGCCAGAATAGGTTAATCAAGAAGACTTGGTCATGCCACTGTCTTCTATTTTGGAGGTACACAAAAAACTCTCATGGAGCTGTTGAATTTCTCCTCTTATATAGAAAAAGCAAAATGAGAAACACAAACAAAAAGAGAATTTATTTAGAAGGAGAAAGAGAAAGAAAGACAAATACAGGGAAGAAAAACAGAAAGATAAGGAGAGAGAGAAAGAGAGAGAGAGAGAGAGAAGAAAGGGAGAGAAAGAGAGAGAGAGAGAGAGAGAGAGAGAGAGAGAGAGAAAGAGAGAGAGAGAGAGAGAGAGAGAGAATAATTCATT
>CM053583.1:36327674-36352772 GCA_028627135.1 Pseudochirops cupreus | reverse complement strand
GCTTAAGGAGGGAATAACATACACAATCATTTGGGTAGCTTATCCTACAGGAAAGTGGGGGGGAGGGGATAAGGGCGATGATGATAGAAGGGAGGACAGATTGGAGAAGAGGGTAGTTAGAAGCACACACTTTTGAAAAGGGACAGTCTCAAAGTAGAAAATAGAATGTGTTGTGGATAGGACAGGATGGAGGGATATAGTCTGTCACAATAATTCTACTATGGCAACGTTTTGCATAACTACACATGTTCAACCTATATTGAATTGCTTATCTTCCCAGTGAGAGTGGGTAAGGAGGGAAGAAGGGAAAGAATCTGGAAATCAAAGTTTAAAAAAAAACAAATGTTAAAAAAAAAGTGGTTTTACATGCGACTTGGAAATAAAATATACACGCATTAGGGTGTAGAAATCCATCTTGCCGTACTAGAAAATTAGAGGGGGATTGGAGCAGGATATAAGAGAGAGCAGATTGGGGGGAAGGGCTACTCAGTAGGCTCACTAGTTTGGGGTGGGGTGTAGGGGAAAGATGGGGAGAAAATTTGTAACTCAATATCTTGTGGAAATGAATATTGAAAACTAAAAATAAAGAATGAAAGATTGCAAATATAAGAAAAAAAAATTAAAAATAGACTAACCCAAATGTCAAAAGAGGTCCAAAAAGACAATGACAAGAATGATTTAAAAAGAAGGCTTCACCAAATGGAAAATGAGGTCCAAAAGCTCACTGAAGAAAATATTTCTTTAAAAATTAGAATCAAACAAATGGAAGCTAAAGACTGCATGAGAAATTAAGATAAAACAGAACCAAAAGAATGGGGGGAAAAAAAAACAGAAAACAGAGTGAAATATATTTTTTAAATGATCTAAAAATAGATCTCGAAGATATAATTTAAAAATTGTTGGACTACCTGAAAGCTATGATTACAAAAAGACCCTAGATATAAACTCCCAAGAAATTATCCAGGAAAACTACCCTGGTATCATAGAACCAGAAAGTAGAATAGAAATTGAAAGAATCCCCCAATCAGTTCCTGAAAGAGATCATAAAAGGAAACTCCTAGCAATACTGTAGCCTAATCCCAGAGTTCTTAGGTGTGTATCTATGTATTTATGCATGCACATATGTATACATATACATATATGTATATGATGTGTATGTGTGTGTATAGGCACATATATATGTGTATATGTGTACACATACAAATAGGGTGGGCATAGAGTGAGTTGAATATGAAGGGATTATACTTTTAAAATAAAATTAAGGAATGAGAATGGAATGTGCTGGGAGAAGGAGAAAGGAAGGGATAGGATGGGGTACATTATCTCAAATAAAAAAAGGCAAAAAAAAAAAGCTTTTACAATGAAGGGGCAGATCAGGGAGGTGAGAGGGAATGAGTCAACCTTACTCTCCTTGGATTTGGCTTACATATATATTAAATTGGATGTGGAAATCTATCTTAAGCTACAGGAAAGAAGGATGAAAGGGAATAAGGGGGGGGGGAATGATAAAAGGGAGGGCAGATTAGAGGAGGGTGTAATCAGAAGCAAACATTTTTGAGGAGAGAATAGAACAAATATGGAGAAAGATAGGATTGAGGGAAATATAGTTAGACTTTTGCAGACTTCCTGTTGTGGAAGTATTTTGTTACACATGTATAGCCTGTGTCAACATTTTTGCCTTCTCAAAGGAAGGTGGGGGGAGGAAGGGAGGGAAATCGAAACACCAAATTTTAAAAACAACTATTAAAATTGTTTTTACATGCAACTGGGAAATAAGATATGCAGGCAATGGGGTACAGAAATCTATCTTGCCCTACAGGAAAATAGAAGGCAAGGGTATAAATGAGAGGGGTGTTTGATAGAAGGGAGGGCAGACTAGGGGAAGGGGTAATTGGAATGTATGCTGTCTTGGGATGGGGGAAGGAGAGAGATGGGGAGAAAATTTGGGACTCAAAACCTTATGGAAGTGAATGTTGAAAACTAAAAATAAATTAATTGCAAAAAATAAAGAAAGAAACACAAAGCATGCTGATTTCTTTCAGTTAATAATAATAGTTAATATTGTGGCTACATGGATAGAGCACTAGGCCTTGAGTCAGGAAGACCTGAGTTCCAATGTGATCTCAGATACTTACAAGCTTTATGACCATGGGCAAGTCACTTAACGAGTTTTTCTGCATAGATCACTGGAGAAAGAAAGGGCATACCACTACAGTATCTTCACCAAGAAAACCTCATAGAAAGTATGGTGTATAGCAGTGGTTCTCAACCTTCCTAATGCCATGACCCTTTAATACATTTCCTCCTGTTGTGGTGACCCCCAACCATAAAATTATTTTCGTTGCTACTTCATGACTGTAATTTTGCTACTGTTAGGAATAGTAATGTAAATACCTGATATGCAGGATGTTTTTTTGTTGTTACAAATTGAACATAATCCACAGGTTGAGAACCGCTGCTCTATAGTGTCATGAAGAATTGGATAGGACTGAACTATTATATGTATGTGGCATGTTTGTATAAGGGTATGTTCTTGTGTGTTCGCACATACATATAAATATAGTACACGTGTTTTCATGTATATTTATGTAGATACATGTATTGCTTTACATTTTGGAATGTTCTTTATACATATGATCTTATTTAATAGTAAAACAACCCTGTGAAGAAAGTGCTATTATTATCTCCATTTTTGTTTATTGGAAAACAGCCTGAGGGGGGTTGAATTCATTGCCTAGAGTTACAAAGCTGAAAAATCTCTGAGGCAGGATTTGACTCCATCCTAGTGTTCTTTATCCGCTCTGTGACCTGACTGCCTCATGTCATATATATTGTCTCCTGTGTGGCAAGTCCATCAGAACAGACCTCGAAGTCACAGACAAGCCCGAGCACACTGTATCTTGGGGCAGTGCATCTGAGCTCCAGGTAAGGCAATGAGGAGGAAATGAGCAATCCCTTGAGTACTGGACTGGAAAATCCATACTTACAAAGTGATAGTTAATAACCTACTTTTGCTAGTGGTAATTGAGGAAATTAAGAAAGGGAAAATAAATAAGCTTTTTCCTTTGTTTGGTATTTCCAGAAACTGTCCTCATTTAGATGGGAAATGTATTCAATTGCTTTTTCTTTTGTTTGGGAAGCCTGGAAGACTCAAAGACTTCAGTCCTTTGTGACATCTTCAGACTATGAAGATAAAACCTACCCTGAAGAGGGGTCTTAGCAATTATCATTTGAGTACTATATTGTGCCCTTCTTTATCTTCATGATTAGGAATGGTTTCTCTGACCTACTCAGTGGAGTCATTGAGAGAAAATAATTCCACTTTAGTCTTATGCTTCATAAAACCTTATTGTTTTGTTATAAGACATTTGGTTAATATGTTTATAACATCAGGGAAGTTGAGATTATGCTTTATGATTTCTTATCATTTGAATATCATATCATAAATGAAGATATGTGAACATCTGAGAGATTTTAAACATGCTCTCACACTTTGCTTTTAATCACAAAGCAGCATAATGCAGTTTTTGTTAGATAATTCAAGATAGCCTCCTTTGCTTTCCCAACAATCCACTTGAGAGTTTCTTCATTCACTTATTGTGATGAAGTAAGTTGTTGATGAGTACAGTCAGACAAGGGGGAGATGCAATATCGTCCTTGATACAATATGAAATGGCAAGTTACTGATTCCTGAAGAGGGTATCAAGATAGATAAAATCTCCAGGGGGAAAATATCCAGCCTAAAATGCATTTATACGCCTCCCCCCTCCCCCAATTTTGTAAGTTTTCTAACTTGAAGAATATAACACCAAATTCAAGTTTCTATTTAGTGCTGACACTCTACCAATAAAGAGTTCAAGTGGCCATGGGGACTAGCCCAAAGAAGAATCTGTTCTTGGATATGAGCAAGACAGAAAATCCAAGGACAGGGAAGAATTTGATATGGGGGGAGAAGCAGGGTAATGATGCCCTTCTTGCCACAGTCTAAGCCTTTTATCTCTCCACCTCCTCTGATGGATTTGTAATAGCTAATATAGATTTTTGTTCATGCTGGATAGAATATCTTCCTCAGGCCAGCAAAATACATGGAAGACAGATCATTAATGAAATAACTAAGTGGGAAGGAGAGCCTTAAATGGGGATACTGAGACACTAATTATGAAAAGATCACCACCAGATGCTTCTCTGATTGTTCACATCATGCCAACTTTGGAGGTAGTTGAGTGCTACAAGGTCCTAGAAGCATCACTGGCATGGTTTGTGAATGATATGCTCTGGGTTAGCATTCTTGGCTGCTCACAACTAGGAACAATGGGGTCACAACCTCTTCAAGTGTTGGCATGTCAGCTTCGGGGTGGAGAGGAAGGTTGGAGGAGCTCAGATTTGGGAAGTGCATGGGTTTCACACTGGAAATTTATGGGTTAGTTATATTGTTATCAATTTGCTTTTATTGATACCATTCTGATTCAAATATAATAGCATGCTTTGCAAATGACCTTGAATGAAATGGAGTGGGTATTAGTTTTCCTAAGTAGAATGGGATCTTAAACTACAAAATTTGAATAAATGATGTAGACAGAGCCATCAGCTCTGCAGCTAACATAAGCCTAATGACAGCAACCAAAAAGGAGCAGAACCAGCTTCAGTGAGAATCAAAGAGAACAATTTCCCCAGATACAGTCTGGGTAGTTCAAATGCCAAGAGAAACTGAGTGTCACATACCAAGAGACCTGAATGCAATTTCTCTCTGAGAATCAGTGCTAGTCCACAGTAGTCTATTTTACAGAGTAATTCTATGAAAATATGAATCAATGCATAGGCCTTCTTCTCTAAATATCTAGATGTTCACATACAATAACATTTTGTCTCCACCCCTTTTAACAACTCTTTCTGGAGCAGATCTAATGATGAAAATATATTCAAAAGAACTTGTTAGTACTCAAAATGACTACTTCAAATTCTGTGTGAAAGTTCCTAAGTTTTTATTTTATGTGATCCCATTTGCTCTTTTTACAGCTATTTTTTTCATTTTAAATATTTTTGCAATTATGTGTAAAACGATTTTAATACATTTTTTTAAAAGTTGAATTCCAAATTATCTTTCTCTTTCGACTTTATGCCCTCATTGAGAAGGCAAACAAATTAATATGAGTTATATATGTATCGTCACGCAAAAAAAATAATTCTATATTAGTCATATAGTAAATGAAAAAAATGGATAAAAAAAGAAAAATAAAGTAAGTTTTAAAAAAAGTATATGCTTCTATCCGCATTCAGACTCCATCAGTTCTTTCTCCAGAGGGCGAATAGTATATTTTATCATAAGTCCTTTGGAATTTTCTTAGATCATTGCAATACAGAAAATAGCTCTGTTTCCCACAATTGATCATCCTTATGATACTGCTTTTACTATGTATAATATTCTAATTCTGCTGTCTTCATTTTGCATCAGTTCATCTAAGTCTTCCAAGATGTTTTCCCCCTGAAAACATCCTGGTCATCATTTCTTATACTTCAATAGTGTTTCATTCAATCGTATTCCACAACTTGCTCAGCCATTCCCCAATTGAAGAACATCCCCTCAATTTCCAATTCTTTGTCACCATAAAAATAGTTATTCTAAGTATTTGTACAAATAGGTTCCTTTCTTTTTTTAAAAAAAAAGATATAGACTAGTAGTGGTGTTACTTGGTCAAAGGATATGCACAGTTATATAGCTCTTTGGGCATAGTTCCAAATTGTTCTCCAACATCAGTGGATCCGTGTCCCAATTTTTCCACATCCCTTGTAACAGTGGTATTTACATTTTCTGACATATTAATCAATCTGAGAGGTGCAAGGTGATGCTTTAGAGTTGTTTCAATGAACATTTGGCTAATCAATGTTAATTTAGAACATTTTTAATGTGGCTATAAATTGCTTTTATATCTTCATATGAAAACCATTTATTCATATATTTTGATCCTTTATGAATTAGGGAATTACTTATATTCTTAAAAATGTGAATAGTTTTCCCACTATAAACAAGGCTTTTATCAAAGAAACTTTCTGTAATATGTTTTCCCTTCAGTTTGTTACTTTCCTTTATAATCTTCTCTGCATCGGTTTTGTACGTGTGAAAACTTTTTAATTCAATGTAATTAAAATTATCTGGTTTACTTTCCGTAATGCTCTCTATTTCTTGTTTTGCTGAATTTTGTTGTTAATATATAGAAATGCTAATGATTTATATAAGTTTATTTCATATCCTACGACTTGGCTGAAATTGGTAAATTGTTTCAACTTGTTTATTTTATTTTATTTTTTTAGTAAACTCTCTAGGATTCTCTAAGAATCCCATCATATCATCTGCAAAGAATGACTGTTTTGTTTCCTCATTGACTATTCTAATTCCCTCAATTTCTTTTTCTTCTTTTATTGCTTTAGATACTACTTATCACTTTAAGGAAATATGCATTTATTCATATGTTTTATAATTTTTTTAATAGGAATGGGTGTTAAAATTTTCAGAAACTTTTCAAAGTCTGCTGAAATGACCATATGACTTCTATTGGTTTTGCTACTAATATGGACAATTATACTGATTGTTTTCAAAATTTTAAGCCAACCTTGAATTTCTGGCATAAAGCCCATCTCTTCTTAGTGTATGATCACTGTGATATATTGCTGCAGTCTTCTTGCTGATATTTTATTTAATATTTTTGCATCAATATTCATTAGGGAAATTGGTCTATAGTTTCCATTCTATGTTTCTGTTGCTATTGGTTCAGATTCAGTACCATATTTCGTCATAAAAGGAATTTAGTAGGTCTTGTTTTGCCTGTTTTTTTCCAGTAATTTATATAGTTTTGGAAATAATTGTTCTTTTAAATGTTTGACGGCATTTGGTTGCGAATTCATCTGGTTCTTGTAAGTTTTCTTAGAGGGACAACTGATGCCTTGTTCAATTTATTTTTCTAAGATGAGGTTATTTAAGTATGCTATTTCCTCTTCTGTTAATCTGTTTTTGTTTGTTTTCAGTCAAATCTGACTCTTCATAAATTCATTTGAGGTGCTCTTGGCAAAGACACTAGAGTGGTTTGCCATTACCTACTCCATATCCTTTTACAGGTGAAGAAACCAAGATAAACAGGGTTAAGTGACTTTCCCAGGGTCACCCAGCTACTAAGTATTTCAGGCCAGACTTGAAATTGTGAAGATATTTTCTTCAACTTAGGTATAGCACTAGATCTAGCTGCATCTGGACATTTATGATTTGGCAAATATGCATCCATTTAATTTAACTTGTTAGATTTCTTGGCATATAATTAAGCAAAAGAGCTTCTAATAATTGCTTTGATTTCCTCTTTGATGGTGGTGAATTCACCCTTTTCATTTTCTGACACAGGTAATTTGCTTTTCTTTCTTTTTTAAATCAAATTAACAAATGATTTATCTATTTTATTAGTTTATTTTAAAAAGCTGCTAGTTTCATTTGTTAGTTCAATGCTTTTTTCTTACTTTTAATTTTATTAATGTCTCTTTTGATTTTTCAGGATTTCCAATTTGTTGTTTAATTGAAAAATTTGTTATTTTTCTAGATTTTTTTTTTAGTTACATGCTAGTTGAATAATTTGTTCTTTCCCCTAAATACTACTTTGGTTACATCTCATAAATTTTGGTAAATTTTCTCATTGTTGTCACTCTTTTTAGTGAAATTATTTTTTTTATTTTAAATTTATTTATTTTTTATTTACAACAATCGGTTCTACAAGCTTTTGAATCCAAATTTTCTCCCCCGTCCTCTCCTCCCCCCTCCCCACAGATGGCATGCAATCCAATATAGGCTCTATGTATAACTTCACATTAAAAATATTTTCACAATAGTCAAGTTTTAAAGAAATATAACCAATGGAATGAACCATGAAAGAAAAGAAACAAAACAAAACAAAAGAGAGAGAGAGAGTAAATACTTTGCTTTCTGCATTGAGATTCCATAATTCTTTCTCTGGATGTGGATAGCCTTTTCCATTATGAGTCTTTTAGAGTTGATTTAGAAACTTGCATTGCTGAGAAGAGCCAAGCCTATCAAAGTTAGGCATCAAAGACTTTTAGCGAAATTACTGATTGTTGCTATGATTTGCTATTTGACCCACTCATTTTTTAGGATTAGATTATTTTGGTTCAGATTAATTTTAAATCTATGTTCTCTTAAAAATAATTAATTTATAGTTTTGATCAGTCACTTCCAAAAGATTTTTAGTTTCAGATTCTCTACTTCTCTCCCTACCCCCTCCGCAAGATGGCATGCAATCTGATATAGTCTCTACTTATGTATTCATATTAAACAGATTTTCACATTAGTCATGATCTAAAGAAGAATTACAACTGATGGGAGGAACCACAATGAAGAAGAAACAAAATAACAAAAGAAAAGGAAAGCAAATACTATGCTTACATTCTCATTCCGAACCCAAAGTTCTTTCTCTGGATGTGAATTGTATTTCCCATCAAGAGTCTTTTGGAATTGTGTTAAGTCTTTGCATTGCTGAAAAGAGCTAAGTCTATAGTCTAAGTCAGTCATCACACTATGTAGTTGTTACTGTATAAAATGTTCTCCTGGTTATGCTCATTTCACACAGCATCAGTTCACATAAGTCTTTCCAGGTTTGTCTGAAGTCTATTTGCTCATCATTCTTATAGCACAATAGTATTCCATTATATTTATATACCACAACTTCTTCATCCATTCCCCATTTGATTGATATTCCTCACTTTCCAATTCTTTGCCATCACAAAAGGACTACTATAAATATTTTTGTGCGTGTGGGTCCTTTTTTTTCCATCTTGTATGATCTCTTTGGAATACAGACCTAGAAGTGTTATTCCTGGGTCAAAGGGCATGTACAATTTTACATCCCTTTGGGCATAGTTCCAAATTGCTCTCCACAATGGTTGGATCAGTTCACAACTCCATCAACAATGCATTAATATTTCAATTAAATCTATGTTCTGATGGTCCTTTTATTGAATGTAATTTTATTGCATTATGATCTAAAAATAATGCATTTAATATGTCTGTTTTTCTGCATTTGATGGTGATGTTTTTATGCCCTAATACATAGTAATTTTCTATGTGTGTGTGTGTGTGTAGGTGCCATGTAGTGCTGAGAAAATGTCTATTCTTTTCTATTTCCATTCAGTTTTCTCCAAATGTTTATCATGTCTAACTTTTCCAAAATCATATTCATCTTAATGATTTTCTTGTTTATTTTTTGTTATAGTTCAGCTAGTTTAAAGGAGAAAATTGAGATCCCTCATTAATATAGTTTTACTATTTATTTTCTCCTGTAATTAATTTTTAAAAAGAATTTGGATGCATATATAACTAGTAAAGGTTAAGTGTCTGAGGCTGGATTTGAACTCAGGTCTTCCTGACTCTAGGGTGGTGCTTTATTTACTGTGCCACCTTGCTGCCCCTTGACGTGTTATTTTTAAGGTTTTTTTTTTCCTTCAGCATTTTTGTACCTCCTTTATCAAGCTGATAACTTTTTTCATGATTTTCTTGCATCATTCTCATTTGTTTTCCCTTTTGTTGCTCTACCTCTATTATTTGTTTTTATTTTTATTTTTGTCTCTTCCAAGAATTTTGGAGCTGAGATCAGCACTTATTTCTCTTTGAGGCTTTGCATGTAGCTGTATCATCATTGTTGTCTTCTCTGGAGTTTGTGTTTTTATTTTCCCTATAACCAAAGTAATTTTCTATGGTCAGGTTTTTTGTTTGTTTGTTTGTTTTGTTTTGTTTAATCATTTTTCAAGCCCATTTATTCATTTTTCACTTTGTGTTAAAGTTGAGATCTGTTCTTTGCGTAGAGAGAGCACTGCTTTCTCTTCAGGGTTTTAATGCTGCTATTGTCTGGGGGTCTGCAGTTTTCTTTTGTTTTGTTTTTATTTTTTCCCAAGATGGTATGATCTAAGAAAATGTGTAGTCACTTCTCTCCTGGCCTAGGCTTTGGTCTCTGAATGACCACAAGCACTCTTTTCTACCTTGGAACTGTGACAAGGGCCCAAACTACTGTTAGGGTTCTTCCTTGCCCTAGGACTGTGACATGGAACTGCAGTGCAATAAAGTTCTGCTCCCAGTGCCAGCAAAGATTTTGCCATTTTGTCTTGACCCACATGAAGTCTGTGGACTGAGAGCTCAGGACAGCTCAGATGATTCGATTACCCACAAAGCTTTCTGTTTGTAGAGGGATGGTCTGTGTTGTAGGACTGTGTTTCACTTTCACTCCAGTGTGACTCACCTTTCCTCCCAACCTTCTTAACTTTTTGGCCTGGGAAATTGTTTTTCCCCATCTTTTTGTTACTTCTGACTTTCCAGAATTCATTTTGAGGCATTAATTTGCTGTTGCTAGGAAGGGACTGGGGGAGAACTCAGGGGAGTTCTTTCCTTTACCCTACCATCTTGGCCTCTGCACATCCCATTTATTCTTTCTTTGGAATTATATTTCTCTATGGATTAGAAGCAGCCAATGAGAAAACTGACAGAGGGCTGTTATTATAAGCAGTTATGCTGACAACAAGAAGACATGACAGCTTAAAATCCAGTTGTGAAGGATAATATAATTCCAAGACTTTAAAATGCACACCTCAAAAATGTGGATCCTCTTTAAACGACCCTTAATCATCAAGAGACAATTATATTATTTACATTGTACTTTACTTAACAAGGTATAAATGTGTGTGTACTAGAAAGGTCATTAAATATTGTAAGAGAATATGGTTTAGAGGCACTTGGTGGCTCATTACATACAGTTCTGCTCCTGGAGTTAGGAAGGTCTGAGTTCAAATTCAGACTCAGGAATTACCCTGAGAAAGTCATTTAATCACTGTTTGTCTGTTTCCTCTTTCCTCCACTATAAAATCAGAGTTGTTGTGAGGATCAAATGTGATGGTATATATTTTAATTGTTTAGCACAATGCCTGCCATATAGTGGGAACTATATATATGCTTATTCTCTTTCTTTCCCCTTAGTCCCTAGTTACATCCCCCGGCTTCACCTATTACCAAG
Organism: Pseudochirops cupreus; assembly: GCA_028627135.1. Lineage (NCBI taxonomy): Eukaryota > Metazoa > Chordata > Mammalia > Diprotodontia > Pseudocheiridae > Pseudochirops > Pseudochirops cupreus. Next base: position 36,341,721 of record CM053583.1, on the reverse strand, counting down.
TGTATGACACTGACCAATTAATTCTACTTTTCTGAGCCCCAATTACATCATTTGTGAAATGAGAAATTAGTACCAAGGTCCTCCAGTTCTAAATCTGTGATCCTAAATCTTGCAAACGAAATTGGTTAAAAAAATTTTGATCCTTAAAGGAGGAAACTTTTTAACAGGGAAATACATTTATTTTAAAATACACATGTACTGGTTCATTTTTCAGCTGTGCTAAACATGTGAAGTGTCCCTGTGAATTCAGTTGTATATAAGTCCTTTGCAATAGGGTAGCACTCAATTTCCTCCCTGATCCCTGACTTGAACAACAGGTCTAGCAGAACAACCTTCTTTGAAAGAATAGTACTTACTCTAAAGGAATAAATTCAGGGATCTGTCAAGATTAATGTTGCCCTTTAAAACAAAGACAAGACAATTCCCAGGATGGTTAATGGAAGCACTGGTTTGGAACAAACTAAGGGAAAGGACTCTAATTTCTTGCAAAATTATGCTTGATTGTTTTCTTCTAGAGCAAGAGATCTTAACTTTTTTTTTTGTTTCATGGACCATTGTGGCAGTCTAGTGAAACATATGGACCCCTTCTTAGAAAAATGCTTTTAAATGCTTAAAATGAAATACATAGGATTAAAAAGCAAAGAGATTATAATGAAATATTCATATACAAATAAATGTAGATGTGTCTATTTAAGTATAGATAGAGAGATGGAGAAATGGATATATGATTGGTTTATTTTCCTTCATTCTCAAAGAGAACCAAAATGACATCACTGTGTCATAGTCGAGTAAGAGTTTGTCCACCTGTGACTGATTCGACCAATATGAGCTCGGCATGCTACATCACAGGTTGGACATAAACAATCCACATGAATATTTGGGGTGGATTTTCTAAATTTCTGAATCTCCTGTTTCTTTTGAATTCCTTCAATTCTGCTTTGCTCATAGAGCACAGCACCTTCTCTGAGGAGGGCATGCCATTCTGGCAAGTCTTCTGGCAGTGTCTCCCATGTCCCACAATCAATTCCAAAGTTCTTAAGAGAGACCTTGAGAGTATTCCTGTATCATTTTTCCTGACCAACATGTACACCCTTGTTCTGTGTGAATTCTCCATAAATTAGTCTTTTTGGCAAGCACACATTTGGCATTTGAACAACATGGGCAGCCCATCAAAATTGCATTCTCTGCTGTAGAGTTCAAATGCTTGGCAATTTAGTTCAAGAAAGGACCTCAGTGTCTGATATCTTATCTGACCAGATGAACTTCAGAATCTTCCTAAGATAATTCAAATGGAAGCAATTCAGTTTTTTGGCATGGTTCTCACATCCTGTCCAGGTTTCACAGGCATAAAACAATGAGGTCAGCATAATGACTCTGTAGCATTTCACTTTGGTAATCAATCTAACACCTCTTCTCTCCCACACTTTCCTGTAGAGCCTCCCAAACAAGTGAGTTAGCTCTGGCAATGTCAAGTGTCAACGTGATTATCAATGGGAACATCTCTGAAAAGTATACTGCCAAGGTAAGTAAACTCATTCACAGTATTCAAAACTTCTCCATTTGCTGTAACCAATAGCTTCATATATGGATTGTATATTACTGGTTGATGGAGCACTTGTGTTTTCTTGGTGTTAATTTTTAGGCCAAAATTAGCATAAGCAGAAGAGAATCAAATCATACACTGTTGCATCCCAGCTTCAGAGGCTACATTAAGTGTACAATTATCTGAAGCATGAATTCATAGCTCAGCCTCTTTCCACTTTAGTCTTGGCTTGTGGTCTTTTCAAGTTGAAGAATTTACCATTAAGGTGGCAGCTTACTTTGATGCTGTATTCATCCTCACCAAAGGCATTTGTGAATGTGGCTGAAAACATCATGCTGAAAAGCATGGGAGCAAGTATGTATCCTTGTTGCACTCCATTGACTTGGAAAGTGCAAGAGTATCATCCATTATCAAGAACCTGGAAAAGGATATCATCATGAAATTGATGTGTGATATAGATGAACTTCTCCAGACAAACAAATTTTGACATAATTTTTCCATAAACCCTCATTAATGATAGCACCAAAGGCCTTGGTAAGATCTAGTAACATTGTACACAGATGCTATTCTGCAACTGGCATTTCTCCTGGAGTTGTCAGGCGGCAAGTACGATATCTATCATTCTTGGCCCTTTATTAAGCCACATTTGCTCTTAGGTAGATGACCATCTGCCAAGAGAAGGATTGGCCTATTAAGGAGGATTTTGGTAAGCATTTTGCCAGCAATGACTAAGAGAGAGACACATCCCTCCATGACTGTCACAGGACAACCTGTTTCCTTTACCTTAATAGAGATGGGCAGTGGAGGCATCTTTGAACTCCTGGGAGATAACCTCACCTTGCCACATAATCTGGAAAATTTCAGTTACCTTTTGTATGAGCAATTAGTACCTAGTAAACCTCAGCTAGAAAAGAATCAGCACCAGGTGTTTTGTCACACAAAAGGGGCTTAATGTCCTTCAAAATGTCATCTTCTATTGGAACTTGAGCTAGGGAGGGATTCAGCCTTGATTGATGATGGTCTGTGGAGAATGCTATGGAAATGTTCAGTCCATCTTTCTAGGATCATATTGTTATAACTAATCAATGTGGCTCCATCAGCACTGAGTAGTTGAGATGTAACATAAGTCTTTGGCCCATAAATAGCATTCAGAGCATCATAAAAATACTTTGGATTGTTAATATCAGGATAACACTATATTTAATCTGCCTACTGAGTCAAGAATCTTCCATCTCTCTAAGCATTGCTTATCCTTTATTTTTGATAGAATTAAATGCTTCCTTCTTAGAGATGGATTAATCCTCCTGCTGGTAAACCCAGTGAAGTTCTTGTTTTTCATTTAGGAGCTTCTTAATTTCCCCATCATTTTTGTCAAATGAGTCTCAATGTTTGTGAGTGTTCTGACCCAAGTGAACAAATGCATTGCTGTACATCAGTGGTTCTCAACCTTCCTAATGCTGCAACCCTTTAATACTCATATGTGGGCATATCAGCATGTGGGTGGACCTGCCTGGAGATGGATGGAGGAGTGGTGTCTTAGTTCCTAAGACTGTTGGAAATATGTGTTTTCTGATGGTCTTAGGCGACCCCTGTGACCCCTGTGAAAGGGGTTGCAAACCGCAGGCTGCAGTACATCAAATGTCTGAAAACTGCTCACTCTTTTTCTGCTCCACTGGTGTCAAATATCAACTGTGTGTTTGCTCAACCTACCCTCGAAGATAGCAACAATCTGTTTCTGTTCAGAGAAGAGCTTTAATCTTTTGACATTAATTATTCCTGTAGTCATTTTGCCTTAGGGCGATCACTTTTGTTGAATGCAAATATTTAACTTGGAAAGGATAGTCTAAGATCAATCTAGCACTATGTGCCACATATTGCCTTCATCACTCTCACATCCTGTCTGTCTCTTCTCCTTAAAGTCACATAGTCTATTAAATGCCAATGATTGCTGCAAGAGTGGATCCATGAAGTTTTATTGCATCTAGGTTAGTAGGAGAGTGTTGGTGATGAGGTCATGAAACACACAACTCTTCAGTAGTAAATATAATCATTGCTCTTGTTGTTTCGAACTTCATTCCTTCCAAGGACTCTTTGCCATGTCTGGCAGTCTGAGCCTACTCTAGCATTAAAGTCATCCAGAATTACAAGCTTGCCCATTTTTGGTACATTGATGATAAGAGCTTCTAAAACTTCATATTTTTTTTTCTTTGACCTCATCAAGGGTCATCATGGTGGGAGCATAGGAACTGATGATGGTTGCATGATTTTTTCCTACACGTGGAGAACACATTGTCATGAGTCTGTTTTTCACTCATTTTAGTAGGCATAAAAGCTCATTGACTAGATTCCTATTGATTTCATAACCTATGCCAGCTTCAAGGTACTCCTTTTCACCACAGCCACTCCAGAAAAACTTGTATCCACTTCCACATTAAGTAAGCTGGCCTTCATTTGCTAGCCTTGTTTCACTCAGAGCTGCTATTTGATTGTGATACCTGCTGAGTTCTCTTGCAACAAGACCTGTTCATCTTTCAGGTCTTCTGGACTTTGTGTTATCTCTAAGTGTGCACACATTCCAGGATGTGCTGATGGTGAATGCAATCATCTTTGCAAAAGTTTTTTGTACATTTTTTGTGTGTGTTTCAACCACAGTGTAGGATCCCCACCTTCTGTGGTGATCAAGCCAAGATTGGGTAAGCAGACAGTTTATAATGAAACTTTTCTTTTCTTTTTTTTCCTGTTTAGTATTTTATCTTTTCCCAATTTCATGTAAAAACAATTTTTAATATTCCATTTTCAAATTTTGAGGTCCAAATTGTCTCCCTCTTTCCCAAATCCCTCCCAATGAGAAGGCAACTAGTTTTGTATAGTTTATACAAGTGTAGTCACACAAAACATATCCATAATAGTCATGTTGTGAAAGAAAACATAGACGTGAAAAAAAACCTGAAGAAATATAAAGAATGCTTTAAAAAATTTGTATTTAGACACCATCAGTTCTTTCTCTTGAGAAGGATAGCATTTTTCATTCTAATTCCTTCAGCATTGTCTTGGAACATTGTATTGCTGAGAGTAGCTAAGTGGTCCACAGCTGATCATCTTAAAATATTGCTGTTACTTTGCGCACAGTATATTTCACTTTGCATCAACCCATACATGTCTCCCCATGTTTTTTGAGAGCATCATTTTTATAGTACAATAATATCCTATCATAATCACATACCACAACTTGTTTAGCCATTCCCCAATTGAGGGGCACCCCTCAATTTCTAATTCTTTGCCACAAGAAAAGAGCTGCTAAAATATTTTTGTGCATATATGTCCTTTTCCTTTTTTTATTACCTCTTTTGAGATACAGACCTAGTAGTAGTATTGCTAGGTATGCATAGTTTCATAGCCCTTTGGGCACAGTTCCAAATTGCTGTACAGAATGGATGAATTAATTTCCAACTCCACCAACAGTGGACTAATGTCTCAGTTTTTTTCCATATGTCCTCCAACTTTTGTCATTTATGTTTTCAATTCTATTAGTCATAGGTATGAGATAGTACTTCAGAATTGCATTAATTTTCATTTTTCCAATCAATAGTTAGAGTATTTTTTTTCATATGGCTATAGATAACTTTAATGACTTCCTCCTAAACTGATTGTATCTTTTGATCATGTATCAATTGGTGAATGGTTCTTATTTTGGTAAGTGTGATTTAGTTCTCTACATGTTTGAGAACTGAGGCCTTTATCAGAGAAACTTGCTTCCTTTTTTCATGGTTATGATTGATACATGTATATTTCTCCCCATCCTGTCACCCTCATTTATTCTACTCTTTTTACCTTTCATTCTGTCCCTCCTCAAAAGTGTTTTGTTTCCGAGTACCTCTGCCCTTATATCTCTTTCTCCTTCTCTTACCCTCTTTCCCTCCTACTTTCCTATGGGGTAAGAAAGATTTTTATACCCAATTGAGTATGTATGTTATTCTCTCTTGGAGTAAATTCTGATAAAAATAAAGTTTGCCCACTCCCCCAACTTCCCTCTCTGCTATTCTACTGTAAAAGCATTTTCATGCTTCTCTTATGTGAGAGAATTTACCCTATTCTACCTTTCCCTTTCTCTTTCTCCCAGTACAATATTCTTTCATCCCTTAATTTTATTTTTTACATATCATTCATCAATATTTAATTCACATCTGTGCCCTCTGTCTGTACATACTCCTTCTAACTACCCTAACAGTGAGAAAGGTCTTATGAGTTACCAGTATCGTATTCCCATGTAGGAATATAAACAGTTTAACCTTATTAAGTCCCTTATGATTTCTCTTTCCTGTTTACCTTTGCATGCTTCTTTTGGGACTTATATTTGAAAGTCAAATTTTTTATTCAGCTCTGATCTTTTCATCAAGAAAACATGCATGTTCTCTATCTCATTGAATATCCATTTCCCTTCCTGAAAGATTATGCTCAGTTCTGCTTAGTAGATGTTTATTGGTGTAATTCTGGCTCCTTTGCCCTCCAGAATATTATATTCAAACCCTGTGATCCATCAATGTAGAAGCTGCTAAATTTTGTTTTATCCTCTGTAGCTCCATCTGCTTGAATTGTTGCTCTCTGGATGCTTGCAATATTTTCTCCTTGAACTGAGAACTCTGGAATTTGAGCATACTATTATTAAATTATCTCTCCTGAATATATTTTCTAGATCAGTTCATTTTCCAGTGAAATGTTTTATGTTGTCTTCTATTTGTTTTTGTTTTATTTTATTGTTTCTTGATTTCTCACAAAGATATTCATTTTCTTTTGCTCCATTCTAATTTTTAAGGAATTTTTTTTCTTCAGGAAGCTTTAGGACTTCCTTTTCCATTTGGCCAATTTTATTTTTAAGGCATTTTTCCCTCATTTACTTTTTTGACCTATTTTACCGTTTGACCTAGTCTGTTTTTTAAGGTGTTATTTTCTTCAGTATTTTGTTGTGTCGCCTTAGCAAGCTGTTGACTTATTTTTCGATGATTTTCTTGTATCAGTCTCATTTTTCTTCCCATTTTTTCCTCCATTTCACTTACTTGATTTTCAAAATCCTTTGGGGCTTTTCCATGACCTGAGACCAAGTCATATTTTTTTTTCTTAGAGGCTTTGGATGTAGTAGCTTTGACTTTGTTCTCTTCTGAGTATGTGTTTTGATCTTCCTTGTCACCAAAGTAATTTTCTACATTTGGAGTTGTTTTGATTTTTTCTATTGTTTGTTCATTTTTCCAATCTATTACTTGAATTTTTAACTCTTAGTTAAGGTAGGGCTCTGCTTTCAGGGGGAAGGGTGTACTGTTAACAGCTGTTATCAGAGATAATTCCAGGGACCTGTAAGTTTTCAGTTCTTCCAAGGTGGTATGAACTGAGGAGAGATGAGTTTTCCACTTTGTTCTGGTCTATAAGGGACCACAAGCATTCTTGTCTGCCCTGGCATTATCAAGAGTGTCACCTGCTGCAAGCTCTTCTATGCTATTGTTCCTCCTCACCCTGGGACTGCCATCTAGGACTGCAGCCCATATCAAATTATGGGCAAATCAACAGAATCCTGCTTTAATCCTAGCCAAAAGACCTTGCAATCTCCTTCTGAAAATTTGTTCAACCCCCTTACTCTCTGTGTGCTGAGAGCCCTGAAAGTCACAGCTACTGTGGCAGCTGCAGCTCCTGATTCACTCACTCTCAAGGTCTGCTACTGGTTTTCTGGGGCTGAGGCTATGCTAGTAAGACTTGCACTGAACTGTGCTCCACTCTCCTCCATGTCTGACCAATGTTTCTTGATGACCTTCCAAATTTTCTTTTGTGTCCATGGGCTGAAAATTCTGAAAAACACCACTGCTGCCAATGATTCAATCACCCTGAGGTCTATTCTTGTTTTAGTGCAGCCTGGTCTGCTCTGATGGGGCCTGCAGTTGGCTGGGCTCCTCTCTGACCCTAGTACAAGAGACTTTTCCTGAATACCTTTCAAGTTGTCTTAGGCTTGAAACTTGTTTCACTGTCTTTTTGTGGGTCCTGATGTTCTAGGATTTGTTTAGAAACATTTTAGGGTATTTGGAGGGAGTTAGGAGACAATCAGGTGAGTCCCTGCCTTTATTTGGCCATCTTAGCTCCTCCTCCCCAGGGCACCTTTTCTAATCTCTTTTTCACCCCAAGAGGTGAGCAGTAGAATCCTTAAAAGGCTGGTCAGACACCCAACGGGCTACCAAATTCCACTACTGCTTCTGGTGAAAAGACAACCCTATGGCCTAGGCTGCCTATGTGCATGCAGGTTTTTGATTACAGCTCCCAGTGTATCTTTATCTGCTGTGTTATCACTTCCCTTTTGCCACAGAACTTTGAGATAAGCAAAAAATGTTAAAAATTGTGTTATTTCTTTTGATTTTTACATAAATTATGAAGTCCTTGGACTCACTCTCTTTTCCATAGTCATCATAGTCCAGTGGAAGGACAGAGTCAAGATGACTGATGATGTCTCAAGATGTTCTAGATGGTCTTGGCATCTTCAATGTCTTACCAAGCTCTAAGCAGTCCACAGTGACCCCTTTAGTTGGCCTTCATGGCTGTTGGAACAAATTGTTCTCATCCACTCATTCTACCAGGAGAAGTCTTCACATGTTTGGGGTAGACATCTCCTAACTCACTGATGGGTTTGACCCGTTGTTTACCCTCAACCTGGTTTAACCTTTCTGCTTTACATACAACAGTTTCTTGGACCCATAGGTGAGAGTTAGGTGTGTCAGGTGGACACCAAATATGAAAAGCAGTCCTCACACCAGAGGTACTAGTCTTGCCTGAACTCTCTCCACATCAGAGAGAGAGAGAGAGAGAGAGAGAGAGAGAGAGAGAGAGAGAGAGAGAGAGAGGGAGAGAGAGATACCTCCAACTCAAACCACCCCAACATAGTAACTCCAATTCTAAGGTAAAAGATCACTTAGGAACTTGAGAGCGATTGTAGGAGAGATGCACTGGACTTCACAATTTCTCCTTGGAAATATTTGTCATGCACCACAGCCATGTTCAGATGAGGACTTGTATTAGAGGCTTCTTTATATTAACCAGTAAGTTTCTCCTTCTGTGCTCCTGAACTGGTCAATATGGGATAAGAGTTGTTGGTATCAGTTTCAGTCTTCCAGGTGGAGACTCATCTGAACCACAAAGACAGGATCTACAGAGGACACTAAGGGCAATTAATTTTGAAGATACCTAGCAATCACTATCTACTTGTCTTCAGAAAATGCTGCTCCCTCTTAACAAGCAGCAAAGCATTACATCAGCAGCTGCTGTTGAGTGAGATCAGGAAGCCCACTGGCCCCACTCCAGTTCTGCTTTCACTGACCTGAAGGTTGAATGAGTTTTAATTTCAATGTGTCACTTAACCTCCACTGAAGTCTTACTCCAGTGTTCATGCTGGCAGGGATGTAAACATAGGAGGGTATCCTCCAGGCTCTTTAAGGTAGAAAGAATTTCAGTTCAGATTTGATAACAGACTGTCACCTGAGGAACACACACACACACACATATTTGAACGTATGTAGATGTTTCTCTATGCATATTTCTAAAAATTCAAATAGATACTACAACACAGACATTTCAGTGACAGAGAACTGGTCTCAAAGCCAAGAAAGTTTTGATTCAAGTCCCACATCAGACAAATGTTCTCTCTGTGAACCTCGACAAAATGATTGACTTTTAAGTGCCCTATAAAACTTTCTGATATTAAAAAAAATGTGGAAAAAGTTCTGTCCTGTATAGGAAGAGGTTTTCTCATCAGTGTTCCCCATATGAATGAGATCACATAATTGCTTCCTTATATCTAATGGGGGATGGGAGGAAAATATTCTTACCTTTAATAAAATTTAAGTTTCTTCACATTGGGGGCTCATATCTTTGTATCCTCAGAACCAACCTAGCAAAATGTCTAGCAAATAGAAGCCACTTAATAATGATTGTTAAACTTAAGAGAAATGAACTGAATCTTTGACCATTGTCTAGTTATAGAAACTTGCTTAGATCAGCCCAATCTTTAAAACAATCATATTTAGCTTATCCATCCTCTCAGGTTATCAACATACATCTGCTTCCTCACCAAACTACTAGGACAAATTGTCTACACATCATGCATAATCTTGCCCTTCTTAATTCTCCTGCAATCAGACTTAATAATCCATCATTTGAATAAAATGGTTCACTCCAACATTACCAGAAATTTCTTACCTTAGAGCAGTGATTCTCAACGTTCTTAATGCCGTGACCCTTTAAAAGTTGTATGTGGGCGTATCTGCATGTGGGCAGACCCCCGTGGAGATAGATAGAGGAGGTTCCTAAGACCATTGGAAATAAGTGTTTTCCAATGGTTTTAGGTGACCCCTGTGACCCCTGTAAAAGAGTCATTCAACCCCAAAGGGGTGGCGACACACAGGTTGAGAACCTCTGCCTTAGAGGTTTGAAGGCTTTTTTGCTTTCCTCATCTTCCTTGACCTCTCTGTAGCTATAGATGACCATGTTATCCACCTGAAGATTCTCACTGCCTTTAGCTTCCATGGCAGTTCTTTAATCCCAATTTTCCTCCCTTCTGCCTTCTATAAGAAATTTTTGCTGATCCTTCCTAAAGCTACTGATTTTCCTATTGGTTCTCTTCTCTATCCTGTACATTTCTTGCCTATACATAATTGTTTTCATGACATCTCTGTCATGGGATTCTAAATTTCTTGAGAAAGGTGACTTTTTTTACCTTTTTATTTCCAACATTTAGCACAATGCCTGGCACATAGTAGATGTTTAATTAATTGTTTTTTTATTGACTGACTAGTTTGCTGCTTTTTCTCTGTTATCATTACTAGATCACTTAATCTCTGAACCCTCTTCTCTCTTGTGAAATTGACTCCATTAATTTTATCATCTCCTATGGGTTCAATTATCCCCTTTATTCAAGTTGTCTGAATTTTTTATATTCAAATCCAGTTTCTTTCCTGAACTCCAGCCCTGAATATATGTGCCATTTATGTATCTCCTTGAGACCCCATCAGCTTTTCAATCTTAGTGTAGGTGATTGAATCTTATCTTCCTTCTCTGTGTCTTTCTTCTGTCTTCCCTGTTTCTGTAGAGAGTGTCCCAGAAACACATATGCTGAGAATCATAACTTCAGAGTTATCTTTTACCCTTTCTTCTCCCTCACTCCAACCTCATAATTAAGAAGTTGCCAGACCTTATTGATTCTGACTTTATAACATTTCTGACATTACTTCCCTTTTCTCAGCATTAATCTATCTCTGCAGTTCACCGGCAGATATAATTGGTAATGTTGGTGGAGCGTGGGCTTGGAGTCAATGGAAACATGGATTCAAATCCTTCCTTTAATACTTAATAGTTATACAATCTCATAGAAGTGTGAGGAAGACCGAGATGTACAAAAATATTTATAGCAGCTCTTTTTTAGTGGCAAAGAATTGGAAATTAAGGGGATGCCCATCCATTGGAGGTTGGCTAAAATGTTGTGGTATATGAATGTAATGGAATACTATTGTGCTTTAAGAAATGAGGAGCAGATAGACTTAATATTTTCTTGGAGAGGCTTATGTGAAATGATGCTGAATGAGAAGAGCAGAACCAGGAAACATCTGGACACAATTACAGATACAATGCATACGTGATGACCAACTTCTATAGACGGGACTCTTCTCAGCAATGCAGGATTATAAGACAACTCCAAAAGTTTCATGATGGAGAGAGATGTCTAGATTCAGAGAAAGAACTAGAAGGAACAGAGTTTGAATGCAGACTGAAGCAAACTACCTGCTCTCTTTCTTTTTCTTGTTTGGTTTTGTTTCCTCTTTTCCATTGTTCATTCTATTGGTTACAATTCTTCTTATAACCTGAATAATGTCTAATGTTAAAGTATTTGCAGATCCTATACTTGATTACATGCCACCATGGGGGGGGGGGAGGAAAGAAAGGGGGGAAAATTTGAAACCCAAAAGGTTGTGGAACTCAAATTTGTAAATTAAAAGTAAACAAACAAATTAATAAAGACAAAAACATAGTTATGCAATCATGGGAGAAGTGGAGAAATGGAATAAGCATTTATTAAGTGCCTCCTCTTACAGAGACTGTCCTAAGTGCTTTACAAATATTATTTCATTTTATCCTGAGCAAAACATTTAACCTTTCTGAACTTTGTTTTCCTTATCTGCCTATATTACCTACCTCGAAATACTACTGTATGTTTGGACAAAATGGAACAATGTATATAAAATGTTTTGCAAAATTGAAAATACCATATAAATGTCCATTGTTATTCTTTATTCTCTCATAAACCATGGTCTAGATAACTGTAATATTTTTTTCAATTAGTCACCCTGCTTCTAGTCTGCTCTCTGTCTAATCTCTTATCTAAAGATAAAACAGCTGTCAAATTATTTTTGCAGTGGCAAGAGTCTGAGTCTCTAGCAATAACTATGTGGAAAGCTTACTGGGCTTAGAGTCATGAGAATAATTGATTCAAATGTGTATATTTGGTCGTGTCACTCCCTAGCTTCAAAATATCTATTTGGTCCCTCGTGTCTAAAGGACAAAATGCAAAAATACTGAATCAGTCAATTAAGTCCCCCATATTTAACTCCATTGTATTTCTTCTGTTCATCTTTCTAGTACTTTCATATTACTCTTCTCAAGGAATTCTATGTCCTAGATGTAGATATATAGATATAGCTAAGCTGGACAACCACCCATCCCCTGAATTCAACACTTCCTCCTCTATCTCTGCATTTAGATAAGTAATTCCCCCTTCTTGGAATGCCATCTTCTCTCTTCTCCTTTGAGAATCTTAATTTTCCTTCATTCGTTAACTTAGGAATAATTTCCATTATGAACCTGTCCCTGATTCCCACAATTGTTAGTGCTCCCCTTCCTCAATTTCCTTTAATGATATTTATCTTTAAGAGAAGATTTAGGGTAGAATGAATAGGGAAATAACCTTAGAGTCAGGAACACTTCAGTTAAAATCCTGTCTCTGATAAAATTTTGACTACATGGCCCTGGGAAAATCAGTTAATTTCTCAGTAGACCACACTGTCTTCTAATCTTAGAACATAAAGAAGAGTCACCAATTTCCAGTTGTAGATTGAAGCTTATTAAGCTAATGAAATAATAAATTCAGAAAATCCCCTAAACCCCCCAAAAAATCTTTATTGTAGATATTAAGTTACTAGCAGTAAAATGCATGTTTCTTGAGAGGGAACTCATTTTTATCTTATTACTGGAATTTATCACAGTGTTTACTCAAGTGTAAATTTAAGAATTATCTGTTTAATTGAATATTTTGTATGTTCCAAATAAATTTACACATCAATGTGGTATATGTATTTACATGTAATATGCATGATGAAATATAGCTTATATATGTATGTGGTGTATTATATATGTATGTGTGCATATACTTATATATGTTTGGGTATATAGCCATACGGATTCAAACCATATACATGTATATATGTTCATCTTATGTCCAAAATACAGGTATAATTCACATGGATAAGAGTAACAAATTGGTAGATGGTTTCTTTTGTGATGCCTTTCTTCTTAACATTGTATGTTTCTCATTTATTCAATAACTATTGTCCTGTTTAAGGGATGTTAGCACATCATTATCTCCTTTAGTCTCTGGAGAGCCACTTAGTGCAGTAAAGTAGGGAAGTGTAAATGTTCCCTAATGATCTGAAATAATTAATGAACATCTCAATATGCTCAACTACATTCAGTCAATAAGATGCATACCAGTTCACATGAAATACTCTGAAGGCTTTGGAGAGGATGCAATATTTGAGCTGAAGCTATTATGATTTAAGTCTCAACTTAACCAATAATGACCTGAGTAACCTTGGGCAAGTCATATCACCCATATGGGCTTCCAAATCCTTTCAAGGATAAGATTGTCTGATTCTTTGCTTCTAAGTGATCATTGATTTTTGTTTCTAATTGAACCAAATTTGACAGAAGGGAAAAAAGCTTCTCCTCTGCCTTTTTTCATACTATTAAGCACTGGAATTTACTGAGATTTCTGGTTACTTTGTCCATTTCCCTTGATGCACATATTCGTGTATCCTGTGAATGTTAATGAAAAATCCAAGACAATGATCAGATGTTAGCAAGTCATCTTCTCCCACACGGGCATTTGTTAAATAGCACGAGAGTATGGGAGGGAACAAGGCATAGGAGGGAGAGTACTGGCCTCAAAGTCAGGAGAAAATTAATTAATTAATGAGCAGTTATTAAGTACTTATTACTCCCAAAGTTCTGTGTTAACTGTGTTAGATAAACAAAGAAAAAATGAGACAGTCCCTGTTATGGGAATCTGAAGATCTTCCCTGCCCCTAGGCCCTTTGCTAAAGTGTCTACGTGACTGAGGACCCTTGGATATTTGAAAGTATACTCTATTCCCTAATAGGCTGTATCAGCAATGCAGTATTCACAATGCCTACAGTAACTATAAATATG
>CM053583.1:36300149-36319868 GCA_028627135.1 Pseudochirops cupreus | reverse complement strand
ACGGGTTGTTCTGCTTCCCCTTGAGAGTATAAATGGGTGATTGGCATAGGTGGGTGTACAGGGTCTTTGTTGGGGAAGAAGAATGTTGCAATGTGAAGGAGGGGGATGGAGTAAGTATGGGTCAGGAATTAAGACAATCAACAAAACGGAAGGAAACCCCCCTCTAGAAACCAGGAGCTGGGGTTTTTCAGTTAAGGAAGCCACAGTCCAAAAGTCTGAAAGGGAAAGTGGAAAATCAAAGTGTAAAGGGAATCTTTCAAGCCAGGTAACTTTGATGGGGCTGAGAAGGCAGAGAAACATGCTACTGGGAGTGCCAAGGAAGTTGCTATTTGTAAGACATGATGGACCTTCCCAATATTTTGGTCTTTAATGGTGGCAGAGTTTGCTCTCTGCCCACATCTGTCCTGTTCTGATATATAAGCGTATTAACAAGTACAGTTCAGCAGGCCCCATCTTGATTTAGCCATGCCCAGAAGTTTGGCAGGCTCAGACTACAGATAAGTATCATTTATCTGCTTCCTCAATCAATAAACATCAATTATGTACCTTCTGTGGGCCAAGAATTAAGCTCCCCCTAGTTTATGTTGCTGTTTAGTCATGTCTGATTCTTCATTTTCTTGGCCAAGATACTGGAGTAGATTCTTTCTCTAATGTACTGAGGCAAGTAGAGGTTAAGTTACTTGCCAGAATCACACAGCTAGTAAGAGTCTCAGGCAGATTTGAAATCAGTTCTTCCGGACGCTACCCCAGCTCCCTATCCACTGAGCCACCTAGATGCCAATTGAATCAGCCCAGGATATTTGCTGGATATAATCTAGCAATGGGGCAGAAAGAGTCACCATAATCTTACTTATTATTCTATCACTTTGATTTCTGGACTACCTGGTATTTTATCCAAGTGAAGTCACTGCTTCTGAGGTTCCCATATAATCTTGGTCTTTTTCCTTCTGCCTCATGGCAGTATTGGCTTCCCTAGCCTTTCATTTCCAAGAGAATGAACTGAAAGTGAACCTTGTGACATAATTCAGATTATGGAGTCTACTAGGGCTATAGCACCAGGGAAGCAGCTAGGCATCACAGTGGATAGAGTGCTGGGCCTGGAGTCAGGAAGACAGGAGTTCAAATCTACCCTCAGTGACTAGCTAACTGCATGACTCTTGACAAGTCACTTATTCGCTGTTTGTTTCAGTGTTCTCATCTGTAATAAGATGATAATAGCATCTACCTCCAAGGATTGTTTGGGGATTAAAAGATATAATAATTATAAAATGCTTAGCACAGTGCCTGGGACACAAGTAAGCACCCTAAAAAATTTTGCCACTTGTTCTTTTTTTATTTTTTTTAATTTTTAATTTTTTTATTTGATTTGTTTATTTACTTTTAATGTACGAGATTCAGTTCCATAGTTTCTTTAGTTTCAAATTTTCTCCACTCCCCCATCGCCCCCTCCATGGTGGCACACAATCAGGTATTAGATCTGCAAATACTTTCACATTGGACATTAGTCTGGTTGTATAGAAGGGTTGTAACCAATGGAGTGAAAAATGGGAAAAAAGAAAGAGAACCAAACATGGAAAAAAACGATAGCATGTAGATGGCTTCACTCTCCATTTAAACTCTGTTCTTTCTAGATCTTTCTCTGACTGTAGATATCTCCTTCCATCCTGAGACATGTAGAGTTGACTTATAGCTATGCGTTGCTGGGAACAGTCCAGTTTATCAAAGCTGGTCATCACACATACGATGTGTCTGTGATTGTGTACAAATTTTTCCTGGTTCTGCTCTTCTCACTTAGCATCAGTTTGTATAAGGTTCTCCAGGTGAGTATGAAATCCGTCTCCTCCCCATTTATTATAGTACAATAGTATTCCATTACATTCATATACCACAGCTTGTTTAGCCATTCCCCAATTGATGGGCATCCCCTATATTTCCAGTTTTTTGCCACCACAAAGAGAGCTGCAATAAATATTTTTGTGCATATGGGTCTTCCTCCCACTTCTATGATCTCTTTGGGATATAAGCTTAGAAGTGGTATTACTGGGTCAAAAGCTGTACAATTATTTATAGCCCTTTGGGCAAAGTTCCAGATTTTAGCCACTTATTCTTGTTGCTATGGAAAAATACATCGGTTTGGAAGTCAGATGACTTTAGTTCAAATTGTGTTTTTATTACTAGCAATCAGTGTGACCTTGGGCAAGTCACTGAACTCTACTTAATATCTTCATTTGTGTAAAGAGCTGGTTAGGCTATATGGCCTCTGGGGTCTTATCTAGTTCTAATCCATGAACCCATGAAATGGAAGGGATCTTATCTTTAAGAGCACAGCTTTCTGGGGATAAGATTTTGCTTGAGCTTCCCAAAAGGACTATCAAGAAAGGTTCTTTATAATTTCTCAATTACATTAAAACTCTGAAATAGAAAGTAATTGTCATGAATATGAAACTTTTCTCTCAATCCCTTTCATTCCTTGGCTCTGTCCACTTCGTGGGCAATACAGATACATAAGTTTGTCTATTAACATTATGCACAAGTTCAAATGACACTGCTATTCATTAAGGTCTATCTTTACCATTGTTGCTTTAGGAGACTTCACAACTCATCTCTTTTTTTTTTTTTGACTGATTATCATCTGTTGGCATAGGACCTCATGGAGGTAAGTGTATAATGAGCTTTTCAATAGTTATGACTTATCCTTTGGAGCTAATAATGAAAAAAGAACAAAAAGAAAAGGAAGGAAGGAAGGAGGGAAGGAAGGAAGGAAGGAAGGGAAAAAGGAAGGAAGGAAGGAAAGAAGGAAGGAAGGGAGGAAGGAAGGAAGGAAGGAAGGAAGGGAAGAAGGAAGGAAGGAAGGGAGCAAGGGAGGGAGGAAGGAAGAAAGGAAGGAAGGGAGGAAGGAAAGGATATATGCATAGGAAAGAGTGCCAAATCAGGACTTTGGGCATGAATTTTATTTAAAAATGTTAGTACCAGGGGGCAGCTAGGTAGTGCAGTAAATATAGCACTGGCCCTGTACTCAGGAGTACATGAGTTCAAATCCGGCCTCAGAGACTTAATGGAAAACTAGCCATGTGACCTTTGGCAAGTCACTTAACCCCAATTGCCCTACCTTCCCCTCTCCAAAAAAAAAAAAAATATGAACACCAATGAAAAATACTGTGATGTGCTGGATAACAGCCTGGTCTTTGAATCAGGATGATCTGGGTTCAATTTCTGCCTTTGACAAATAGTTGTTATGTGTCTCTAGAGAAAGTCTTTAACCTCTCAGTGACCAGCTCAACTAATTCTACAATGCTAAAACAGATGAGGTAGAAATGAGGTATCCATGAAGATTTCCTTCCCCACCAGATGTTTCCCAGTTCAATAGACAACATTGTTTTTCAGTCATACCTGACTCTTTGTGACCTCATTATTTTTAAGCAAACGTACCAGGGTGGTATGCCATTTTCTTCTCAAACTCATTTTTACAGATAAAGAAACCGAGGCAAGCAGGGTTAAATGAATTGCCTGAGGTCATGCAGCTAATAAATGTCTGAGGCCAGATTCAATTTCATAAAGATTCATCTTCTTGATTCAGAACCCAGTGTTCCATCCACTATGCCACCTAGTGGCCCCCACCAAAATATATCTGTAAGGCAACAAAATCAAAACCAAACAAACCCACCACTTTATACTGATTATCTTGATCCAAGTGTTAGTCACACTATTGTTAGTCCCTCTCTGCTACCCCAGACCTCCCGCTTCCCATTTATGCAAAACCCATTATGGCCTATAACTGTACCTTTCATAAGACAATCACCACACAGATCACTAATTTAGACAGAGCGACAATGCAAAACAAAGAAATAAAACCCATTACATTTACTTAGTATAAAAAAAAAGTAAATGACAAAGAGAAAATTTAAATTGGTAACTTTGTATAATTATTTTTGATGTGTATCTATTTTGAAGTGTATTTTAATGTATATTTAATGTTTTTCTTCAAAGATTTCATTTTAGGAAAGTGATTTGTATTCAATGGAAGCCTATATGCAGATAACCGATTCTACTTATTTTACTATATCTCATTCCCACTGCTCCTCTATGAATGAATAATGGTAAAAAACCTATAAAAAATCGATAATACAAAGTCACATTGGCCATGTATGGATGTGTACGTCCGATTACATATATTTAAGTCAACCATTTTTTGGCAGAATGGAGTTTCATCTTTATTCCTTTGGACTCATGGTTTGTCATCACATTGAGGAGAGTTCTAAATTCTTTAAAAGCTGTTTTTTTTTTTCTTTCTGGAAAGTTGTCCTCATATATAAATTGTTCTCCCACTGATGCTTAGTTAACTCTTCATCAGTTCATAAAGGTCTGATCAGTTTTCTCTGGAACTGTCCATTTCATATATTTTTTTTCTACCCATGGTTTAGATGTTGAAATTGTTAGATGTTGAAATATCCAAAAATAAGGCACAAATATGCCTGTTCTTCCACAGCCTGCTGAACATCTGTCATTTAACTCTTTGTTAATCTTTAACAATCTGATGTGTATGAGATTGAACCTCAGAATTACTTTAATTTGCATTTAATTCATTACTAATGATTTGGAGAATTTTTTTTTAAATATCGTTGTTGACAGCTTGAATTTCATTTTTTGAAAACTACTTATTTCCTTCATCTCTTTTTTCTATTTGGAAATGGCCCTCAGGCTTATAAATTTGAATCAGTTGCTTATCTCTCTTGAATGTGAGACAATTATAAGTGAAATGTGCTATAAAGCTTCCCCTGCAGTTGCCTACTTCTCTTCTAATTGCAACTAAATTAAATTTGTTTATACAAAAACTTTTCATTTAATGTAATCAAAACTGTCCATTTCTTTTCATGTGATCTTCATAACATGTTTAATTCATGAAGTGTTTCTAAGTCCATAGATTTAAATGATATTTCTTCTTTGCTCCTCTAGTTTTCCTATGATGTCCCCTTTTATATCTAAGTCATGGTTCAATTTGGAGTATGGTTTAATATATGCCATAAGGTGTCTGCCAAAATGCCTTCCAATTTTCCCAGAAGTTTTTGTCAAGTATGAATACTTACCACTAGTTATTGGTATCTTTGAGTTGATTGGAAACTATGGTGTTCTATCTCTTTTCTTTTGTATGATGGGTGCTTACTCTCTTCCACTAACTGACTTCTTTATTTTTAAATTATTCATTTCAGTTAGGCAAAAAACATTTATTAATATTTTTAGCACAAAATATGCTAGGCAATATACTAAATTCTAGTTATAAAATTAAGGGCACAGGTGTCCCCTGCCTTGATGGAGTTGTTGTTCTAAAGGGGGAGTCAAGATCTAGACTAATGGGTATGTATTATCTGTAGTGTTGTGTGCTTTGTCCTTAGTTCTCAAAGAGGACCATGACATCAGGGAGATAATAACCTGACTTGCAATTGACTTTGATTTGAGAGGAGGGCTGTACAACATCATCAGCCTCACCTTCTCCTCCAGAGCCATCTGGTTTCAGTGGCCAGATATCATTCAGAAGGACTGGAGATGATACAGTGGGAGACCTTGACCTTTTTTAATTAAGGTTTTCTCAGGTTCTCACTTTGAGTGAGGCAACACCCATTCAGTAAACAGGCCTCTTTAAGAATTAAGTCAAGGGATGACCCATTTAAACAAGAACCACCAAAAAATCAAACTGGTAGGGGAAGACCCTCAGGGTTGCTCAGCTAAAGAGAAACAATTCCTGTTTACATTCACCCTGAGTCTAGGGCCCAAAACATAACCATTAAATGGTGCTTAGGCAGGGACCTTTTGTATAACCACAGGGAAGTCATTGTGTTTCTTTAATAATTGCTTCTTTGATAGTATGATATGTGATATTTTCCTGACAGTATCCTACTCACCCACTAACCCCCACCCCCACTTTCCTTTATGATTTTATATGAGGTTGGGGAGTACAGTGTGGGCAATTGATATATTTTATCATTATAATTGCATTTTTTGTTTTTTATTTTTTTTAATTTACATTTTTCTCTTTTGTGTGTTTCCCCCCCATGGAATAATTAAATGGTTTTTCAGGATAATCATCAATTGATGTTACATTCTATGGTTCTTTGAAAATTTCATATATGTCATTACTTAGGAATAATAATAATAATATGTTATATTCATGCACCATCATTTGGTCTTCAATTTACCAGTCAATGGGCCCCTAAATAATTTCCAATTCTGTGTCACCACCACACAAACACACATATGTATACATTTACACATGCATATGTATCTCTGAACGTACATTTATATATGTATGTGTGTATGTATATGTATATGATATATATATATATATAGATCTATATATATAGATATAGATATAGATGTAGATATAGATATAGATATAGATATGGATATATGGCCATGGCTATATATATATGTGAGTATATACTATATATATATACATATATAGTAGTTCATGAATATAGAGCACTTCATGTTTATTATTTCATGTACTGTTTACAGTATCACTATATGTTGGGCAATGCATATAGATTTATTCCCATTTTAAAGTTAGAAAGTCTGAGTCTCCAGGAGATTAAGTAACTTTCCCTTCACAAAGCTGCTAAGTGCCAGAGCCAGATCACCTACCTAGATCTTTTTACACTATGTTGTTCTTCATATCATGCTATAGTGCCTCTTACTATGAAAAATCATTAGTATTAGTACTTAAATACTGATTTATTTACAAAATTCTTCAAACTCTTAACTCAGTTTATCCTAACAGATCAGGGATGCAAGTACTATTATTATGCACATTTTTTTCAGATGAGAAAACTGAGTCAACAAGTGACTTGCCCATGGTCACGAAGCTAGTAATGGTCTGTGGTTGGATATTAATTCAGGTCTTCCCAATTCCAGGTCTATTGTGCCCATGAGCTGCCTAACCCAGAATATCTAAAGAATGCAAATGATTCCTAAGATTTCAGAACTTTCAAGAAAAAAATGTGAGAGTAACTTTGTTTTCAGTGTTACAAATGTGAGATTAAAAATTGCATGTCTGTCAAGTTGATATCATGACATCTGCATGACTTGTTCTCTCTAATGTTAAAAAAACAAAACACATAGGAAATTATGATTATCACTAAATATATTTCATTTTGTCAAAATAAAAAAGCGGAATAATTTGTCAGAAACTGAGCATCAGAATTAGGTGATGGAAACAGGAGATTATTTGTACCACTTAAAGATGGGTAATATAATATGTTTCTTGAACATTAAATCAGATAACTTGAAGCATTTGAAATTTATGAAATGTAGGAAACTTTACAATGAATTCAGTTTCCATAGAGATTGTAATCTGGGAAACCAGTAACCTTCATACCGAGCTTTGCCTTTTTTTTCTTTCGAAGACAGTATCTTGATGGAGAGTGGGGAGGTATTAAACTTGATTTTTTTTTATTCCAGAGAAACAAGAGACAATAAATAATATCCCAACCAGAGTGAAGGTAGGACTGCATTGAGTGGATTTTTACAAAATAGAAGTATGCAAAAGCAGAGCTTTAAAGAAGGGTTGAAGTCATTGTTAGGGAAGATCAGCTAATTCTCTTTGGATGGCACCTCTTAGCTAGCTTAATCCAGGAAAGTAAGTAAATTATTTGTGAGAGTATATTTGTTTGATATGAAGGATTTTGAAAATCAGATTAAAAACATAAATCTTCCCTTGATGCTTTCTTGTGTAAAAGTCCTACGTGTTTTCATTTCTAGTTCCTATTTTTAAAAAGGGGGTAGGGGTGGAGGAGAGGGTAATGATTGCCTCCATTCCTAGTGTTTCAGTTATCACATCTATGTGCAGAAAAAAAGAACCCTAGGTTTGCTTGTGTGACTGCAAAAAAGTCATTTCATTACTCTGGATCTTCGCATCCACATTTGTAAAATGAAGAAATTAGTCCAATGATTTCTACGGTCTGTCCAAGTTGAATTTTATTATTCTATGACTTTCAAATCATTTTGTGGCTCCTTAATTTCTCACTAGAATACAAAATCTATATCTATAACATCATGGATGTCCTAGGTATATCTTCAACTCAAGATGTACAAAATGTAAGCCAACAACTTCTTCCATAACACAGACTTTCCCTCAAACTTCCCTATGTGTGTTAAATACATAACTATTAATGCAATTGCTCAATTTCTTCCTTGTAAACTCTTACTAGGCTCTTTTCTATTCCTTTATCCCATCCCCAAATCCTAATAATTACTAGACCTTCCTAACTCTACTAAGAACATATATTATCCTTCCTTTCCCTCTCAATAGATTATTTAAGAATATTATTTTATATTTTTTTCCAATTATAAAGGAATCATGTTCTTATTCTTTCCCATCTTCCCCTACTGATAGGAAAGAAGGAAGGAAAGAAGGAAGGAAGGAAGCAAGGAAATATAGAACACTTTTCACCTAGAGTCAAGCAAAACAAAATCCTACCTTCAAAAATTCATTTCTTATTCCGTAGATAGTCCATCATCTCTCTGTTATGAAGGAGGCAACATTCTTATTTATCATTTCTCTGGAATCATGGTTAAGTATTTATTTGATTAGTTTTTAAGTTTTTCAAAGCTTTTTATTTAATTTAATTTTATAATATTGTTTTTATGATACATACACACACACACACACACTTTTTTGTTCTATTCATTTTGTTCTGAATTATTAGATTATAAGCTCATTAAGGGCAGGAACCATTTAATGAATCATCCTTTTATCAGTTAACAAAGAAATGAGTACACAGTAGGTGCTTAATGAATGTTGATCTGTTCATAAAAGTGTTTGCAATTCACTTGGAAATTGTCTTGCTCATTTGATATAGCACAGTTCATCTCCCCCACCCTCCCACTAAATCTGTGCATCCAGGAAGTAGCTCCCATACTTTCAATGTACTCCCATATCAACTTTGGCTTTCATAACTCTTACCTTCCTTCAAAACTTGGTTTAGGCACAGCCTCTTCTGGGTAAATATTTCCTATTTCTCTATCATTGTGCTTACTCTCCCCTTCCTAAATGACCTCATATTCATTTAGTTGTATATAATGGATAACCTGTCAGCAAAATATATCCATCCATGGAAGAATGAGAAGATCCCTGGATTCAGGAGATAGGTTCATATACTGTTCAAATCTCAGCCTCTTGCTCTGCTACCCCAATCTAGGTACCATCCTCTTAGAATTTCTCTTCCCCCACCTTTAAAAGAAAAATACCACTGCATGTATTATGGACTTTTCAGCATTGAGGCAAACACATTGCAAATCTTAAAGTCCAAAATTAATGCAAGCAATTCTTTCTTGGAGACAAAGACTGTTGGGTTTTAGCCTGGCCTCTCTTTGACTTTGAATACCATATGCCAGCATTCTTTGCTCCTCAAGCTAATTGGAAATGGATTTCCCCTTCCCAAATCCAGAGAAGCTGTGCTGGAAATTGGCAAAAGCCCTGATTCTGTGAGCAATTCAAATCCAGTCTCCAATACTAAGTTACTGAATGACGTTGAGCAAGTAACTTAGTCTCCCTCTTCCTTGGTTTCCTCATCTGCAAAGTGAGATTATTGTACTACATTGTCTAGATGATCCCTACCAGCTTTTGGTCTGTGTTCCTACTATCTCTTTAGTAGTGAGTAATGCTAGCATTTGTAAGAGGCTTTCAAGTTGGGAAACATTGTTCATATCTTCTGTCATTTGATCATCCTATTAATTTCATTCTATTACTATTGCTATTTTAACTAGGTCCAAGAAAGATGAAACATGAGTTGTTGTTTGAGTTTGAGAGTTTGAGTTTGAGTTTGAGTTTGAGAATTTGAATTAATTTTTTCCTGTGTACTGAACACCTGGCTTCCTAATTTAGCATTTCTCTCCCTCATTGTCCTTAGGTGTAAAATAAAAGGAATTGCTTAAATGGTCTCCAAGATTACTTCCAGGTCTAAGTCTATGATTCTATGGTCATTTATAAATTAATTAATCTCTCTATATTGATCTTATAAGATTTTTATTAATCACAATATAATTATAATAATATTAATTATTATGAATAAGCCTTCATGGCAGGGATAGATATGAGGGGATATGTCATAACAGAAACCACTGGATACTTCCCTTGAAGAATATTTAGACAGTATGATGTCCTGTAAAGAGTGATGGATTGGAATCAGAGAAATTTGATTAAAATCTGCTCCTTGTCACTTACTACCTATTTGGTCTTCGATGAACTTTTGAAGAGCAGATGCACAGAGTCAGGAAGACATGAATTCTGATGTGACCTCAGACACTTACTGGTGTTGTGACCCTGGGCAAGTTACTTAATTCTGTCTCAGTTCTTTTTCTATAAAATGAGCTGGAAAAGAAAATGGCAAGTCACTCCAGTATCTTTGCCAAGAAAACCTCAAATGTGATCATGAAGAATTGGACATGACTGAAATAACTATACAACAAAGTCTTCGACCTCTGTAGGCCTCAATTTGATAAATGTAAAATGAGAGATGTTGAGTAGATGTTCCTTTCTGTCTTTTCCAACTTTAAATATATGACAACATAGTTATTCTTGGTTCATTTTCAGTTGCTATAAAAATTATATGGATGATTGGTTTTCTTTTTTTTTTTCTTTGTAAATATAATTTGTGAAGTTCCAGAATAATTCTGTATCCATCCTGATTTGCGCTATCCCACTAAAATAAATTTGTCCCCCAAAACGTCTTATGAGCAGCTCCTTCACTTTCAGTCAGGACAGAATTTGTAAAATTGTTCCTTCATTTAGTAAATGTGGTAATTAACATTTTTTTAGGCTTGAGCTGCTTATGTGATTTGGTTTCCCCTGGTACTCAATCACCAACTCATTGATTTATTGAAGTTAAGAGAGTCATGATTTCTGATATTCTATTTATGAGACTTCTGGTGTAACTGTGAGTCAAGATTTTTAGATAAGTCAATATCCTCTTTATAACTTTCTTCATGTGATGAAACTAGAGATGCATTTAATCATAGATTTATATCTATATAGGTACTTAGGAGTCAACAGAGGATGATTAGATGAGAAATTTAGATTTTGAAAGGACCTCAGAGGCCACCTAGTCAAAAATTGTTATTTTAGAGATAGGAAGCTGGAACCACAAGAGGTTAAATTACTTCCCCAGATTCACACAAATAGAAAGTACCTGAGGTCTTTGAACTCGGATCTTTCCCAACTACCTCATAAGAGAATCAAAGGTCCTGAAAGACGAAGTGATTTGTTACACATCACATTTATACATGACATCACCATGTTGCAGGACCTTTGACTGAATCCAATGTCCTTTTCTAAAATACCACAATGCATTTTGAAAGCTAACAGCTGTAAGCTTTGCAAGGAAAGGTAACAATCATGTCTTACTTGTCCCCATATTGCTGACAAAGCCTAAAGCAATTGGTTTGTTAATACATGGTATCTAATAAATATTTTGGATGGGATGTTTTCATAGAATTAGCAGCTGTTGTTTTTCTTTTCCGATGACACTTAAATTCAAGATGATTCATTGATATTTACTAGATTGGAGAGCTGGCATGGAGATCTAACAATTACAAGATTATTAGACTTAAAAGAGAATTCAAAGAGCAATTAATCCAACCTTTTTTCCTCCTATTTTACAGGTAAACAATTTGAGTCCCGGACCACTGGAGAGGTTTCTCCAAGGTCACGCAGGCATTAAGTAGCAAAATTAGGATTCAGACTCATCCATTGACTGCATATCCTGCCCTATTTTTCCTGTACCAGGCTCCCTATACAGTTTTAGAGTTTGGAAGGACATTAGAAACCATCTATTCCAACTTCTTCATTTTCTATCTAGGGAAAATGAGATCCTATTAAGTTTCTAAGTTTAAACTACTCATCTATAAAATAAGAAATGAAAATAATCATTGAAATATTGCTTGGTAGAAAGTGGTGTACTAAAAACGTTAACCCCTTTTCTCAAACTCCAAATCTAATGTTTTCCACTGTGCCATGATGCCTTGTTTTTTTTTATCCTCAGTGCCTAATACAAAGCTATAATTTTACATATTCTACGATCAAAAGGGAAAAAAAAATTCTGAATGTAAAGAACTTTTTTTTTAGTGGAAACAACATGTGTAAACTACTATTTCAAGTAAAGTTCATTAAATGAGAATCTCATATGAATCACTAGACATAAAAAATGAAAATAGACAATACATGACTTTGGTCTATTTTGGTGTTGTCGACCTTAGTCAATATGGAGTAACTTGATAATATTCACATTTTAATTAGTATTATTTAGCATGCAACAAAAAAAATAAGTTTATATTTGAATGCACACATACAAAGGCTATAAAAAGTGGGAATCCACTGATCATGTATTAATTAGACCAATTATTTTAAGTGAATGGGATGGAACATTATTTGGCCATAAAAACAGATATTAGAAATTCGGAGAAACACTGGAAGATTGGAATGAAATGGGATAAAGAGGATGAAGCAGAACTGGTAAAAATGTCCACAAAATAAAGATGATAGTGTAAATGAAAATGACACGACAGAACAATTCACATCAAACGCAGTGATCAATGTCATTTCTAGTAGTCTGTTGATGGAACTCACTCCCTGTGTTTCAGTAGGAGGATAGTGGACTATGCATTTGGAATACTGCATATATTACCAGTCACTGTTGGGGTATCAGAGAGTTTTCCTCAACTTTGTTGTTGTTGTAAAGGAAATAATATAAGTTATCAGGAAATGATTGTGATATGAGTAAAATGTACCACAATAACAATTTTTAAAGGAAGAAAACAAGCAAGACTCTATTAAGATGATCTTCCATTTTGAGCAAGGCAGAGGAAAGCCTACCAGGAATTGATAGGAGGATAATGGCCAGAGTAAGCAAAGGATTATCTCTGAATTGGAAAAACCAAGAATTTTCAGAAAGATACTGATCTCTGAACAAAGTAGCTTGGCAAAACAAATAGAAAACTGGCCTTGAAAAGGAAAACTTGGATTGAAGTCCCTTGCCTTCTACATTTTGGCTTTGTGATCCTGGGCAAGTCACTTAACATTTTATTTATCTAGATAATTTTAAAAGTTCTAAGTGAAGAAAAGGGTGTCAACCTGCATTGATAAATGGGGTCCAGTTCCTCTTCTGAACTGAGATTATACTAGTGTAAATGAGGACCACTCACAACATAAAGAAAAACATATTAAAGAAAACTAAGTTGTTGATTCATTTCTCATGATTTTCTTCCATCAATCTCATTTCTCTTCCCAATTTTTCCTCCATCACACTTGATTTTAAAAATCTTTTTTGGGCTCTTCCATGGCTTGAAACCAGTTTATATTTTTTTCTTGGAGGCTTTGGATGTGGGAGCGTTGACTTTGTTGGCTTCCAAATGTGTGTTTTGATCTCTCTTGTCCCCAAAGTAAGATTTTTAGTTAGAGTTTTTGTTCCCCATTGCTTACTCCTTTTCCCAGCTTATTATTGATTTTTTAGTCTTTGTAAAGGTAGGAAGGTATGGAGGGTGACTGTCCCAAGTTTCAGGGTTTTTGTGCAGATGTTATCAGAGATGCTACTAGAGAACTATAAGTTTTCAGTTCTTCCAAGGTAGTATGATCTAAGAAGAGGTGTTTACTCCCCTCCTGGCCTGTTTTCTGGTCTGTGAGTGACCACAAGCTCTCTTTTCTGCTCTGGTACTGTGAGAAGTGGCCTCTCTCTATTGCTGCTACAAGTTCTGTTGTGCTAGTGCTCCTTCTCACCCTAGGACTGCCATCTGTGACTCGACCCAGATCTAAATATGGGCAAAACAACAGAGTCCTGCTGCCTCAGTGCCAGCAAAGAGACCCCTACAATCTCTTTCTGAACAGTTATACAACCCCCTTACTTTCTGTGGGCTGAGAGCTCCAGAAGCTGCCACTGCCCCTGCTAATTCATTCACTCACAAGTCCTGTTTCTGGCTTTCTGGGGCTGGGGCTATGCTGGAGCCAGAGCTGTGCTGGCATGGTCTGCACTGGACTGTATTTGTTTCTAACCCAGTTCTTTTTTTTAAATTAACTTTTGTTAATTTTTAGTTTACATCATTCATTTCTACAAGATTTTGAGTTACAAAATTTCTCCCCATCTTTCCCCTACCCACCACCCCAAAACAGCAATTCCATGTTTACCCCCTCTCCCAATCTGCTCTTTCCTATATCCTCCCCCATCACTCCTTTGACTTTATGGTAGGGCAAGATGGATCTCCTTCCTCCAGTGCCTGTATATCTTAATCCCCAGTAGCATGTAAATAATAATAATTAGATAGATATAGAAATAGATATAGATATAGATATTCTCTAACATTTGATTTTAGAACTTTAAATTCTAGATTCTTTCCCTACCTCCCTCATTACTCATCCCCACTGGAAAGACAAGCAATTCAAAACAGGCTGTACTTGTGTAGTTATGTAGAACATCTCCACAATGGGCATATTGTGAAAGACTGACTATATTTCCCTCCTTCTATCCCGCCCTCCACTTGTTCTATTCTCTACTTTGTCCCTGTCCCTTTACAGAAGTATGTGTTTCTAAAAACCTTCCCTTCCCAACCTGCCCTCTGCTCTATCATTCCCCTTCTCATCCCCTTGCCCCCTAGTCTCCTGTTCACCCAGTTCTAAGAGACCTTTCTTAATAACATTCTAAGTTGTCTTTGGCATCTGTATGCTGAGAAGTTGGGAAAACACTACTTCTGCCTGGGATTTAGTCCTCTGAGGCCTGCCCTGAGTTTGCTGGGACTGATCTGTGCTGGTGTGGACTGTACTGGACTACGCTCCTCTCTCAGCTTGATGCAACACACCTTTCCTGTTGACCTTCCAGATTGTCTTGCTCTGGAAATTTGTTTCTCCCTGTCTTTTCTTGGGTTCTGCTGGTCTAGAATTTGTTTAGAGTCATTTTTACAAGTATTTGGAGGGATTTGTGGGAGAATTCAGGTGAGTCCCTGCCTTTACTCCCCCATCTTGGTTCCACCCATGAAAAATTCAGTAGGTGCTTGGATATGTGAAACTGGCAAAAAATTAGGGCTAAATAAGTAAATCTGAGAATTATTAGCATAGAGATGATAATTGAATCCATGGGAACTGAGATCACCCAGTGAGATGATGTAGAGAGAAAAAGAGAAGAAAGTCTAGACCAGAGCCCAGTGGGACATCCACAGTTAGTTAATGTGACCTGAGAGACCCAACAAAGGAAATTGTCAAGGAATATTCAGATAAGGAGAACCAATAGAGATTAGTGTCACTAAAATGTAGGGAAGATAGCATTTAGAAAAGGGTGATCAAAGGTATCAAAGGCTTAAGATATGTCCAGATGATTGACAATAGAGAAAAGAATATTAGAATTGGCAATTAAACAATCACTCCTAAGTATGAAGAGGAGGTTTCAGTTCAATTACAAGATGAAAAGAAATTGAGGTACATATTGTAAATGGTCTTTAAGGATTTGGGGCACAAAAGGAAGGAGAGATATGGAACTCTGGTTTCTGGGAGTGGATTGATAAAGTAAAAGATAGTGAGGATGAGGGAGACATGGGCATATTTGTAGACACTTGGGAAGCAAGCAGTAGACAAGAAGGGATTGAAGAAAACTGTGAGAGTGGGGACAATAAAGGAAACAATCTGCTCACAATGACAAGATTGAGTAGGATCGCTTGTGCATAAAGAAGCATTTGCCTTGATCAGGGGAAGTGTATCTTCTTCATTTTGCTCAAGTAATAGGCAAGAGTGTTATGTCTGGTTATACATATGTGGACTATCCAAAATCTTAAGCTTACTCTCTGGCATCATCTCCTGCCTAGTGGCTTGGTTGAGGGCAAACCCCTAAATAAAAATATTTAGAATCTATTCAAAAGTTCAGTAATGTAATAAGTCCCAAGGAAACCTCAAAGTCACATGGATTAAAGCAATAATATAAATTGAATTTTTACTGCTATTAGCATGTACCATAAAGGCAAAAGGAATAAAATGAATTTCAGTAAGGATATACATAAACTTAGGCATTTAAAGACAAATCAACTTCACAAGTACATGATAAGGGAATGTTGGTACACAAGAATTGATAAACAAAAGATGCAAGAGTTGTAGTGAACTAAAATCTGCATAGAATAACATGACAGCACGCAAAATTAATGAGAACTTGGGGTTCATTACTGAAAGCATAGCATTCTGGATAAAGAAGAGGATGGTTCCACTCCACTCTGATGTCATATCTGGACCAGATGAGTTAAGTTGAGTTAAGAACAATGCCTTTTTCAGAAGGATATCAGCAAACTTGGGAATGAGCAGAGAAGGACAACAAGAATGATGATTTTTTTAATATGTTAATTTTATTTATTTAATTTTAGGAGGGGGGAAGATAAAGCATTTGGGGTTAAGTGACTTGCCCAAAGTCACACAGCTAACAAATGTGTCGTGTCTGAAGCCAGATTTGCACTCAGATCTTCCTGATTACAGGGATGGTTCTCTATTCACTGTGCCACCTAGTTGTCCCAAGGATGACAAGATTTTTCAGAATCATGACAAAAAGGAAGATTTCAAGAAGAGGCAATATGATAAATTGGGAAGACAACTGAATATGAATCAAGGATCTAGCTTTGAATCCAGGCTCCACCACCCACTACTTTTGTTACCTTCAGCAGGTTGTTTATCCACTCTGGTCTTCAGAGGCAAATACAAAGAATTTCATTAGATAACTTTGTTGAGCTCCTTCTAGCACTAAAACTGATAATCCACCTAAAAAATTAATGGAGATTTTTCAACTGAAGAAGAGAGGGTAGAGTGGCAATAGGGCTTTAGTCACCATGTATTTGAAGGTTTGTCCTGGGAAAGAGGAATTATATTTGCCTCACATTGCTTTGGGAGAGATTGATGAATAAAACTTGCATGAAAGATTTGTTCCACTAAAAAGAAAGAATTTATTCGTGTGTAGGGATCTTTGAATGTGAAATATAGTGGAGAGAACTTTTACATCAGTATAGTGACAAGAACACTGGATTTGGGGTCAATAAAACTAGGTTGGAATACCAGTTTATCTACTTACTGTATGACTTTGGACAGTTAAACTCTCTGGATATTAATTTTCTCATCTGTAAATTGATTAAGTTGAAAAAGATAATATCCGAGGTCCCTTCCAACTCTAAATCTATTCGGTAATGACATCTGAGGTTCCTTTCTACCATGAGATTATATTATAAATAATAATTACATCCTTCAAAATGAGGAGCAAGTGACAAGCAAATTATTATTCTGGACTTGATTCTAATCCCATTGGCAGGAGCTAATTGCTAAAGATGAAATATTTGAAATATTGGGGCAGGACTATTGCATATTAAAATTTATGATAGATGAGAGAAAACATTGGTGTTAGTCTGCCTTGAATCCTAGACTTTGGAAGAACATATTTCAAAGGAGGGAGAAAAAGGGAAGAATCCATATGTTCAAATTTTACAGGGGCAGTTAGCCCCAGAGAGATGGAGCACTCTGAAGTGTAAAATCTTGAAGACACAAACAGAAGCAATTCTCCTTGAAATTTGGCCCCCAACAAGTCCCTGAACTAACACTGCTCTAAGTTCTTCAATTGTGTGTTAACTGCTAAATCCAATGGACTTTTCTTGTTTGCTCTCTTCTTGACCTCTGGGAAGTATTTGATACCCCTTTCCTCTTAGATATTCTCTTTTCCTTTGGTTTTCAAGTCACTGAACTCTCCTAGCTCTTCCTCTACTTGACTGAGAATTCTTTTCCAGCCTTCTCTGCTGATCATCAATTTTCTTCCCAGTATGCATCTAAAAGGCAGTACCTCCCAAATGAAACTAATTGTGATTCCCCTTATAACAATCCTCTAATCCCTAACCTCACTACTCCTTTTGAGAGCTCACCCTTCTATTCTTAATCCAGATTTCCAACCTATGAACCATTCTTGAATCTTTTCCATCAGTCCTATGCAGTAAGTTACCAAATGCAAATGGATCTATCTCCATAACCCCTTCTGTGCCTCTCCCAACTGCCACCTCCTCCCAAATTGTGTCCAGTACCCAGATGGGTAAAAATGTTTTCATCACCTACCACAAATCCCCACCCCAACTTCTATACCCTATCCTCATGGGAGTTGCCTAGGGCACCCATAGAACCAGGGCAGGCATTCTCCTGTGAGGGTTCTCTCTCTAACTTCCTTTTTTTCCCATTCTCTCCTTCCTTCATGGGCAGCTTAATTGATACCAAACTGCAGCCAATTGAAAAGGATGGAATTTACCCCTAAGTACCAGAATTCTGAATTGTAACTCTGACTTTAGTCTTCAACATTTTATTTTTGAAAATTCTTTCCACCTACAAATTTGAATATATTACAACAAGCATGCATACCACAAAATAAAGGAAGGGCATTTTTTCCAAGCAAGAAAAATATATTTCAAGAGATATGTTAAATTCCTATTGTGCGTTGATGAGTTAAGAGTGTTATTGGTTTTTTGTTTGTTTGGTTTTTTAGTTGGATATTTCTTTTTTTAAAAAAATGACTTGTTTATTTACTTTTAGTTTACAAGATTCAGTCCCACAATCCCTTGAGTTTCAAATTTTCTCCCCTCCCTCTCCTCTCTCCCGCCATGGCAGCTTGCAATTAAGTATAGGATCTGCAAATACTTTCACATTGGACATTAGTCTGGTTTATACAAGGGTTGTAACTTATGGAATGAACAATGAGAAAGAGGAAACAAAATCCAACACGGAAAAGAAAGAGAGCATGAAGTTTGCTTCACTCTCCATTTAAACTCTATTCTTTCTAGTTCTTTGTCTGAATGTAGACATCTCCTTCCATCCTGAATCTTTTACAATTGTCTTCTCACCTTGTGTTGCTGAGAAGAGTCCAGTTTATCAAATTTGGTCATCACACATATGTTGTGTCTGTCATCATGTATGAATTTCTCCTGGTTCTGCTCTTCTCACTTAGTATCAGTTTGTATAAGCCTCTCCAGTAAATATGAAGTCCATCTGCTCCTCATTTCTCATAGCACAATAGTATTCCATTACATTCATATACCACAACTTGTTTAGCCATTCCCCAATTGATGGGCATCCCCTAAATTTCCAATTTTTTGCTACCACAAGGAGAGCCACAATAAATATTTTTGTACATTTGGGTCTTCCTCCCACTTCTATGATCTTTTTGGGATACAACCCTAGAATTGCTATTACTGGGTCAAAGGTTATGCAGTTATTTATAGCCCTTTGGGCATAGTTCCAGATTGCTCTCCAGAATTGTTGGATCAGTTCACAACTCCACCAACAATGCATTAGTGTTCCAATTTTTCCACATCCTCTACAGCATTTGTCATTTTCCTGTTTTGTCATCTTGGCCAATCTGACTGGTGAGACGTGGTACCTCAGATTTTTTTTTTGATTTACATTTCTCTAATCAATAGTGATTTAGAGCATTTTTTCTTATGCTTATGGATATCTTTAATTTCTACCTCTGAACATTGCCTGTTCATATCCTTTGAGCATTTATCAATTGGGGAATGACTTGTATTCTTATAGATTTGACTCATTTCCCTGTATATTTTAGAAATGAGACCTTTATCAGAAATACTCGTTGTAAAAATTCTTTCCCAACTTCCCACTTCCCTCTTAATCTTGGTTATATTGGTTTTGTTTGTGTAGAAACTTTTCAATTTAACGTAATCAAGATTATCTAT
>CM053583.1:36276833-36299649 GCA_028627135.1 Pseudochirops cupreus | reverse complement strand
AAAAGAAGTGTTTAATGTATAGAAAGCACTTTATCACCAAAATTCATGAATATAACCCTAAATTCTCCTGAGTTTAAGAGTGCTGCAAGTTCTGACCGAAGCTTCCTTTCTGGAAAGACTTTGAATATACTTGCTCACTCTGGAGTCACATATTATAGCTCTCATTTAAGAAGTGTCCTAATTAGGCAACAAATTAAAGTACTTCCCTCTTCCTTTCCCTCTTCCCCCTTTCTTCACATCAAGCCAGGAAGACCATCTATTAAGGCAAAAGGGGCATTTTGAATATAAGAGCTTAGATTTAGATTTACAAGGGGCCATAGAAGTCATGTTTTCAAATCTTCCATTTTACAATTGAAGAAATTGAGACCCAGTGAGTTTATGTGACTTGCCCAAGTGTCATAGGTAGTATTTAAACCCTGTTCTTATGACTCCAAAGCTGATGTTCTTCCTATAAAAATACCAGAAATACCCACGCTAATGAAATTATGGTTTCCTGAAGATCTGATTTTGTTTGATATCTATTCTAACCTCTGTAAGGACTGACTCAAAATATGTTCAGATACACACCAAGATATTTTTTTTCAAATCATGCAGGAAATCATAAGCTGAGTTATTTGTAATTTGTTTTGAAAATGATAAAGCCATGTGATATTAAAGTTAACAGATTGTCATGTATAACATGCTGCTTGATTGTGGTTCTTTCTTTGTATGTTTTTTTTTTGTTTTTATTAAGCAGTTTCCCAGATTCTTTTGCCTCATTATTGGTTTTTTAAGGAATTCACGTATGAATGTAGAATTCAGACTTTGACCCTAAAAGCAACATGGTGATTCTCACCACTTTTTTTTTTTTTTGGCAATGGCTTTCTGGCATATCTTTCCAATAGTAGCTGTGTATGGGTGTTTATATTCTTTGGTTTTATTTTTGTTTTTTTGCTTGTTTTGTTTGTTTGTTTTTGTCAAATTTTATGCCAATTGACAGGACAAATATAAAACCGGATTTTCAGATTCTAAAATTTTGGGGTAAATAGTAACATTTCCAGGAGTCAACTTGGCTGTGACCTTGGTCAAGGCCCTTCACCTTTCTCTCTCTTTTTCCTACCAGCTAGTTGAGGGGTAATATGAGACTCCCTCAAACTCAAATTCATGGAAAATCACTTTGGAAATTTTCCTTCAGTATCCACATAAAACAATGAATTGTTTAGACCTCAGATGGATTTGTTCTTAGTTTCTTGTACTAGTTCCATTTCAATTCATCAATACTTCAGTTATCCCTTGTTAGACTAGATTGTATGAAACCCTTGTGGCAGAGTGGGTAGAATTTTTTTTTTATTTTTAAAATTGATTTGTATATTTACTTTTAGTTTACAAGATTCAGTTCCACAATCCCATAAGTTTCAGATTTTCTCCTCTCCCTATGCCTCCCCCACCCCCATGGCAGCATGCAATCAAGTATAACATCTGCAAATATTTTCACATTAGACATTAGAAAGTTATATAGAAGGGTTGTAAACAGTGGAGTGAACAATGGGAAAGAAGAAACAAAACCAAACATGGAAAAGAATGATAACATGTAGATTGCTTCAGACTCCATTCAAACTCTATTCTTTCTAAATCTTTTTCTGAATGTAGACATCTCCTTCCATCCTGAGACTTGTAGAGTTGTCTTATAACTGTGAGTTACTGAGAAGAGTTCAGCTCATCACAGTTAGTTGTCACACATACGATATGTCTGTCATCATGTACAAATTTTTCCTGGTTCTGCTCTTCTCACTTAGCATCAGTTTGTATAAGCCTCTCCAGGTGAGTATGAAGACTGTCTCCTCCCCATTTCTTATAGCACAATAGTATTCCATTACATTCATATACCACAACTTGTTTAACCATTCCCCAATTGATGGGCATCCCCTTAATTTCCAGGTTTTTTGCCACCCCAAAGAGAGCTGCAATAAATATTTTTGTACTTATTAGTCTTCCTCTCACTTCTATGCTCTCTTTGGGATACTACCCCAGAAGTGGTATTACTAGGTCAAAGGGTATGCAATTATTTATAGCCCTTTGGACATAGTTCCAGATTGCTCTCCAGAATGGTTGAATCAATTCACAACTCCACCAACAATCCATTAGTGTTTGAATTTTACAACATCCTCTCCAGCATTTGTCATTTTCCTGTTTTGTCATCTTAGCCAATCTGACTGGTGAGATGTGGTACCTCAGAGTTGTTTTTATTTACATTTCTCTAAACAATTGTGATTTAGAGCATTTTTTCATATGTTTACAGATATATTTAATTTCTTCTACCTCTGAAAATTGCCTGCTCATATGCTTTGAACATTTCTCAATTGAGGAATGACTTGTATTCTTATAGATTTGACTCAATTCACTGTATATTTGAGAAATGAAGCGTTTATCACAGATGCTGGTTGTAAAATTTCTTTCCCACTTCCTTCTTAATCTTGGTTACATCGGCTTTGTTTGTACAGAAACTTTTCAGTTTAATATAATCAAGATTATCTGTTTTGCGTTTTATAATGGTCTCTAACTCTTCTTTGGTCATAAAGTCTTCTCTACTACATAATGACAGGTAAACTATTCTTTGCTTCCCCAGATTACTTACAGTATCCACCTTTATACCTAGATCGTGCACTTGATTTTGGTATACAGCATTAGATGATGGTCTAGGTCCAGTTTCTGTCATACTGTATTACAATTTTCCCAGCAGTTTTTGTCAAATAGTAAGTTCTTATCCCAAAAATTGAGGTCTTTGGATTTATCAAACAGTATTTTACTATAATCGTTGACTACTGAGTCTTTTGTACCCAATCTATTCTATTAATCCAAGAGTGGGTAGAATGTTGTATGTAGTGTCAAGAGACTTGCGTTTAAATCCCACAAGTGATGATGCTAGCAGTGTGATTTTACCAAGCAGTTTAACCCCCATGCACCACAGCAACTTACGAAGTCATTCATGGGTCACAATCTGTTTTGGTAGAGATATTCCACATACTTTGCTAATGAAATTTCAATTTCTTTGTGTATTCATCATATTCTTGGGACAGAAGTATGATGCAATTTGATATTCAAGGGTGATACATCCAAAGAAGCATCAGTAGTTATTATGGGAATCTCAAGATCTTCCCTACCCCTAGGCCCTTTGATAGGCTTAAGTGGCTCCGAGAGCCCTCCGTGATTTGAAAGTATATTCTGCCCCCTAATAGGCTGAATGTGATCACATGGAGCCTGTGGTGGGAGGCTTGTTCTTCAGGAATACCCTCGCCTTATTACTTTGTGATTGGGCAGTGGGTCAAGATGGCTGTGACAGTCTCTGATCCAGGAGAAGGCTATATATACTGCTGATAAGATGTTTTTGCTTTGAGGCTCTCTTTGAGAAGAGTTGTGTGATTTGGCCAGATGAGACTCTGGGAAGCCGTTGAGCCCTCTGGCTTTGAAAAGCCTAGATGTTGATGCTTCCCTTTCTAGTAATTGAATAGGTATGGATGTAATGCTCAGATGGTTGGAAGCCCTTCTGCTGATCTGTTTCTCTATCTGCTTATAACTTGTGTTTTGGATTCTGTTTATATTATCTGAAGTACAAGGAGCTGAATTTTTCCCCTGAACTAGGTAAATGATATGCGTTTGATTGATTAAAGTGAGACTGTTAACTCATTTTGAGTTGCTTTCCTTTAGAAAAGCAAATCTAAGAACCTGTGCTAACAGACATCCTTGGTATGCTAGGGTGCTTGCTGATACAGTAGTGATCTAGGATTTTTGAAAACTCCATGCCTGCTTAATTGTCTCCATTAGGAAGAATACTAGAGAAGCAAGAATAATGATCTGGAGCTCAAGAACCAGGTTCATAACTCCAGTTCTGCCAGTCTTGCTGTTTGTCTTCAAGAAACTTTCTTCCCCTCTCTAAGACTTATTCCTTAATTTATGTAATGAAAGAGTTAAACTAAATGTTCTCTGAGATTCATCTTATCTCTAAGAGTCTAAAATGGTGAAAACTGAGAAGGCCACCATGGCTACGTGGTAGTGTGGATAGAGCTTGGAATCAGAAATACTTGTCTTCCTTAGTTCAAATCTGGTCTCAGATACTTGCTAGCTATGAGGCCATTGGTAAGTTGCTTAAACCTGTTTGTCTCAGTTTCCTCATCTGCAAAATGAAATGGAAAAGGAACAACAAACCACTCCAGGATCTTTGTGCAAAGAATTCCAAATGGTTTCACAAGGTGTTGGGCTGGACACAACAATGACACAAAGACTTCAGAGGACCACACCTACTCTTTTACGTGTTGTACCAGTGATGTGCCTTTGGAGAGCTCTTCCTTAATAAAAGGAGCAGCAAGAACCCAGGAACACCTTTACCAAGAAGAAGGGCATCTTAAAATCAGGGCAAAGGGCAAATTCACTAATTCAATGTTTTATAAAGCCTTATAAAGACTCTCATGTACTGTCCCCAATCCCTTGATTTTGACTCTAATCTCTTCTTGTTCCCCCCTGCCTAGATTGAACTCTGGATGGAAAACCTTTATATACGCACTGGGGTAAGGAAATCCATCTTGCCTTACTGGAAAGTCAGAGGGGTGATGGGGAAGGATATAGGAGAGAGCAGATCAGGGGAGGTATTAAACATAGGATCACTGTTTTGGGGTGGTGGGTAGGGGAAAGATGGGGAGAAAATTTGTAACCCAAAATCTTGTGGAAATGAATGATGTAAACTACAAATAAACAAAAGTTAATTGGGACAAAAAAAAAAGATTCTGGATCTACTTTCTAATTGGTTGATTTTCCTTCCATAATCATCTTTTCTTTCTGGATTATTCTTTTTTTTTTTAAGTTTATCCTCTGTCTCTATCATTTGATTGTTTTTTTCTTTTTTGAATATGGGAAGGCAAGGCATTGGGGTTAAATGACTTACCCAAGGTCACATAACTCATAAGTTTCAAGTATCTGAGGCCATATTTGAATTCAAGTCCTCTTGACTCCAGGGTAAGTGCTCTGTTCACTGT
The DNA here is from genome assembly GCA_028627135.1 of Pseudochirops cupreus. Taxonomy (NCBI): domain Eukaryota; kingdom Metazoa; phylum Chordata; class Mammalia; order Diprotodontia; family Pseudocheiridae; genus Pseudochirops; species Pseudochirops cupreus. The sequence continues at coordinate 36,294,643 of CM053583.1, read as the reverse complement.
TTCACCTAGATGCCCCACTGCCATTTGATTTTTAATTTTTTTTTAAGATCTTCTATTAATTCTTTTTGGGCAGGTGACTATTGGATGTTACTCCTTATGGGCAGAAGGGGTATTCCTTACTTTAATATCCTCCTCTGAAGATGAACCCCTATCTTCTCTATTCACACAATAACTTTCTATGGTTGAATTATTTCTCCTTTGCTTGTGCATTTTTTTTCTGTGTGGGAGCAGGGGGGAGGTGAATAGCTTGATATCAGTTATCACTACTATCCCTGGGTCATGGGGGATGGTGCCTCTTGCCTCACATCATCAGTTCTCCCACTCATCTGGATTCCCAGACAAATCTACTGCCTCCTGTAAGTGCCCGCAGCCAGGGGCTTTATGCCACTTTGCTTCTACATTCACCACATGTGATGGGTCCTTTTCCTTGGCTGCTCTCTGCAGCACAGCTGGTTCTGGCATTCCTGGTCAGCAGCAGTTCTCTCCATCTTCCTAGGCTCAGATGCCCAACTCTCCTCACTGGCTCTGGGGTAAAAGTTCCTGTGACTGGGGCAAAGGTAGCCTTCCCACCCAGATAGCCCCTGGGCTTTCAGCTTATTGTTGAAGTTGACCCTAGCCTGGAGGTGTTTATTCTTCATGGGGACCCTTTCCTGGGATTTTTCTTCCGATCTTCTTAAATTGTCCCAGGAAGATACCTGTTATACCCATTTTTTAAAATTTATTTTTACCCACACTTTGTTCACTCTAAGGTGCTATTTTATCTCTTTTGTGGGGGAAAATTCAGAGAACTTGAAATTTTCTAACGAAACTTTTCTGCCATCTTCCCAGAATCCTCTTCCTGGAGCTTATATTCTAATTGAGGTGAAAGTGAGGTAAAAAGCCCGTTAGAGTCAAGTGGAGGAAGACAGGTGATAAGTACGTAGAAAATTCCAGAGATTTAGGAGTGGACCCAGGAAGGAAATGAATGTGGAAGGCTTGAGCACCTCATGAGATGGTGGTCCTAGGCAGGTATCCACCAGTCAGAGGAGAGGGCTTCAGAGATGGGGAATAGATCAAGTGCTTTACTTTCTATGTTAGAATTTTATGAGAATCAAATGAAACAGAAGCATTTTGAAAACTCCCAAGTATTATACACATAAAAAAGACCATTAAAAAACTAATTTGTTTCACTCTGGCCTAGATCTATCGTAACTTCTACTGACATTACCTTTCCCTCTGATGAGGTGTCATATTTTGTCTTAGGATAGGCCTTTGAATATCAGGATTCAGATGCTTCCTTTTTTCAGAATGAACTCATTTCCTCAGTAGTGACTGCAGACTGCCTTCTGTCTGATATGTATTAGCTCCCCCCAATCTGGCAAAGTTTCTCCTTTAAGAAGGAATTCTGACCAGAGTTGGCAAGTTTGGTCCAGTGGGCTTTCAGTGCATGTGGTGAGCACACTACAATTGTCTGTCAGTTGTCAGTCTGTCCTGCCTTTGACTGGTTTACATCCTAGGTATCTGAGTCTATTCCCTTTGCGTCATTATGGTAGCTTGATGAGTTGGGTAATTGTCTCTCATTCCAGATTCTGTGGATCTGACATGTTACGTACTTTTGCCTTGCTCTTGGTATTTTCTTCTAGGGCAATACTTTGGAAGTTGGTGATTCTTCAAGGGATGCACTCTGTATTTTTAATGTTATTAAACTGTGGTCTATTTGTTCTGTTGCCTGTGATTTCTTGCTCTGACATTTAGAATCTAAAAAAGAGGCCGTGTGTGTGGGAGGCTCAGAAGGAGAAGGACCTCTTTGCCTGTCTGCTGAGGCCTATGGACACTTTCTCAGAACGATATTTTGTTGGTGATTTCCACGCTGAAAAGAAATACTAAATTTCAATTAAGGGTTAGTGAAAATACAGATCTATTATTGTTTTTTTTTTTTCCATTCAAGTTCACAGACCCATGGAAATCTATCCATGGACTATGCATTGTGAACTTCTACCCTTACCTGATATATTTTTTCCAGAGTTATTTTCTCAAATATTTTGAATACAAGGATTGATGAAAGTAGCCTGAATTTTAGATTTTAGGAAATACTTCTGCTGGAAAGACAGTTATTCTTTTGCTTTTCTGCATAATAATGTGTGTGTGTGTGTGTGTGTGTGTGTGTCTGTGTGTCTGTGTGTGTGTGTGTGTGTGTGTGTGTGTGCTAGCTTCCCCACATGGCTGTTGCAAATTCTCTGAGACCCTTGGAGACCAGATATTATCTCAATTACTATCCTCATCCAGAGAATTAATTCTGTGCCTATCAGTAGACAGCGTGCATATATAGTAGTAGTGCATTGGGCTAGGAATGTTGGATATTCTAGAAGGCATATTAATTTTGTAGCTCCTGGAGATTTTAGTCTGATGGAAAAGATTGTGAGAGAGAAGTACAATGGAGCAGCATTTAAACAAGTGCTGAGATAGAACATGAAGTAAGTATTGTAAAGCATGCTGTTCTAGTCAATGGACGGTATATATCTACAGAATAACAGAATCTCAGTTGGAAGCATCTTCAGAAACCATGTAGTCTGACCTGTAATTAGCCATACCCTCAACAGCAAGTAGAGGTTCTTTACCTGGGGGGTCCATGGATCACCAAAAGGTGTGTGTATATACACACATGTGTATATATGTAAACACATACATGTATACACATATACATATGTGCACACATATGCATAAATGTATTCACCAGTCCCTTAGTAAAGTAAGAATTTCTTTCAATTGTGATGATAAAAAAGTTTAAGAAATGATTGTTAACCATATTTCAATATAATTTGTTTCTTAAATGCATATTTATATGTGTGTGTGAGCGTGTGTGTGTATCTGTGTGTATGTGATTGTGAGCTCCTTGAAGGTGGGGACTCTCTTTTGATTAATTATATCCCTAGCTCTTAGTATGATGGTTGACATGTAATAGGTGCTTACTAAATATTGATTGAATTAGATCAGTCATGTCAATGCATTTATAAACATTATTCTGAGAAAAGGTTTACAGGAGCAGTTCTCAACCTGTGGGTCGCAACTCCTTTGGGGGGTCAAATGACCCTTTCACAGGGGTCACAGGGCTCCCCTAAGACCATCGGAAAACACATATTTCCGATGGTCTTAGGAACCGAGATAGCACTCCTCTATCCGTCTCCAGGAGGGTCCGCTCACATGCAGATATGCCCACATATGAGTATAAAAGGGTCTTGGCATTAGGAAGGTTGAGAACCACTGGTTTATAGGCTTTACCAGAATGCTGCCAAAGAGATCCAGAATATGAAGAGGCTAAGTATCTCTTTGGTGGTATCCTCAAAAGCTGACCTTCCAACCACCATTTAAACATCTCCAGTGATGGGGAACAATCCAGTGAGGTTGACCCTCTATCTAGGCCCACATACAAGGATCTTGAGCACCTGGAAGTGGCTAAGAGGAGTAAAATGTTAAATTTCAGTGTGAGAACTTAAACCTTGGAGATCAAGAAACACTACAAATCAAGGCTTGCTTTACTGTTTTGTTGGTTGTCTAGACTTAAGAAAACTGTAAAAATGTTAGTTATGTAGATTAAATATAAAAGTACCTCGAGTACATTTTTTCAGAGAGTACAGCATGCCCCTCGTCCATATCTTTCATCCATTGCTACTAGTCCTCCCTTCTGTAGAGAAGCAAGGTCCAATCTAATCCCACTTCCACATAAGAGATATTTTAAAATACCTCTGCACCCTATGTATACGTCTCTCCAGTCAAAACAACCCCAGTTATTCCAGGCAAATGCTGAAGGATTTGGAACTTTGAATGAAGGCAAATTAAAACAAAATTGAAGATTTGCATACTAGGGCGGGAAAAATAAATTTTACAATGTGGGTCTATGATCATTTTGTCTTTTAGACAGGTGCCATTAAGAACTTACAGATCTTCATACTAATGAATATATATATTTAGCTTGTGGGTGCTATAACCTCATGGGGCTCTTAGAATCAGTCTAAAATTGTGGAGAGTTTTAATGGTTATTTACGTATATTAGTGCACTTGACCGTACACAATTAAAAAATGTGAATGTATAAATTTAGTTCAGGGATAATGATGATAATATTAAATACAATAATTATCCTTGTTAGCATTTCTATATTATCTCAAGTTTGTAATAATATAACCTCATTTGATTCTCACAACAACCTTGAATGGTGGGTACTATTGTTACGCACATTTTACTGATGTACTATATTCAATTATACTGCCTAACTGCCAACTTAATAAGTTATTCACCATACTATCAGAACAAGGCAAAGAATAATATTTAAGCAGAATATTTGGTGCAAGAATTCTTAACTTTTATGTATCCCCTGGCAATCTGATGAAGTCTTTGTATTTTCTCTATTTTTAATGCATAAAGATACAAGTAGCTGAAAGGAAAGCAGTTACATTGAAATATGATTAGCAAAATATTTTCAATGTTCTTGGACCCCCTGAAATCAAACATACCCTCTAAGTTAAAGAGCCATTGATTCAATGGTGCCAGAAACCATCAGTAAAATAATGGAAATGATATTCACAAAGGAGTGCTACGTCCTATTTATTTTCGCTACATAGTATGAGAAATGAGCTCTCTCATAACCCCAATATGGGGAGATCATCTCTGAGTGGAGAAATAGTCTTTCTAGCTGGTTACTAGGTCTGAAGGCTGTAGTGATGGGCCAGGTGTGTCTTGCATCTGTGGCTAGTCCTGCTTATCTTTTCTAATCATTCAGTTGACAGCCTTTCACTGTTATCAGCCACATCAGCCTGCTGAGGCACTGGTTGTTGTGGTGGTGCTGGTGGTACCTTCTGTATAGGATGAGTGAAAACTTCTCAATTTGGGGTGGTTAACTTTTCAAATTGCTTCTGTCAATCACTTTTATCTTCCTTTGTCTGTTTTCCCGCCTTGGTGAGACCCTCCCCTTATCTTTCCTTGCTGTCCCAGTTGGGGAAGTATTTGGTGAAGTATGCCTCTCCACCAATGAGAGGGGAAACAGTTGGGGAGGGGTCTTGACTAAGTTAGGTTATAAATTCCAGCACTATCTTTTGTAACTTGCCTCTTCTTGAGTCATGGGTAAGGCCGCCTTCTTTTCCGGGGGAAGAGAATAAAGTCCTGTTCTTATCCTAAGAGATCTCTGTGTTTATTTCTTTTCACTAAATTAAGGATAAAGGATATTTTTCATCCCAAATACTTCTCAGATAGGTCTCTTTTTATCGTTCTTTACATGGTCATGAAGCCAGTTGACTCCATTCCTACTTACAACTGGATTAGGGAGAAAATAAACTACTTCTCCTTGTGGTCGTTTAATCAATTAGAGGCTCAAGAATCCCATCCTTAGTAATCAAACTTATTTTTTTCTCCAGCATACATATGTAGGTTGTCTCTTTACTTCTATGGGAAGAGAAGGGGGAGGGTGGAGGAAGGAATCAAGGGAAAAATTGATTCCCAGTGTTTCCAGTGATTCCAGTGTTCTGCTTCATAGCCTTAAAACACTCCCTTCATTTGGCCTTGAAATGAAGGCATGTATCTCACACATAAAAACACTTCTGAAGTCTCATAAGGATGACGTCTGAGCTATTCATCTGAAAGTCATAAGATCTGGGTTTGTTTCCTGAGTCTAGGAATCACTATCAGTATGACCTCAAATAACTTTTTTTGAATGTTTCCTGATCATTAAAGGGGAAATAGTATTACCTTCACTGTCCAACTCACAAGGTATCAGAAACTGAGGCTGAAGGCTGGGCATTGTAACTGATTGAGGGTTTTTGTAACTGCTCAAGGGGCTTATATGCATCCTTTTGTAAATACCTTTAGCTTTGCATCTGTGAGTCTTTCTCATAGAATCATTCACGACAAAATCCCAGTCTAAGCAGGAACCAACTAGTCTATCAGCCTGTGACTTACATTAGAGTACTGGTGATTCACTACTTCTATAAGACTCATAGGGATTAGGACTCTGTTTTTTTTTTCCCTTTAGAAAGGGATACTGCTCTGGTAGAGATTATCATTTGATTAATTAGCATTTATTAATTGCTTGCCTAGAACATTAGGCTTTTACCTAGATAAATGCTGATTATCAACAATTACTTAAGTCTAATGATTGGCAAATATGGAGTGTGTTTACTCTAGAAACAAAAGTGGTTTTCCCTTAGGCTCTGTGTTTGGAATCTATCCCAGAGGCTTTGGAGTATCCATCTAAAATGTTTAAACAATTGACACATTGTGTGGGGAATTGAAGAACTGGATTTATTGCAAACTAGAAATGGGAACTTCACTTAGTCTTTAGTTTGTCTAAATTGTCAATCATATTTCCTGTGTTTTAGGGGAATGAGAGGATAGTATTGTAATCTTACCAGTTCCTTTTTTTTTTCCCCCAAAATTGCTTTTATACCCTACATTATACTGGTATAAAGATATTGGTTTTCTCTCTATCCCATTCTAGACCTCCTCCTGTTTTTTGGATGGAATCTCAAAGAACTCCTAGAAGGTCAGCTATATTTCATTAAATTTAAATTAAGGTGTGCCACCTTTTTCCCAGATGGACATTTCTTTCCAATGAGGTCAAAAGAATTTTCTTATTTTTTCCTCTCAAGGTTACAGGGAAATACATGCATAACTAAACACAAGTTAAGGACCAAAGGTTAAAGTGAAAAGAGATCTAGGCTTATTAGTATATCACAAGTTCAGTCTGAGTCAGAAAAATGATACAATCACCATAAAAATAAACAAACAAACAAATTCAGTCTTAAATTACATAAACAGGGGCATAGAGCTCAAGATATGAGATCTCATACTCCTACCATGTAAAAAGAGATTTCATTCTCCCAAAATATTTTATTTTATTAAATATTTCCTGATTATATGTAAAGAAAAATAACATTCATTTTTTAATTGAGTTCCAAATTCTCTTCCTCTTTCCCACCCCTTGAGAAGCAAGCAATGTACTCTCAGTTATACATGTGAAGTCATGTAAAACATATTTGATGCAAAACATGATGCAAAAGAAAACATATACACACACAACCAGTATAAATAAAGAAAGTTAAAAGTATGTTTCAATCTGTAGTCAAAATCCATCAATGTTCTCTCTGAAAGTAGATAACATTTTTTCATCATGGGTCCTTTGGAATTTTTCTGGATCTTTGTTTTGATCAGAGTAGGTAAGTCTTTCACAGTTAATCATTGTGTAAATTACTCCTACTGGGCACAATGTTCTCTTGGTCCTGCACAATTTTCTTTGCATCAGTTTATATAAATATTACCTGTTTTTTTTTTCTGAAGCCATCTTGCTCATCACTTCTTATAGCACATGATTATTCTATTATAACCATATACCACAACTTGTTTAGCCATTCCCCAACTGATGGACAAACTCTCTATTTTCAATTTTTTGTCACCACAAATAGGGATGCTGTAAATATTTTGTCTAAATAGATCCTTTCCTGCATTCTTTGATTGTTTTGGAATACACACCTAGAAGTGATATTGCTGGGTCCAAGGATATGAAGTTTTATAGCCCTTCGGGCAGAGTTTCAAATTGTTCTCCAGAATAGTTGAACTAGTGCATCCACAGTGCATTTACATTCCAATTTTTCCACATCCTCTTCAATGTTTGTAATTTTCCTTTTCTATTATGTTAGCCAATCTATAAAGCCATGCCTCAGCAGCTCTCCAGAGGACTCCTCTTGTGAACAGCTTTAAGGTTCAGATCATATAGTATAGTGAACTCTCTATTTATTCAACAGTAAACTAAGGCAAGACATTCACAGAAACCAAAGTACAACATTCACAATGTTATAACATAACAACTTATCACTAAAGTGACAACATAGTTTTCACCAAAGTGGCCACAGAGTTTTAAATGAAAGATATCATTCAGTAAGTCCTTCACTCAATCATACTTGAGGAGCAAGCTTCTTTAAGGGACACAAAGTACAAAGGTCAAAGTTCTCCACCCCTAGGTTACATTGTCTTCATCTCTCAGTCAAAAATCTTTTTTCTTCTTGATTAGAGATTAGTTTCCAATCATCTTAAGAGGTACAAGGTACACAGTATAAAGTTCTCCCTCCTCGAGAACACAGTAAATCATGATCTTCTCAGTCAACATTAAGTATCCAAAGAGAGGTCCTTTCTTCTTGAATCAAGGCTGGCTCTCAGATTCCATGGTTCTTCTTCCATGGTCCCAGCTTTTGCCTGAATTTACACAATTGTACCCTGGATTCAAAAGTAGACAGCTCTCAGCTCCTCACCCAACTTCTTGTCTAGCTCCTCATTCAGCTCGTTATTGAAGCTCACAGTGTCCAGTCCACCTCAAGTCCTTTGCAGTTTCTGTTTCTGGGAAGACAAAGCTTAACAGAGCCACAATAAGATTCATACACATTGCTGGCACCATTATCAATTCACTATCTCCCTGGGAAATCAAGCCAGACCCAGCAACAAGGTCTAAGAACTCAACACAGATCCATGAACAAAGTCTGAAAACTCAAAACAAATTGTCAGTATAGTCCCAGGACCTCTGAAACTGTCCTCCAGGACATCTGTAAACAGAGAAGAAAATCTTCCTTCAGGGTTTTCAGTAAGGACCAAGGGCTTCTGTACAAAGTGATACAAACACAAATAACACAGATAGGAAAGACAAACAGAGTATCTGGCCACCACAAAGTCCCCCTTCTCAATCTTGCTCTCTCCCAACTTGGGCTGCTCCTTATATGTGGCAATTAGCTCCTTCCTGTTCTACCCCTTCTTGTTGCACCAGCAAGTTCCTCCCACTAGGGGTTCCACAAGTTCTGTTCTTTAACAAAGACTTAATATAATCATGGTCAAGGCTCAAAAGAAACTGGAACTGAAACAAGGTACTAAATAATTAAATAGCTGAAACAAGGCAGTAAGTATTTCTTTTCTCAACATTATACAATCAGATATGAATGAGGAGGTAAAAAGATATTATTTGCTGAGCACTTAGAACAGCCCCTGGTGGTTAGTTCCTTAATAAATGTTTCTGTTCTCCCTTCCTCCCACCCCACTATAACGTGCTTTCAACAGGCCACTTCTTGCCTATTATATTCAAGTTTGACTGCCTCATTTTAGGAAAGTCACAAGCAAGTATTATGGAGTATTTCCAAAGGACAGTGTCTAGGATGCTGAGAGGAGTGGAAACTATGGCAAAGGAGGGTCAATTAATGAAGGAAGTGGGGGTGATTTATATAGAGAAGAGACTACAAATGGGTCAGGATGGAGATTTTCAAGTATTCTGAGAATAGTCTTAAGGATTGATTTTTCTTTTTTCCAAAAAGATATAGTGTTATTTCCATAATGCAATGAAGGTCAATCATATATGAACTTCTACTCATTCTTTATAACCCCAGCTAAAAAGGGATCCTGGTCAAGAGCAAAAGATAGAAGGTATGTAGAGTTAGATGTCTTGGTATCAGGAGGGGTTTCCTGATGAGAGTTCTCCAACATTAAAATGGACTGCCTGGAGAAGTAGGAGATCCCTTAAAATGAAAGCTAGATGACCACTGGTCAGAGATTTTGTACAAGAGATTCTTGTACATATACAGGATAGATTAAATGATGTTTAAGTTCTTTCTAACTCTGAAATTCTGTGAATTTGTTATATTTTGCTGATTATTCAGTTGATTCCCTACTCCTCACCCAGTCATTATGATTTTTCTAAAATGTCTAGTTCAAAAACCCAAAATTCAGTTGATTAAGCAGTTATTTTTCTGATTAGATGCAGAATTGAATTCTTCATTGAATTCTAACTGAATCGTAGATAGAACGTTAGGGCTGCTACAGAGACATATTGCTGAAAAGGCAGCAGAAAAGGCTTCAGTCACAATAGATCTCATCTACTAGCAGGCCAATGTGAAGAAAAAGAGATAATCATGCTACTACTATATTAGGCACAATTGGGTGGGGAAGAGCAAGTGTGATTTATAAGATGTTCCTTTGAAAGAAAATAGGATGTTTGTTGAAAGGGTTTTGAACTTGGAGCCTCAGCCACTTGGTAGCTATAACTTTCAACATGTCATTATATTTCTCTAAAATGGAATTTCCTCTAAATGGAGAGGCAGGATTGGCAGAATCTCAGCATCAGTGTTGTCTGTTCTTCATTTTCAAGGGGACCAATAACATTATGAATGAGTTAAATGAGGCAGAGTTGCACAAAGTTGTCAATATCACTCTTTCTTCCAAGGTCATTGAAGTCCAGTGGCAAGGAAAAGTATAAATAACTGATGATGCAGTGAATTCATCTTTCATATCTAAGTAGGCTCTAAGATATTTCACAGTACCTGGTTCAACCATATTCATACCTGTTGTAACAAATTGTTCTCATTTACCCATTCCACTGGGGAAGTCTCCATGTGCCTGGGGTAAACAGTCCCTCACTTGCTGACATGTTTGAGGTTTGTCGGTTAGCCTTAGTCTGGTTTAGCTCATCTACCTAGATAATCCTGGAAAGGGCTGGGCAAGCCCTTGCACCAGAGGTACTAGTCTTCCTTGAGCATCCCCTTCACCCCAGCTAGATGGCACAGTGGGTAAATTACCAGGCCTAGTGTCAAGAAGACCTGAGTTCAAATCAAACCTCAGATACTAGTTGCATGACCATAGATTTGTCATTTAACTCTGTTTACATCAGTTTTCTCATCTATAAAATGAGCTAGAGAAGGAAATGGCCAACCACTCCAGTATCTTTGCAAAGAAAACCCAAAAGAGGTCATGAAGAATTGTATACAGCTGAAAGGATTAAATAGCAAGTGTTATTACAACAAGCAAAGCACAGTAATGAGTGCTTAGACCAGGAAGGCAACAGCTGTTGCCAATGTGTCTAAGGTAATCAGCAACCTCTCTTATGCTGAGGTTGCCTGTAGTCTGTAGTTTAAAAATCAGGGGAGGCAGACCCCTGGGCTGGTGATTCTTAGATTATTTTTTAGGGTTATCAGAGAGCCGAGTGTATCAAAAGGAGGGAGAATAAAAGGACAAGGTAAGATGCATCCAAAGAAGCTTTCCTACCTCTTAGCTTTCCTTATTTAGGTGTGTAGTATATGTATACATATGTATATATTGTAAATGTCCTCGAAGAAGTCTTTGTGGGCTATATTGTGCAACAATCAGTCTGAGGGTTTGAGCAGAGAAAACAATAATGACTCTATCAAAAATTAATGAGTTAAGCTCCATGGGTTGCTTTGACCCCTCCTGAAGCTTCTCCTAATCTATTGGAAGCATCAAAGGTGATAGGACCCTGTAAGTCTGAGGCAATAGACCTTTGACATTGAGGTAATGTACATGAAGAGACTGTCAACTTTGAAATGAGAAAGATGTAATAAGAGTGGCATTTGGGTTGAGACAAGATTTGTAAACAAATCCATCAAATTATGAGCCACAACTGGCAAAGCTGAAAGTTTTGTTTTTTTTAATAGCTTTCTGGACCATTTGGGAATAAGTACGAGGAAATATTCTCCCTTCCACGTACATATTTCACCTTATTTTATATATTGTTTTCCCCAATTAGAATGTAAACTCCTTGAGGGAAGGAGCTGTATTTCTTTCTGCCTTTTTTTTCTTGGTATTCCCAGTGTTCAGCACAATGCCTGGCACATATTAAGCACCTAATAATGAGTTTTGTTGACTGACTGTTGTCTGAAATGGTAGATAATCCTACAAGCCTATTGAGCCATCTTGCCCAAAACAACCATCCTTGTAACTCGGGGGATATCAGTTTCCATCAATGTTTCCTTATGTCTTCTATAAGGGGCTTCCTTCCATCTTCTGATACAGTCAGACCTCTGTAATGGCAAAGGCTGTCTTGCTGACAGGTCTGCTAAGTCTGTATGCATTTTTATGGACTCTGCCTATGAATTTCTCAGCTCCTTAACACTGAAGCAATAAGAAAAGGCCACCAGAATCCCAGCCTTGGTGCACTGTTGACAAGTTGTATGGCTTGGTGTGATTATACTTTATGAGGGTAATTTTGGCCTGTCTGCTCATATTATTTGACATTTAAAACCAGATGGGCCAATATATTATAGGATAGAGAGCAATTGTGTACCAGCTGAGAAATGGACTGGATGACCTGTAGGTCATTTCGATCTCAAATTTATGTGATTCTTCTATTCTTCTTTGAGCCCAAGTAAGCTAGGAAGATCTAGCTGCTTGGAATCTCATTTCACATGAGTTACTTTCTCAGAGGGTTGGAAGCCTTTTTGCTTAGTTTTCCATCACAGAAATATCCCTTCTCCCCCCACCCCCTGTTGAGTTTCCACAAGATTGCTAGTATTTTTTTTTAATCTTCTGTTCATAGTCAAGGAAATAGTGTGACTTCATCCAACTTCTAACCACTTGCACACTCAGCATTTTTCATTTGCTTGGTCCTTGAGCTACTAAAGGCTTCACATTATGGATGACTAAGTAAACCTGGATAGGCTTGATGCCATATCATTTCTAACAACATGAAATAAGGAAGGAATTGTGTCAGAATTAGCAAACAAACTCTTGCTACATTGGTGAAAACTAAAAATTTCTTGAGTACTGTAATCAGTTTAGTAATGATTTCTCAATATAGTTATCTTTTTACTTCCTTATCTGAGTGATGACAGGTATGTAAAAAGATATTCCTTCCTCCTGCCTTAAATTCATTCTAGGAAAACATGATACTAGATGAAGCTGTTTGGTAAAATTAGCTCAATAGGAACAATATTTAAAAATATATGAGTTTATACCCAAATTAACTCTAAGGGACATATGAAGAAAGATACTACTTACATCCAGAGAAAGAACCGATAAATAGAAGTTTGTATAAATTTACACATATATGTATATGTTTTAAATACATACACACATACAAGCACATATACCTCTTTCTCTCTAATGGTAACCATCTCCAGAGCAGTGGGAGGAAGGGAAGAAAAAAAAAAGAAATTAGATAATTTTGTCGTATATTTGAAAGGTATAGCAAGATGCATGTAGTAGATTTGAAGTTTCATCTGAAAACATCTGTTTTTATTACACTATGTTTTGGAGATGCTGACTTTATTCCCTAAATTCAAAATAAAATTAATTTTAAAAAGAAAGAAAATATATTATTACCCCTACCTCCACAAAGGGAAAAAAAAACCCTTTGCAAAAAAATAAGTTCTAATGCACTTCCTACTAATAAAAACTGATTCTATTGAAAATCTTGTGTTATATGAAGACAATGTTGGAATCATAAAATCTCTAACCTAAAAGTGACCTCAGAGGTCATCTAGTGTAACTTACATAGGTTTAAAGGTCGTCTCTGAAAAAGGATATCAATTATCCTTTATTTTTTTTTTGTTCAAGCCTTTACTTGAATACCCTTACCAATGTGATGCTCGCTATTATACAAAGTGATACATTCCTCCTCCAGCCAGCTGTTTGTTAGAAAATTCCTTCTTTAAAATATTGTTATATATTGTATATGTCTTAATTTTCTACTATATCCCTTTCCTATACCCTGTGCAGAGAAAATTCTCTTAAATAAAAAAAAGAAGAAAAATAATCATTTCAGCAAATCTATCCACATAAATCAAATCCAACACTCCATGCGATGTTCCATATCTCTGGTCGCCCATCCCTGCAAAGATGGGAGGGAGGTAAGTTGTCATGTCTTGTCCTTCAGGATAAAGCTGGGTCATAAGAATTGTACAAGATTCACTTTGGACTTTTGTTACCACCTTAGTCCTTTTGATTTATGTTGCTTTAGTTGTCACCTGCATAGTTTTCCTGATTTCTCTTACTTTATGTCATATCAGCTCATATAAATCTTTTGATGTGCCCCTGGATTCACCATATTCATCATGTCTTACAGTTAATATGTTCATGTATCATACTTTGTTCAGCCATCCCCTTTATTGAAAAGCATCAACTTTCTCCACACCCAGTGCTTTGCTACTATATGGTAATTAGGTCAACATATTGGACTTTTTTCCTTAATGTAATTAGATGGGGGTTTGAGGGAATTGCCTAATATGGCCCCTGACCTGGGAGCATATGTAGTCTGCCTGCCTGATAGAAACCCCCAAGAATGCTTGGCTAACTAGAAAAAATGAAATGGTGGACACCACCTTCTACTGTGGAATATATGCAGGTATTCTGTGACCATTTCTGATGTTTACTCTGATATGACAAGAAACCATTTAATTCCTTACACCTCATGGCCAGTAGGAAGGAAAAGAATGATTTGGTATTTTTATGTTTTTTGTATTCATACTCTTTTTGACTCAGCAGCCAATTAAAAAAAGACTTTTTATTATCACACTGAGGGGAAACAGTTGTAAGGTAGCTACAACTACTCAGGGTTCTCAATACCCATGCCTAGAAACAGGTTTCCCCAAGCATCCACATGGTTTGCAACCAAGCAGAGAAGGCCTTGCATGCTCCCAGGAGTAGGGGCAAATTGAACACGTGTGCACGCACACACACACATCATGCCCTTGGATTTTCCATGTAGGAGCAGAATCTCTCATTAAAAAGAAAGTTCTGCCATGTACTGAGCAGAAAAATCTCCCTCTAACTTCTGTCCACTGGTAAAAAGAAGCAACCATCCCTGCCTTCAATTTGTTTACACTCTAGGTGAGGGAACAAGTTAATGCAGGGGAAATAGACAGAATGCAGTTAGATATTAAATTGTATAATCCTGTCTGGGAATCTAATGGTAGCTCAAAGAAAAGAGAGAAACATAGTCTGAAGTCAGATCCATAAGCAATAATTGTGTGCTAAGGGGATCCAAGAAATCATTATTTGAGAAAATAAAGACTGGATGAGCAACTTGAAATGTCAGTAAAAAAAATGGAGGGAATTCCAGAGCGTAAATGGTTTCATGGGCAAGATAAATTTAAACAGAGCTGAACAGTGGGAAGTCATGCATATCAATGCTTACTGCAATTCCAACTTTACTGACTCTGAACTTTTCCTTGCCTTACCTTTCCTTACCTTACCAGACATGTTTCCCTGCCTTGGACTTAGTATTCTTACTGATGACTCTCTAGCCTGTACCTCCTTTCCATGAAGTTACCTGTCCATGCTAATTTCTTTTGTTTCTTCTCTTTCTTTCTTTTTTTTTTTTTTTGGAGGGCAATTGGGGTTAAGCAAATTGCCCAAGGTCACATGGCTAGTAAGTGTTAAGTGCCTGAGGCTGGATTTGAACTCAGGTCCTGCTGACTCCAGGGCCAGTGCTCTATTCAGTGCATCACCTAGCTGCCCCTGTCCATGCTCATTTCACTGTAGACCCACAAACCAAGCTTTACCCCCTTCCTAGTGTTTGGGATGAAAAATAACCCTCATCCTTAATTTAATAAAAAAATAAATAAACACAGAGATGTCTTAGGATAAGAACGGGAGTTTATTCTCTTCCCTGGGAGAAGAGGATGGTCCTCCCAATGACTCATCATGGAGAAGAAGCATGTTACAAAAGACAGTGCAAGAATTTATACCCTAATGCAGTCAATCCCCCTTCCTGACTTGTCTCCTGTCTTGTTGGTTGAGAGGCAGACTTCAGCAAATACTTCCCCAAAGGAGACAGCAAGAAAAGAGGGGGGGGGAGAGGTCCCAAAGCAAGGGAAGAGGAGTGAGCCTGGGCTGTCTCTGATTCCTGCTGGAGCAGGGGGGGGGGGAATGAGAGGGGGAGAGAGGGGGAGGTCAAAAGATTAACAAAGAGGCTTGCTGCTGATTGACAGCAGCAATGGAGGAGGAGAAGGGAAGTTAACAATCCCAAATTGCCTGAGAAGTTTTCACTCACCCCTACAATAGCAACCTTTAGGTATCAATCTGCCGATTCTCCAGATCTCTTATGTGTTTTCCTCTATGACAATAGAAGTTCCTTAAGGGTAAAACTTGCCTTATTTTTGCTTATATTTCTATCTGTAGCACTCTGTGCAGTACCTGCCAAAAGTAAGCATTTAACAAGTGTACTAGCAATCAATTTAGCTTTCTAGAGGGCACCATCAGAAGGCCAAGCACATAGGTTAGGGTGGGAAAAGAGGAATAGTGAAAGAGGGAGCAGTAAAGATGGTTTTCCTTACTTCTCTGTTTAATTGTCAGCTTTATCTGAGATAACACAGAATTAGAGGACAAGTAGAAAAGAAAACAGTGCGGGGTACAGAGGTGAAATCAACAGTCATTGACACAGCATTCTAGACATAACCTTGGTTTCTGGCCAAGCCTGAAGTGTTTTACAGGAGACTCACATGGAGTGGAGAGAAGGCTGACTTGATATTACATACCTGTATGAGTGGTTTGGGGTGTGTTGGGAGGCTGGTTGCAAGAGTTTTTGGAGGGGGGAGACATTCATTGTTGTTCAATAGTCATTCATGATTCCAGATGCTTCAGGGCAGTATCCAGAAGGGAACAAAAGACACTCTTTTTTTTTTAGAGAGGAAGGCAGGGTAAATGGGGTTAAGTGACTTGCTCAAGGTCACACAGCTAAGTAAGTATGTCAAATGTCTGAGGCTAGATTTGAACTCAGCTGCTCCTGACTCCAGGGCTGGTGCTCTATTTACTGTGCCACCTAACTGTCCCAAAAAAAGACACTCTTGAAGACATGTAGGGGGAGCTGGCTTCTCAATGTCCTTGATTGCCAGTTTGCCTAATTAGGCACTTTGGGAATTATTCTTTGGTAAGATATCAACTTGCTCTCATATAGAGAGCTCATTCTTGTTTATTTTATGGTATATGTTAATCCATAGAACTTCTCTCATTTCTGTTTTGCTATCTTCTTTGACAAAAGAGTTTGCTTCACTCTTTGATATAGTGTGTGTGTGTGTGTGCATGTGTGCGTGTCTAATCAATGTTTACTATGAAATGACCAAGGCAAAGGTGTAACCTTGAAATATATTCCCTTCCTAATGAATTCTTGTTTTTATGAACCAATTGTTTGCCTACTGTAACAATTATTTTGTGGGTGGATACTAATAGATATAATTCTAGTCTGGTATTCTCTTTGTCAGAGGAGACTAGAGTGCCCTGCCTCATTGTCATTTCTACTGCTCTCCTAAAGGCATGTATCATAATCTTTCTCAAAGATGGATAGACAAAATTCCAAAAATATCTATCAATACCTCCTCTGTGAACCTTCTGTCTATACATTTAAACATCTCATGTGGATGGACACATCTTAAATGGGCAATGTACACCATACTTAAATATCCATGTAAGAAACATTTGATGATGTAACTGCTAGGATCAATGAATCAGACTAGGAGCTGTGTTTGCAGAACAGAGTATTCCTCACCTTCAAGCAACTTACATTCTGCTGCATCTGGGGCATGGTGATTAGCAATACAGATTGCCAACAAACATGTTTAATCAGAGGCTGGAACTGATGATGGAAAAGGTAGAACTCAGAAAATATTTTCCTAAACACCTGCTAGGAACATTTGGGAAGGGAAAGAATGCATTTAGCTGGAGAAATATGGGAGGTATTCATTCACATAGGAGATGGCATCTGAACTTGCAACCACCCTCCCAACACACCCAAAACCACTCACATATAATATCAAGCCATCTGAACATGTAAGAAGGTAAGGATGCTGGATGTTTTACATGGAGAGTGGGCCTTCCAAGTAGGGAAGATAAATGCACAAATGCTTAAAATAGGAAGATAATATTTTGCATTTAGAAGAATAGCTATTCCTCAGTCAATAAACCTTTATTAAAAACTTACTATATGACAAAGCACTGTGGTAGCTCTCAGTATACAAAGAAAGGGGGAAAGTAATCCCTACTTTCAAGATGCTGATAATCTTTTGGGGGAAAAGCATGCAAATTA
>CM053583.1:36258488-36276333 GCA_028627135.1 Pseudochirops cupreus | reverse complement strand
AAGATAACGTATGCAAAATTATTTGCAAACCTTAAAGTGCTATCTAAATGCCAGATCTTGTTACAGATTTATTTCATGTTAATTAAATACAAGTTCAGAAGCATAATAATAACCTTCTGTTATGTCTCAGTCACACTCTTTCTTTGGTGTTTTAATAAGCAGGGGCAAAAAAAACAATAAGACCAGTTGCCTACAATGTCAATTCTCCAAGTTGTGGACTGGCATCATTAAATCCCTGCTATAGTTCCTTTATATTTCTCTCTTTTTCTATGTCTCTCTTTGCTTCTCTATCTCTGTCCCCCACTGTTATGCTCCCAGAGTGCTTGCTCTGCCTCTCCAAATCATCCTCACAATCACACTCCAAGAGTTTCCATTCATTTCCAAATTTCATTATGCAGTTTTCCTTTCTGAGCACTTTAGATTACACTTAAAAAGTCACTATACCCAAAATATATGCAAAAAATTCACTGTATTGTCTGTCTACTCATATGTTAGATGAAGTTTTGTTTGTATAAAATGAATTTTGAAAACTGTTCAGTAGTAAAGAGAGTACAATAGGAGCCAAATGAACAAAATCAAACTGGAGATAATGGTCAAAAGAGCAAAGATGAGCTGGGCATTAGAGGATGGATAGAATCTGTGGAGCTAAAATGTGAGATGAAGTCAGTCCAGCCAGAAGTAAACAGCAGGGGGAGTGATATGGCCATAGAAATAAGCATGTAGAGCCATCTTCAAAATAACTTGACTTGGCTTGAAAAAATAAGACAATATGTGTTGAAGAAAAGTAGAGCTAAGGTGAGATAATTAGTAGAGTGTAGTGAAACTCATTAAATGCTAGAATGAAGAGCTTTGAGTTAGTCCATTCCAAAATTAAAATGGGATAAACTGAATTGATGAAGTTGAATTTTTGTGTTTATGTTTATGTTCACCATTTATTCATTTTTCCCATCATAGGGTATCTTGCCTTATTGCCAGCATGACCTGGGTACTCTGGAAAGTCACTTCTTGGGAACACAGGTGAAGATAGTCTTACTTTCATCTAAAACAGGAAACCACAGTACTTCTTTTGTCTGTCCTTCTGTATCAGTAGATGAAAGGATAGCTCCCATGGAGTCCAAGAGATGCTCTTGGTGCCTCCACTCTCTGCGAGGGAAGAGGTGACTCAGAGTCTTCAAAGTGTTAAAGCAATTCTGAGCCCTGAAATGGGCTTTGAAAATGGGAGGAAAAAGCTACCCCATGGAGGGTGAAAGGTTTAAAAACATCAGTCTTTCAAACATGGATAATTCCTCCGGCTGAGTGTCCTGCACTTGGGGAAGTGGAGATAGACCTTAGAAGTTGTCCTATTGACCTAACAAAAGGCTAGCATATTGTGTCAACAGAATAATCTGATGAAATGATACTTCACACACAAACACACACTCACGTGAATTTTTGAGGGAAGGTAATGAAACAAATTTCATTTTAATAGGGAAAATTGAGCAAAGAGAATTGCTAAAGGGGAATGATTTAGTGGGAATGTAAATGTAATTGCATATTACTCTATCATAAGAAACAATGCAAATGAAGAATTCAGAAAAACCTAAGAAGATGTGTATGAACTGATATATAACAAAGTAAGCAGAATCATGAAACAATATCTAAAATTACATCAACATGTAAACGGAAAGCAACAAAATATGATCACCCCAAACCTGAATGTTATATAATTGTATAGACCAAGAATTTTCACAAAGAAGGCTAAAGAAAATATGCCTCCCTCCTTTCTTTACTGACATGGGGAGCTCTTTGTGGAACACAGAATTGGTTGAGTAGTTGGTTAGTTTTGGACTACTTCCCCCCCTCACTTCTTTCTGTTTTTCCCTCACAGGGCAAAATTAAGAGTGATAACAAATTAACTGAAAATATTAAGAAACACTAAAAGTTGCAAGGCAAAATGAAGGTGACATGAAAACTAAGAAAATGAAAACACATTTACTGTTTTTTTTATAGTTGTTTTTGAAAGTGTGCTTGTGAAGTAAAGTTAAGTCTTCATTCTACCAACACAATGAAATAATGCTTATGTATATTTATGATTTCCTGAACACCCAAGTAGATAATGTAAAGTAAGAAGAGTATCACAGTACAAAAAAGAAGACCATTAAAGAACAGAATCTCTCCCCACAAAGAGAAATCTATCATTTTAGTCTAATGGAGCTCATAAAAAAGGAAGTAATGAGAGCCTTATGTCAGTTGTTCAGAAGGTATGACCTCATTCAAACACTTAAGGGATTTCCACCAGAGATAAAGAATAGCTTAGAAGGTTGGCAGTTATGCTAATTTCACTCAGGATGGCTTTAGCCATACTCCTTACCAGGTGCTTCTCTGGCCTTGGGTGAGCTCTTAAATTGGGGTGTTTTGGTTCACTACCTTTATCTTTCAAGGATACTTGCTTCTTAAAGATTGAAAATTGAGGCCCTAATTCATGTTAATTATGCCAGAGATGAACAGGGTTAATCTCAAGTGACAACTAAGATGAATATCTAAAGGAAGAAGAGAATTCTGTCCATCAGAGGAATAGAGCCAAGTCATCAGTATAAGTACAAAGGAAATGCCTTATTTTACCGCTTAGTTATGATGAAACAAATGGCTTTTTTTTTAATAATAAAGACATTTTCATGTTGGATTAGTGTCATCCACTCCAATCTAATAGACATTTATTAATTACCTATTGTGTTTAATACATTATACTAGGTGCTAGGGGTTTACATAAGAAAATGAAAAAGTTTCTTATCTCCAATGTGCTGATATTTTATCAGGAGAAATATAATATGTAAAAAGATACATATCTATTTATAGAATAAATTAACAGGATAATTTAATAAGGTAATGTACAACTAAGCAATTAGAAATGTTTTTCATTGGGGTGGCATGCAATCTGAGTCTTGAATGAAGCTGACTATTCTGTAAATTAGAGGCTAGGAATGGTTACATACTAAGACTCTGACAAAAAGAAACGCAACATGAAATGCCAACTTTGAGGTATAAGGTGAAATGCTTGGGCAGTACGTTGGAGCCAATTATGAAGAGTTTAATGCCAAATGGAGGATTTTAGATTGCATCCTACAAACACTAGGACTCCATTGATGGTTTTAAATTGAGGAATTAGAAGATGAATATATGTTTTAGATGGTTCTTTTGGGAAATGAATGGAGTTGGAGAGAGTGGAGAAAGTGCTAGCAAGAAAGCAGTTAAGATGCCATTAACAATGATTATCTGAAGAAGAACAATTGTGGGGAAAAAGTGATCCATGTAAGAGATGTTGAGGAAGTTGACCATCAGTGATTTGGGGAATGGATATAAGGGATGAAGCACGAGCATTAACATAATCATAGTCACATTACTTAGCTTTTATATCACTTTAACATTTGAATATCATCCTCATCCCAATTCTGTGTGTCAGATGCCACTCATCCCTACCTTCCAGATGAGGAAACAAAGTGAGAAGTTAATGGGCTTCCCTAGGGTCACAAAGTTAGCAAGTGACTGGAGCTGGATTCAAACACAGGTCTTGCTGATTCCAAGTCCAGTGGTCTATCAAGTCTATCAAGTGTGCCAGCTACCTGCATAGAATTAACGTCAAATGAAGTTAGGAAACTGATTGACTTGAAGGATTGTTTTATTCTTAATGGAAAAAGAGAAGTTATGAGCAATATTTATCTTTGTGTATGTATATTTAATATCGACATATACACAAAATAAAAAGATATGTTCCCATAAATATGGAATTACAATTATATATTTAAATTATTTGTGAAAGAATGTGTGATTTTGATATAGGAACTTCCAGTGAAAAGACTTCCTCCACCAATGCAAATCAGCAAGCATTTTCAAACTATGGTGTTAGAAACTTAGTAGTCTGGGGGAAATTGGAGTTGAAGTGACTCACCCAATATCATCCAGTAGTCAGTATGGGTCAGAGGCAATACTTGAATCCAGGTCATTCTCATCCAAAGATTAATTCTTTATCTATTATACTGTACTCACTAAAGGGACACATGCATATGTTTATTGGGAGAGTGGGAGAGGGGGAGGAGGAAGAGGAAGAGGAAGAGAGAGAGAGGAAGAGAGATGGAGAAAGAGATGGGGAGGAGGAAAGGGAGAAAGGGAATGAGATATATACAGATGCAGGTGTTTGTGCACTTTATTTTCATACTTCCAGCACCACCACAGAATAGCAAGTGCTTTACCAATAGTATTTCAACCAAAATGTAGGTAGTGTGAGTGAGAGCATGTTTATGGATGCATGCATGTTCCTCAAACTACAGAGGCCAGCTGAAGAACAATAGTCTAACTAAAGAAGACAATGTACTTCCTTTAAGCTCAGTCACTTCTCTCAGCTAAAAAGGTTTTAGTTAAAAGGTTATCTAATTCATGTTTCTTTTCTTGAAGTGACATGAGCATTCCTTTCACTTTCTATTACTTCTGGCACTCTCTACATTTCCCCGCTTCCATCAAATGGTTCCATCAGTTCTCCATGTTGACATTCACACAACAAGGTTTCCACTTTTTGCTCATCACAATGAATGTCCTAGAAGATCAGTGATATATTGTATAGAAGACAACTCATCAATCATCTTGAGTTCCAAATTAGGTCTTTGTCAGACTCAGAAGTCAGGAGGGAAGTAATTGAAGTATGGCCTACACCTATTAGCTTTAGAGTTTTCAGCACACTGTCTCTGAAACTGAGGGCTCCACTTCCAGGAGTATGCAAAAGCTTTCTTTATCCATAGGACTTGATAGCAAACTTACTAGCAACAAAGAGAATCACAGAATTGGAAAAGAGGTCATCTGGCTTGACATGTTTCTGTATGGGAATTCCTTCTATGATATCCCAGAAAAATGATTATCTAAACTTTGCCAAAATCCTTTAGTGAGAGGAAAATCGCTGCTTCCCAGACAGTCAATTTCACTTCTTGGATATCTTTGTCAGGATGTTATGCAAATGAATTAATATTTTATGGAACTTTATTATATAATTTCTAGCCTGAGGTAGGAGTTGGAGTTTGAATAAAGGGATGAGTTGGTAAAATAAACCACAAATTTTTGAATAGACCTATGCTTTCTAAAAATTTCATTTTATTTTTAAAATTTTCACAGCACAGAGAAGTGTGCTGTGGAAATTAGAATAGACAAAAGGTAACAACGTTGTTAAAAAAATTCACACAATCATGTGATATATCCTTGGACTTAGATTAACTGCCCTCTGTGGCCCCTTCAAACTCCTTTCCTCACTTATAAATTTTTTTCTACAGCATGCCTGTTGAATCTATCATTTATTTAAGCAACTCCAGTGATAGGATATTAACCGTCTCATGAGGCTGCCTATTCTACTTCCAGACACTTCTAATTGTTAGGATATTTTTGAACTAAAATCTTCCTTTCCGGTACTTCAACCACTGAACTTAGGTCTGCTCTTTGCAGTTATAATAATAAGAGCTCCATTTATAGAGTGTTTTAAAGTTTGCCTATCACTTTTCATAGCCACTCTTATCTGATGCTCCAACAATTCTGTGGTATAAGTACTCCCATATTACAGATGAGGAAACTGAATAACAGAGAGGTTAAATGACTTTCTCAGGATCATAGACATAGATAGTATCTAAGGCAGAATTTGAACCCAGGACCTTCTCACTCTAAGTCCAGTGTTCTGCTCAGGGTACCGCAGTGACAAAGTATAAATTCTCTTTCATTTGCCCATTTTTCAGATAATTGAAGGTGATTGTCATATGTCCTTTATTTTTTCTTCCTTCTCTATGCTAAACATCCCAGTTCCTCAAATTGTTCACCAAATGACATGACTGCCAATCCTATCATAAAAAATATATGCACTGGCTTTTCTGACTTTCTTTAAGTCCCAACTAAAATCCCATCCCCTACAGGAAGCCTTTCTCAAATCCCCCTTAATTCTAGCATTTTCATCTTTTATTTCCTATTTATCCTTTGAACAGCATTTTATACATATATTTTGCTCGTTCTCTTCCCATTAGATTGTAAACTCCTTGGGGGTAAAGACTGTCTTTTACCTGTTTTTACAACATCAGCACTTAACAAAGTGCCTGACACACAATAGGTACACAGGTAAAAGCTTCAAAACATTTATTGTGTGACTTTCAAACATGCAAGTCTACCAGGCTAACTTGGCCTTCTTTAAACATGGTCTTAAAGAACTCAGTACTCCAAATGCTATCTATCTAGGGCAAAGAATAGTGGAGCATACAACGCACTGCAGCTCTATAAACAAAGCCCAATTCTTTTCCCATTGCGTGCCAGAACCAGGCAATCACAAGCTACTGAAGAAGACACCAAAATAACTGCAGGTTCTAATTCCAAAGCTAGCAAAGAAAATTTCCAGGATTGGGGGTATAGGATGGGAAATCGTTTCCCACAATGAGCCAAATCTCCTATTCATGGGCTCATTAGCGCTATAATTTATCATGTCCAGGATATGCTGCAGCAGCTTGCCATCTAAGCCCAGTGAGAATAATTCACTATTTATACATGGCAGGAGCTGCTTGGAATGCAGACATATTCGTACCAGCCTTCCCTAGTGGGAAGGAAAAATTATTTTTAAGTCATCACTGTGGTACCAAAAAGAGTAAAGAGCCTTACTCCCCCCCCACCTTTTTTTTTTCCTTGAAATAAGAAGGCTCTATGGAAACAGGGAAATGTATTCTAAGGCAGAACTGAGTGTAACAGTATCTTCTTTCAATGACATTTCACATGACCCTGAAACTCAAGAGGTTTTATTCTCATGTTCAAATTAAATCAGGCTCAGAGGCCTTTGACTACATTTCTCAAAGCCCCTTAAGCCAAGATTTCTTTGCCTCTGTCTTCCTCCATCCCTCTTCCTTTCTCCTTCTAATCCTTTTTCCTGGTTCCTCCCCTTGTTTCCTTCTCTCTTAATTAAAATCTTTGCCCCTGTAATTACTTGCATGGCTAAACAGTTCCAAATTAAAATGGTTAAACACACCTTTAATTAAAGAAATGTTTGCACATGCATTTTGATGATTAAATATGTTTATGGGAGCTAGATATCCACATTTCAAACATATAGGACAAGAGATATGAGAGAACTTTGCGTTTTTATTCCAGGCCATCATTAATTTGGTACACCTTTTATAATAATAATAGCTCACCTTTATATAATTCAATTTAGCAAATAGATGAACTGAATTTGAACGGTGCAATTCTTGGTTTAGTTTAGGGTAGGGAACCACCAGTCTCAAGGCCACATATGGCCCTCTAGGTCCTCAAGAGCAGCCCTTTTACAGAACCCTTCAAAAGGCCACACTTGAGGACCTAGAGGGTCACATGTGGCTTTAAGACTGCCGGTTCCCCACCATAAGGAATATATCAAGACAAAAGATCAAAACCATTCCTTCCCTCCAAGAGCTTTCATTCTACTAGGTAGGGAATATACCAGATCCATCAGTAAAGAACATAGAAAGTCATTTCCAGGATGGGACTGAGGCTTCAAAGGTTTCACTTGGGACACGGCATGGGAGATGAGGTTTAAAAGAAGCCAAGTGGTGCAATGGCTAGAGAGTCCAGTCTAGAGTCTGGAAGACTCCTCTTCCCCAGTTCAAATACAGCCTTAGACACTTACTAGCTGTGTGACCTTGGACAAGCCACTTACCCATGTTTGCCTTGGTTTCCTCATCTGTAAAGTGAGCTAGAGAAAGAAATGGCCAACCACTTCTGTATCTTTGCCAAGAAAATCCCAAATGGAGTCATGAAGAGCTGGATGAAATGGAAATGACTGACCAACAACAAAAGAGAGGGCAGAGAGGAGGCCGATTTGAAGCAATGTCTCCTGACTTCAAGTGTGGTGTTCGTTTTCTTTAGACCATGCTAGTTCTCCTGTATTGTACAACAGGAAACATTTCTGCCTTCTTTAAAAATGGTGTGTGACCCAAAGGTGAACATGGATTCACCAATTTGCCTTTTACAATATACTCTGGTACAACCTTCCTCCTCCAAAAAGATGTGAAAGCCATTTAAACTGTGAGTCAAATAGAGATGCTAATACACAAATAGAGGTAACTATGGTACAAGGCATAGAAATCTGACTCTGGAGGCAGAGGTGCTGCCTCAAATCCTACTCCTGTTAGTAACTACCTGTATGACCTTGGGCACATCCCTTACCTCTTTGGTCCTTGTTTTCTTCACATGAAAAATGAGGGCTGGCAGAGTCAAGATGGTGGTGTAGAAGGAGCAAAACTCTGCAACTATCCCCTTAATCACCTCAAAAACCTATAAAATATGACTCTAAACAAATTTAAAAGCTCCAGGATTCACAAAGTGGCAGAGTGTCAAAGCTTCTGCTGAAGGCAGCCTGGCAGGCAGACAGGAAGGGGTTCATTGCAGTGTGCTGGGAGCCCAGACCAACACCACATAAATCCATGGCTGGAGTCCTAGGGCCACCAGAAAAAGCCGTGGCTGGAGCTTGAATCACTGGCAGCTGTGGTGTTTCCCAAAACTACCGAACCTATAAGAAACATGGACTAAGTGAAAGGTCAGTGGAACTCAGATAAATTTGGAGGAGAGGGTCTTGCCAACTGCCTGAAAGCTAGGAGTGGTTGAAGTGGTGGCCCTGCAGCCTCATCCACGTGGCTGCTTCAGAAGCTCCCGGCCTGAAGATTGCAGGGGGGGCAAGTGATCATTCAGAGGCTAAGTGCTCTTTCCTTGAGCTGCCTGGATCAGATCATGGTCTTGGGTGGTGGTCCTGAGGTGCATTTTAGTGAGCCTAAGCTGGTGGGGGCTACAGAAATGGTGAGGTCCCAATAGCTCCGGCAGCTGTGAAAACCCCAGCAATTTGGGACAGAGCCCTCCCCTCTGAAAGCAGAGTTCTGCTGAAACAAAAAGTCAAGTAATTGACTGAAACATGATTAGGCAAAGGAAGGAAAGCAAACCCAGCAATGCAACATTAGATTCCTTTTTTGGGGACAAAAAGGATCAAAGCATGGAATGGGAGAAAGACAACAGTCAGAAGTCCTGCACCAAAAACTTCCAAAAAAATGTAGAGTGTTTATAAGCCACATAGCAGCTTAAGAAGGATTTTGAAAACCAAATAAGAGAACTAGAGGAAAAATTGGGAAGAGAAATGAGAATGATGCAAGAAAATCATGAAAAGAAAGTTAACAACCTGACTGAAGAAAATAATACCTTAAAAAATAGATTAATTCAAATGGCAAAAAGAGGCCCAAAAAGCCAATGAGGAGAAGAAGACTTTAAAAATTTGAATTTGCCAGATGGAAAAAAGAATCTCAGAAGCTTTCTGAAGAGAATAATTCCTTTAGAATTAGAGTGGAGCAAATAGAAGCAAATGATTTTATAAGAAATCAAGATATTATTAAACAGATCCAAACAAATGAAAAAATAGAAAGCAATGTGAAATATCTCCTTGAAAAAACCACTGACCTGGAAAATTGATAAAGGAGAAACAACTAAAAATTATTGTACTTCCTGAAAGCCATGATCAAGAAAAGAACTTAGAAAACATCCTTCAAGAAATTCTCAAGAATAATTGCCCAGATGTTTTAGAACCAGAGGGCAAAATAGAACTTGAAAGAATTCACCCATCACCTCTTGAAAAAGATCTCCAAAAGAAAACTCCTAGGAATGTTATAGCCAGGTTCCAGAGTTCCCAGTTTAAGGAGAAAATATTACAAGCTGGCAAGAAGAAATGATTTGAATACTGTGGAAACACGATCAGGATAACCCAGGATCTAGCAGCTTCTACATTAAGGGATTGAAGGGCCTGGAATACAATATTCCACAGGTCAAGGGAGCTAGGATTATAACCAAGAATCAAATACCCAGCAAAATTAAGTATAATGATCCAGGGGAAAATATGGTCATTCAATGAGGTGGAGGACTTCTAAGCATTCTTCATGAGAAAACCAGAACTGAATAGAAAATTTCACATTCAAATATAGGAAGCATGAGAAGGTAAACATGGAAAAGAATTCATAAGGAACTTATCAAAGTTGAACTATTCACATGCCAACATAGAAAAACAATTATTGTAACTTATGAAACTTTTCTCAGTATGAGGATAGGTGAAGGGAATACAAATGATTATATATGTATACATACATATATGTCTATGTAGGAGGGTATATATGTGAATTAAAAAATAATAATAAAAAAATGCAAAAAGAAAAAATGAGGGCTCCAGACAAAATGGTCTTTGAGGTTCTTTCAGATCTCAATCTATGATCCAATAATGATTGTATTTATAATTAGATAAGCACTCACTCATCCAGAAATCAATTCTGTCACAAACATTGGAATGCAACTGAGAAGTAAGGAAGTAGAATGAATAGGAAAGAAAGACATTATAAAGTTCATGTAAAATATTAATAAATATCATAGGATCAGACCTTAAGACTCATATATAGGCACTATTTATTTTTATTTCAGGCACCTTTTTTCTTTTTTAAAAATATGCTATTTCTTTTTATGTAACATTAAATTCCAAATATATTCCTCTTCTTTCCACCTCTGCTCAGAGAGTTGTCCTTCATTTAAAAATAAAGTGAGATATAAAAGGGCAGCAAAAATTAGAAATATATCACCATTTCTTGAAAATAATGTGTATGCCATATTTCTTATCAGAGTCTTCTATCTCTTTATGCAGGAATAGAAAGACACTTTCTCCATTCATCCTCACAGTCAACCTTTGTTATTACATAGCACTGGGGCTTGGTTTTCATCATTGTAGTCTTTATGCATATGACTTGCCTGATTTGGTTTCTCTTACTGTACATCAGTTCATATTTTTCAACATAGCCATTGAACAAGTTAGGTTCTCTAGGCAAAAACACATTCGAATTACACATTAGAAGGGGAGGTGGATAAGAAAGAGACAGCATCAACTGAGGAAGTCAGTAATATCATAGTGATAGAGAAGGAAGAAAAATTATAAATGATGGAATCATAAATTTAGAACCCTGATGTAATACTAGAAACCATCAACCTCAACCTGCCTCCCTCATTTTGTAGATGAGGAAACTGAAGCAGAGAGAGGTTAAGCTACTTGTCCAAAGTCACAAAATTTGTTAATATATGAGACCTAATTAATACCTATGTTTTCCTGAATAAAAATCTAGTGACTTAAAGTAATAACCTAATGTAATGGGAAGGGAGGGGAAGTGATTCAAAGAATCAAGTAACAAGGATTGAAATTCTTCATCTGATACTATGCAATTCTGGGTCTATCACTTAGTCTCTTAGCCTCATATTTCTTTTTTTCTCTTTGAAAATAATTTTTTTTCAAATGAAAAAAATATATTTTGTCCCCCCACCCCAAAACATCATAATGAAAAAAAAGGGAAAGAATATCTTTTTAACTAATGGAGTCAAGAAATTACAGTAGAGGAAGTGCTATACCCAGGATCTTCGAACATTCACTTCCAAATAACTTTAAAATAATGCCTCAATTCCAATTCTGGTGTGAAAGAGCTAAGAAAAAGTTGGAGAACATTTTTTTCCAATGTGAGACAAGTTAGGAGGTAGGAAAGAGATGTCTGTGACGCTGTGGTGGGGACTGATCTAGAGCAATGCCAACCTCATTTAAACATAAAATTCAAAATCAAGACATAAATTGGAAAAAAAATGAGAAAAAAAAACACAAGAGACTTGACAATAAAAAGTTACTAGTGTGACACAGAAGATTAAAACACAAATTCAAAAGAAGATAATAGAGACAAAACATCTACAAACAAAGCCTCAAACACAAGCCTAACAATAATTCCTTTAAAAACAACCAAAAAAAATCTAAGAAAAATCATATAAGAGTAGTGGGGGAGAAATTGGGAAAAGAAACAAGAGCAATACAAAAAATAAACTTTCAAAAGATAATTAACAGCATGTTAAAAGACAAAAAGAAATGAAGAAAATGGCACCTTAACATCAGAATTGACCAAATAGGGGGAAAAGAGGTACAATTCACTGAAGAAAATAATTCCTTACTAAACAGAATTGGAATTGGGAAAATGGAAACGAATGACTCCACGAGACATCAAAAAAACATAAAATAAATTTGAAAATGGGGCAGGGAGAAAATGTGGAATATCTCATCATAAAAAAAAAACTGAACTGGATCATGAATCAAGGAGAGATCATTTAAGAATTATTGGTATAACTGAAAATCATAATAAAAGAAAGATACTTGACACAATATTTTAAGAAATTATAAAGGAAAATTACCCTGATATATAAGAACCAGAGGACAAAATAGAAGAAATCCAAAGAATCCATCAACTTCCTCCTGAAAGAGATACCAAAATGAAAACTCCAAGGAATATAGTAGCTAAATTCCAGAGATCCTATGGCAAAGAGAAAATACTTCAAGCAGTCAGAAAGAAATTATTCAAGTATGGTGGAACCGCAGTCATAATCATACAATATTTAACAACTATCACAATAAAGGGCCTGGAATATGATACTCTGGATGGCAAAGGAGATAGGCTTAAAACCAGGAATAACCTATCTAGCAAAACTAAGTTCAATTCTTGAGGGGAAAATGGAAATTTCAAGAAATAGAGGACCTTCAAACACTCGTGATGAAAAACCAGATAATAGAAAATTTGACTTGCCAATAAAAGACTTGAGAGAGAATAAAAAATAAACGTGAAAGAGAAATCATAAGGGACTAACAAAAAAAGAATGAACCGTTTATATTCCTGTATGGTCAAAATGATATATGTAACTCCTAAGCATTTTATTATTATTAGGATGGTTTGCAATCTACATAGAAAGAAAACACGGGAATAAGTTTATTATGTTGGTATGATTTCAAAAGATGTATAGGTGAGAAAAAGGGATGTACTTGGAGAAGTGAAAAGGGAGAGAAATAATAGAAAGAGCTTTTACTGTGCAGGGGGAAATTAGTGGGGGGTGGGACACTGACTAACATTTGAATCTCTCATCTGAATTGGTTCAGTGATGAAAGGCTATACCCACACACAAAAACACACACACATATAAACACAATCAGGTATAGAAATTTGTCTTACCCAACAGAGAAGTAGGAGGAAAAGGAAACAGAAGAAAGGCAGAGTCATAAAAGAGAGAAAAGATTAAGGGAGGCAGTGGTAAGAAGGAAAAGAATTTTCAGAAGCTACAGGAAAAAAAAGAGAGGGAGAAGGATAAACAAGAATATAAGATGGAGGAAAATGCACAGTTAGTCAACCAAAATATGAATGTAAATGGGATGGAGTCACTCATAAAACAGAATCTTTTAACTGAATATATTAGAAACTAGACTATAACAGTATGTTGTTTATAAAAAGCACTCTTGAAATAGACACACATGCACACACACACACTATTAAAATAAGGAGGTCAAGCAGAATCTATTATAGCTCAGCTGAAGAAAAAAAAAAGTCAAGTTTAGCAATCACGATGTCCAGGAAAGCAAAATTAAAAATAGAACTAGTTAAAAGAGATAAGCAAGGAAACTACATATTGTTAAAGGCATCATAGACAATGACATAATAGCAATACTAAACATATATACACTAAACAGCTTAACATCTAGATTCTTTATTTTCCTTGCAAAAGGAAGAACTTTATTTTTTATTTGTTTTTTTTATTTTACACATAATTTTTAATGTTAAATTCTGAATTATCTCCCTCTTTTTAATCCCTCACCTGAACAATGAGAAGCCACGAAATATGATTTCAATTACAGTTGTTACATGATGTGAACCATAGTTCCACATTAGCTTGAGGTGGATAATCTATTTCATCCCTTCAATTTCAAATTCTTTGCTACTACAAAAGGAGCTGCCATAAATATTTTTGTACAGAGATCCTTTGCCCTTTTCTTTGACATCCTTGGGATACTGAGCTATAAGCATTATTACTGGGTCAAAGTGTATGCACAGTCATATAGCTCTTTAGGTATAGTTCCAAATTGGTATCCAGAGTGGTTGAATTGATTGACGATTCCACCAAAAAGCATCCATGTTCCAATTTTTCCACATCTCTTTCAGCATTTCTATTTTTCTTTTTCTATTATGTTGACCAATTTGATAGGTGTGAGGTAGTATCTCAGAGTTATATCAATTTGCATTTATCTCTTCAGTAATGATTTGGGGCATTTTTATGTGAATATTATAGTTTTGATTTCTTCTGAAAACTACCTTTCACCATTTTATCAATTAAGCTATGACTCTTATTTTTATAAATTTGACAGCTTCCTACATATTTGAGAAATAAAGCTTTAATCAGAGAAAATTGCTGTAAATTTCCCCCAGCTTTCTGCTTTCCTTCTAATCTTGACTGAAGTAATTTTGTTAATGAAAAAATTAATGTAATATAATTTAAATGATTTATTTTAGCATCTAAATTCTTAAAGAAAAAGTTAAATGAGTTATAGGAGGAAATGGTAAAATTTGTTAGAGGGGTACCTTAACTTTTTCCTCTTAAATTTAGACAAATCTAACCATGAAATAAATAAGACGAAAGTTAAGGAGATTAATAGAATTTTAGAAAAGTAAGATATGATAGATGTCTATAAAAAAAAAAGTTAATGGGAATAGAAAGGAGTATGCCTTTTTCTCAATCTACATGGGACCTTCACAAAAATTAGGAATATTAGCACCTAAAAACCTCATAAACAAATGTAGAAATGGAGAAATAATAAATATACCCTTTTCAGAACAAAATACAATAAAATTATATTCAATAAGGGGCCATAGGAAGATTAAAAAAAATAAAAAAAAACAAATAATCTAATCCTAAAGAATAAGTGGGTCAAATAACAAATCACAGAAAAATTAATAATTTAAATAAAGGTAATGACACAATGAGACAACCAACCAAAATTTGTGTAATGCAGCTAATAAAGCTAAATTACTTAAGGATAATGCATTTTTGAAATATGTAAATCAATATGAGAGAAAGGACAAATCGATAAATTGGGCATACAGCTAAAAAATAGAAAAAAATAAATTAAAAATCTCCAATTAAACACTGAAATGAAAATTCTGAAATCAATGGAGAGTAAAAAATTAGGGTAAAATTACACTAATAAATGAAATGAGTTGATTTTATGGGAAAAATGTAAATAAGATAAATACCTGGTTAATTTGATTTTAAACAACCATTTCAGAAATGGAGGATGAAATTAAAAAGCTTATTTAGATTTTTTCCCTCAATTATATTCCAGGAAAAGGAAAAAAGGGAAACTGACAATCTAAGTGAAATGGATGAACATTTAAAAAAATATATAAATTGACCAGATTAACCAAAGAAGAAATAGAATACTTAAGTAATCCTATCTTAAAAATAATAATAATTTGACCAAAGCATAAATGAATTTCCTAAGAAAAAATTTCCAAGACCAGATGTTTTTACAAGAGAATTGTACCAAACATTTAAGGAATAATTAATTTCAATATGATAAAAATACTTAAAAATAAGTGAAGGGTCCTACCAAATTCTTTTTATGACATAAATATGGTGTTGATACCTAAACCATAGAAAGTAGAGAGGGAGGGAAGGAGGAAGGGAAGTGTAATGCCAAGCAAAAGTAACTTCCAAGGTTCAGATTACCAGCATAGTAAACCCCATTTATTCAGCAAACATTCACAGAACAGAGAAAGTCAAAATACAGTGTATCTTGTTCCTTTAGCAAGTAAATTCTCAATTCAATCCAGTCACTACTCCACCCCTAGAGAGTACGTTCATTTAGTCAGTCAAAAGTCTCTTCTCAAATGGAGATTAGTCTCCAACCATAAACAAAGTACTTTCATTTGGTCAATCACTAAAAGGCTTCCTACCCCTGAGACTCAAAAGGGGCAGGAGAGTACAAAAGGCCATCCACCTTTAAGTTACAAGGTTAAGCTCAGCTCTGAAGGAAGGAAAGGGTCTTCTTTCATCTCCACTGAAGGCAAGCCCTAAGTCACTCTCTGCCTGTAGAACAGTCCCAGAACCCCTGAAAACATCAGCAAGGGCCTCTTCCAGGACTTCTGTGCAGGTACCACAAGAACATCCTCCTTCAGGGCTTCTGAACCAACAGCAAGGTTCCAGGACCTCTACAACAGCGGCACTGTCCTTCACCATCAGGTGAATCTGGCAAAACAACATGAAAACAGACAGACAATATACTGGCATCACAGCCATGCCTCCTCAGTCCTTGGCAGTTTCAGGGGGCAGGTCTCAAAAGTCCTGGGCAGTTCCAACAGGCTCTTAGCAGTCTTTCTCTCAGCAACTCAGGCTCCATGATACTGGATACTGCTCTCCCAAAGTCCTTCTGGCCTTCTCTAGGCTTGGGCCTCTCTCCCAATTCACGGCTCCTCCCAGTTCAGCCCTCTCTCTTCATGTCAACAAGTCCATTCCACAAGTGGGATTCACGAGCTCTGGGTTTTAACACTCAATCCAAAAACCAGGCCATTACAGTAGCATCTCTAAATTCCATTACCAAAACAGGATGGAGGGAGGGAGGGAAAGAGAGAGAGAGAGAGGGAAAGGAAGAGGGAGAGAGAAATACAGGGCAATTTTCCTAATAAATATTGATGCAAAAACTTAAATGAAATACCAGCTAGGAGATTATACAAATATTTCATAAAGATAATACACTAATATGACCAGGTGGAATTTATATCAGGAAATGTAAAGTTGATTCAACATTAGAATAAGTGTCAGCAAAATTAACAATATCAAAAACAGAAATAGCAGAAATCATTATGTAACTATGTTTCTTTCAATTATATCAAAATAATATGAAGATGTTTTGGGGAAAAAATTTTTGAAAAAATACAACACCTATATCTATTAAAAAAAAAGAAAAGAACTAGGGAGCATAGGAAGCAGTGAAACTTTTTTTTTCCAGAATTTATTTATTTACTTTTAGTTTTCAACATTCATTTCCACAAATTTTGAGTTACAAATTTTCTTCCATCTCTTCCCTGCCCCTCACCCCAGGATGGCAAGCATACTGATTACTCCTTTCCCCAGTTTGCCCTCCCTTCTATCATCCCCCCTCTTTTATCTCCTTCCCTCTTACTTTCCTGTAGGGTAAGATACCCAATTGAGTGTGTATGTTATTCCCTCCTTAAGTCAAATTCATTGAGATTAAGGTTGACTCATTCTCTTTCATCTCCCTGCTCTTCCTCTTCATTGTCATAGCTTTCTTTTTTATTTATTATTTTAAAATTTGATTTGTTTATTAACTTTTAGTTTATAAGATTCAGTTCTATAATCCCTTGTTTCAAATTTTCTCCCCTCCCTCTTCCCCCCCCCCCCCCGTCATGGCGGCATGCAATCAAGTATTGGATCTGCAAATAGTTTCAAATTGGACATTAGTCTGGTTGTAATAGAAGGATTGTAACTAGTGGAGTGAACAATGGGTAAAAAGAAACAAAACCAAACATAAAAAAGAAAAATAACACATAGATTGCTTCAGTCTCCATTTAAACTCTGGTCTTTCTAGATCTTTCTCTGAATGTAGACATCTCCTTCCATCCTGAGACTTGTAGAGCCGTCTTATAGCTGTGCGTTGCTGAGAAAAGTCCAGTTTATCAAAGTTGGTCGTCACACATACGATGTGTCTGTGATTGTGTAAAATTTTTCCTGGTTCTGTTCTTCTCACTTAGCACCAGTTTGTATAAGACTCTTCAGGTGAATATGAAGACCGTCTCCTCCCCATTTCTTGTAGCACAATAGTATTCCATTACATTCATATACCACAACTTGTTTAGCCATTCCCCAATTGATGGGCATCCCCTATATTTCCAGTTTTTTGCTACCATAAAGCGAGCTGTAATAAATATTTTTGTGCATATGGGTCTTC
>CM053583.1:36207230-36257988 GCA_028627135.1 Pseudochirops cupreus | reverse complement strand
CACATATATAATACACACACACACACACACACACACATATATGATTTAAAGTTGACAAAGCATTTTCTCAAGCCAGACTTTATACAGAACTTTAAGGTTAGTAAAGTACTTTACTAATATTATCACATTGATACTCACAACAACACTATAAGATGGGTTCTGTTATTATTCCAAATTTACAATTGAGGAAACCAAGGCAGAAAGAGATTAGATGACTTGAGCATGTTCATACAATTTGTAGATGTCTGATACAGGATTTGAACTCAGGTCTTCCTGACTCTAAATCTAGAACTCTATCTAGAATGCAACCTTACTGTCTTTATGAGTGAGTGTGTGTGTGCGTGTGTGTGTGTGTATAATAATATCTCTCTCTCCCTCTCTCTCTCTCTCTCTCTGTCTCACACTCTGTCACTCACTCACTCACTCACTCACTCTCTGAATAAACACATCCACACATCCATATATCTGTCATTATTGGGTCCTTCATAACCTTGGGGGATTTCTGGGAATTGTGGTCCTTCTGCTCCTTTCCATATAAATGTAATGAAGATGATGATCATGATGAAGATAATGACAATGAGGACAACATTTGTAGTGTTTTAAGATTTCTAAAATACTTTAAAATACTATCTTATTTTATCTTCACAACAACACTGGGGCTTAGGTTCTATTAGTAACCTCATTTTACAGATGAGGAAACTAAGACAGACAGGATAATTCTGGCCCAGGACAATAAAGTTACTAAGTTCATGGAGCAGGATTTGAACTCAGATCTTCCTGAATCCAAGTCTAGCACTCTAGAGTTTGAGAGGATAAAAATGTTCAAAGTAGTAAATAAAATACTTGTTTGGAGACTATGTGTTGATTAAATGACTGTCAGTACTCCAAAGTAACATAAAGGTAGATGGTGTGTGTTTGATCTCATAAGGGAAAAATTAGTCACCAAGGAGAGCTCAGGCAGGTTCTGATGCGAGCCAACCGAGAAAATTGAAAATGGGAGCAGAAGAATGGAAGAAGCAGATGTAAGGAGCTAAACTGAGAAGATATTGGGAGACTATTAAAAATAAAGCAGAAGGGGCAGCTATGTGGTGCAGTGTATAGAGTGCTGGCCCTGGAGTCAGGAGGACCTGAGTTCAAATTTGGCCTCAGACACTTAACACTTACTAACAAACTAAAAAAAAAAAAATAGAGCAGAAGAGTTGGCTGTCATGAAGATTTCCGTTGCTGGGCTGGGAGACACTGATTAGCTAGAGAATGATTGAAGTTCACTGGAAAGAGCCCATCTACTTCTTGTTCTCAAATGTCTACTGATTAAGAAAGGCGAATGAATGGTTAACCTTTGCTGACATCTGGCTCAATAGGGAAAATAGAAGGGAAAATATAGGTTCTGAATATGCTTTATTGTTGGGACTGGGGGAACATGTTTGACAACATAGCATGCTGTTGAGTAAAGAGCTGACTGAGCTTGCCCAGAGACCACTAGAGGAATTTTCAGTGAGTTCTTCTTTGCTGTCACAGGACTCTGAGAGCTAGTTGGACAACACAAAATCTCATTAAATGAGGAGCTAGTTGGGCTTGTCTGTATTGCCTAGAGAGCTAAACCGAGGAATTTTGGGATTCTTTGGATTAAGGAAACTGCTTGTACCTATAATAACATAACACATTAAATTCATTTAAGGGAGATTGTTAATTAAAATAATTTGTTACTCTTTCATCAGTCTGAAAGTAGAAAAGGACCATATTTTCCCAGGAGGAGAGTACTAAGAATCAGAAGGAAAGCATTTAGTTGGGAATTGGTGCTATGTTATACAGATTGTTCTTGTAGGTTACAAGGTATCATGGCATACAAATCAGGATGCAGGTTACTCTGTATAAATTTAACATTCTCCTTCACTTTTTCCCTGCTAAGTTTCCTGTAAGTATATGTATGTTTTCCTCAATGGATGCTGTGTGCAGTGGTGGGAGAGTGTGACCCTGGTTTAGGTGTATACTCTGCTATAATGACGGTCTCAGTACTTGCTTTATATTGAGTAATAACAATATTACATTTATCATTATTTTTATGTTATTGTTAAGTGTTTTATGTTTCAAAGTTAATGCCATCTTTGTCGTGACTGCTCAATTTTGTGTATATGAGAATTAAACCAACGGGGACCCCAGATCTACAGTGATGAGCAATAGGAGTCTGTCCCATCTATAACAGGGTTATCTTTAAGACCTTGACTGAGAGGTTATGAGTTTGGAACCAAGCAATCCTTCTCTATCAGTCTGAGGGCACACTGGGTAAGGTGGGCCAAACCAGTGGGCACAAAAACAGTTTTACTGAGGGAGATACTTCACCACCAGGTCATATTTGACAGGCTCATTCAAGTATTCTCTAACTGAATTCGTTGGGACTAAGAGGAGAAATTTGGTAATTATTCATATAGGGATGATAACTGAAATAATGTGAACAAATAGGGCAAACAGATCATGCCCTTTTAACAACAGAGAAATGCCAGAGGCCATCTAGTCCAGCCACTTAATTTTGCATATGGGGAATGTTAAGTTGAAAGTGGCTCTTCCTTTGAAATTCTTTTTCCTTTTAAAGTCACTGTTATCCAGATGGGCAACAAACTTTATGACTTTGGAATTATATTGGATTCCTTATTTTCCTTCTTTCCCTGTGTCCAATTACTGTCCATGTTTCTACACTTCTGTCACCACAATTTCTTTGTATATGAGGTACTTCCCCTCTACTCTCACCATAACCAGGTCAGTTCAGACACTGTTTTCTGACCTAGACTATTATAAGAGACTCATAACTAATTTTCTCTCCTTTGGTCTTTCCCTTCTACAATATAGTCACTAAGGACAGTGCCTTACATCCTGCAGGTCCCTAGATAATTGCTAATTGAACTTAAATACCAATAGATATCCAGAGAATTAAATCTCCCTTTCCACCCAAGAAGAGAGGGACATACATTTGATTTTTGCCACAAGGAAAACTAGAGGCAGGGAAAGAGGGAGTCAAAAGTTAGGATAGTATAATAAGCTAAATTATAGTTTCATAACCACTCCACAACTGTCCCATGGTCCTGTAGCAGAGTAGAAAGAGAAGAAGGTTTTTGGCTGGGCTCCTAATCTGATGACAGTTTGGTGACATAAGTAAATCCCTGCTTCCACCCATCACTGGGGAATTTGGGAAAGAAAGCAATGAAACACATGCATGAACTGTTTCCTGAAATAGAGTTGAATGAGCCTAGCCATAGCCAATCTCAAATGACTAGAGGGGTTTCTGTAAACAGTCCAAGATGAGTCACCCTTCACCCCTTAAAAAAAAACAAACTTAAGTAAGTCTCTCATTAATGAAAGGAAGAGAAAAGACCAATGTTGCCTTGGGGACAAATTAAACTTCTATATGCAGCTCAGTTTCCATCTTTTTTCTCCAGGCAAGGAAGAATAAGGAGTCAGAAACCCTGAGGGCAAAGGTGAAAACCTTGGTTTGTTATATTTCTGTGTGAGTTCTAAATGATGCTTTGGCTTGGGGCCCATTTTGCTGTCATTAGGCCACTTGTAGGGAAAGTGAAAAAAAAAACACAAGCTAGGAGCTTCCTATGTCTTCTCCAAATTGTACATGTTCTCCTCAGGATGCCTTGGGCAGACACTCTGCTAATGCTTCACTGCTTAACGGTCAAGGCACATAGTCTTTCCCTCTCCAATTCTTGTAAGTATTGCTCATCATTATTACATGCCAGGTAGAGCACGTCAAACACAGCATGCGCTCCCTGTCTTTAAATCATCTGGTATGGCACATTCTCACCTTTCTGCCTTTTAAATCCTCTTCCTTCAGATCTTTCTCATTTTTCAATACCCTTGAACAGAGCAGAAGATTAGGGACCAATCACTGATTAAGTGCTTACCATGAGTCAGGCACTACACTAAGTTCTTTGCAATTGTTGTCTCACTTGTTCCTGACAACAACCCCTGGAGATAGGTGCTATTATTATCCCCATTTTTTTAAATTTTATTTTATTTTATTGGTGGTTTTTTTGGAGGGAGGAAGGTAGGGCAAATGGGGTTAAGTGACTTGCCCGAGGTCACACCGCTAGTTTTTTTGTGTTAAGTGTCTGAGGCCAGATTTGAACTCAGGTCCTCCTGACTCTGGGGACTGTGCTCTATTCACTTCACCACCTAGCCACCCCTATTATTCCCATTTTAGAGATGAGGAAATTGAAGCAGAGGCTGAGTGACTTTCTCAGTGCTAGTATCAGAGACCAGTCCATCTCCCTGACTCCAGGTCTAACATTCTATCTACTACTCTACCTAGCATAGTAGCACCTATTAAAATTGTCTTCCTTCAGAAGCAGGGAAACAGTGCAGTGGATAGAGTGCTGAGCCTGGAGTCAGGAAGACCTGAGTTTAAAACTGAATTCAGAAACTAGCTTTGTGACACTGGGCAAGTCACTTAACTACTACCTACCTTAGTTTCCTCAACTGTGAAATTAAGAGAATAATAATGTCTCTCTCCCCCAGGGCTGTTGTGATGATCAAATGATACAATATCTGCAAAGCACAGTGCCTGGTACGTTAGTAGGTTGCTTAATAAATGTTTATTTACTTCTTTAATCCTTAAAAGGCAACGCATTTTAGTTGCTAACTTAAATGATATAGATATAGAAAACTTGGGTTCATCGGCCACCTCAGGTACTTCCATCAGTGGTTCTCAACCTGTGGGTTATGTTCAATTTGTAACAATGAAAATACATCCTGCATATCAGGTAGATTCATAACAGAAGCAAAATTACAGTTATGAAGTAGCAAAGAAAATGATTTTATGGTTGGGGGTAACCACAACATGAGGAACTGTATTAAAGGGTTGTGGCATTAGGAAGGTTGAGAACCACTGTCCTAGCTGCTTGATTGTGAGTGAGATACTCCCCTTCCCAGGCCCTCAGTAACCTGAGATTAACGCCTGCCATTACCTATTTCATACGGAAGAAGTCAGTAAAGTATCTCACGAACTTAAAGCCTATACAAATTTGAATTATTGGTCAAGACCCAAACCTTGCCATACCTCTTCTAGGAAATCTTAAGTGTCCACAGAACCCAAACTTATTGCCACCTTCCTCTAGAGTTGTGTATTCTCTCCTATGTTTGCAAGTTTTATGATGTCAAGATGTCAACAGAATACAAAGCAGGGCCCCCAAATACTGATTCAACCCCCTTGCTTCCTAGGAAAACTCTTTGGATAATATTGGTAACCAATCAGTCAAAAATACATTTATTCAGCATCTGCTATGGGCCAAGCATTGTTAGGCATTGAGGAAACAAATATAAAAGTGCAAAGCCCTGCCTTCAAGGAGTTTACATTGTAATAGAGGAGATAATATGTATATTTGTTAGTATTTTCACAGCAAACAAAATAAATGAAAAAGTTACACAAAGTAGGCAGGGATGAACAGGTTACGATCTGTATCTTAAATTATTAACTGCCTACTTTTGTGCTTAGGGATTGGGGGCAGCCTATAAAAGAACATTTTATGCCAAAAAAGAAAAAGGGTTAGTGTGGTGGTATCAAACTCAAATAGAAACAGGGAGCAGTGGATTCGGGGGGAGGAGGACCTAAAGCAGGGATCTTTGTGGTCACAAGGCTTAGAAAACAACATATTAACATTATCTGTGTTCTATTGTATTTTTGTTTATTTTAAATTGGTTTGGGCCCTGTAGTTTTTCTTCTAGAGTGTCTGACACCTCTGGTTTAATGTGTAGTAAAAAAGACTCTGATTTGAAAGAAGCCAGAGGTTCAAATTTTCTGTTGTTTGCTACTTATTAATGCCATGATCTTGGGCCAGTCACCTTCTGTGAGTGTCACCTTCCTCATCACTGGAAGGAAGGAGTTTTGACCAT
This sequence comes from Pseudochirops cupreus, assembly GCA_028627135.1. NCBI lineage: Eukaryota > Metazoa > Chordata > Mammalia > Diprotodontia > Pseudocheiridae > Pseudochirops > Pseudochirops cupreus. Next base: position 36,252,099 of record CM053583.1, on the reverse strand, counting down.
CTCTAAGGACAGGTCTAGCTATAAATCAAAAGAGATACATAAAGTGCTCTGCACACTTTTCTTTGGGTCTTTTTTTTTTTTGCTTTTTTGAAGGGGGAAGCAGGGCAATTGGGGTTAAGTGCCTTGTCCAAGGTCACACAGATAGTAAGTGTTAAGTGTCTGAGGTCACATTTGAACACGGGTCCTCCTGACTCCATGGCCACTGCTCTATTCACTGTGCCACCTAGCCATTCCAATGCTCTGCACACTTTGAAGTGCTATAAATGTCAGAAATGATTACTGTTATTTCTTATGATTTAGGATTTGAGCTAGGTGTTTGGAACTTAAGGGACATTTGTCTACTAGGAAAAAAAGTTGCATCATAGATTTGCTTTAGATCTTAGAAACCATCAAGTCTCCCAAATGCTCAAGGCAAATTCCTTGATTTTGCATGTATGCAAACTTTGGCAGAGAATAGTTAAGGACCTCCCAAAGTAGAATTCAGCTAACAATCTTAGGGTAACACAGTTCTTCACTACAGAATTCAAGAACATTAAAGTTCAGAGGCACCTCAGAAATTAGATCAATCCCTTAATTTCATGAGAGAATAATGGAGGGAAAGTGACTTGCCCAAAGTATAATCCCAGGTCCTCTGGCTCCAAATTCAGTTTTCTTTCTAATATATTATGGTGTTAATGTCTTTGTAGCCCCCAGAGATGTGGCTCAAAGCTACAGTCATCACTTTAGAAAATGATTGATCAAAATCATGTACTGATAGACAACTATTTTTATATGTATTTTGATAGGCAGCTATAAAAATTATCCTACATATCCCACCCCCATATTCTTATCCCCTGTGCTTATCTACGAGCCATCATGGCAAATTTTCACCTCCTGTTTTTAAATCACAAGGGTCTCGATATTTATTTTGATATAATAGAACACAGTCTGGTTTTATTTTATCAGTTTAAAAAAAATCCCTGTGAGGAAGATTTGATGTAAATGGTTCAGAACACTTTCATTTCACATCCAAGGCAAAGAGGGAATGAAAAATGACACTAGCTTAGCAAGTGATATCTGCTTATCCTTGTACTCATCAGGAGTAATGAAATATGGAACCATGGGAGCTAGAGACTGGTGATGGCTAATATTGTAGGTCGTGACTCTGCTACTAGATTAATTACTTCTTTAGAGAGCTTGGAAGTGAGCCTTGCTTTCATGGCCGCTGAAGGAGATGTGCCAATTCTGATTGGGGATTGGACTGGTATAAGAAGAAGTGAGACTTTGCTTTTTCCCCTTCATTGCAAGGAAACATGCAATGTATAAGGAAGTCAAAATACCTTCTGAAATAATAGTTGGTGGTGGAAGACAAGTTTTTCCCTTATTCTTTCCATGTGTCACAGAATTTGAGTTGGTGTCCAGTCATGTCTGAATCTTCATGATCCCATTTGGGATTTTCTTGCCAAAGATACTAGAGTGGTTTGCTGTTTCCTTCTCGAGCTCATTTTACAGATAAGAAAACTGAGGGAAACAGGGTTTAGTGACTTGGCCAGAGTCACACAGTTAGTAAGTGTCTAAGGCTAAATTTGAACTCAGGTCTTCCTGATTCCAGGCTTGGCACTCTATTCACTGTGGCACACTAGCTGCCCAAGAATTTAAGTAGTGAAAGATAAAGAAACTGTTAAATAGCTAGAAATGGAAAATTCTGATGTAGAAGTAACTGGAGATCATCTTGTCTGAACTTTTCATTTTACCAATAATGTAAGAACTGAGGTCCACAAATGGGAAGTCACTTGTCTAAGGCTACATGGCAAGTGAAATAGCTTCCATTTGAATATGAGTCTCCTGTTTTCCTGTCCCAGAATCTTTATAAGAACCTAGAGAATGCAATATTTTGAATGAGGATAGTCTAGTTTTTGTCTGTGTCTACCAGTTTCTGGTGTATAAAAAGAATGTTTAAACTCATTCAGGCTTTAAATTGAATTTATTATTATTAACTATGAATTTATTACTGATGACTGATATGTATATAGCACATCATGCTATATGAACGTAGTCACTTCCCAATAATTCTGTGAGGTAGGTATATAATGGTAAGAGCCCTGAATTTGACTTTATGGGGCAGTTCTAAAAGCTTATGAACTTCAGTCAAAATATCTTCCAGTTCCTAGATGCATGAGCTTTGGCAGCTTGGTCCACTCCTCTGGAGCCATGGTTTGTCTTTTATAAAATTAGTGGGATGGCTGGAGTATGTATCTCAGTTCTCTTCCAGCTCTACATCCAATAATAATACACAAGATTTTGTCTTCATTTTTCAAATTGAAAAACTGAAGTATAGAAAGAATTGACTTGCTCCACTTCATAGAATAGCTGATCAGAGTAAGTGGGTTTTTTTTTTCCACTCAACCCAAAATTTGGAGACCAGTGGGATTTTTCAGCTTTTAGGGAAAATGAGAACGAGAGGGAAGTACCATATTTAACCTGGATGCTGGTCAGGTTTTGACTCCATATGAAGAACACTAATTCTACAGTCAGAGTGTCTGAGTTTAAATCCTTATTCTGCTGCCTTTCATCTGTATGACCTTGGGTAATTCACTTATCAACAATGGTTCACTATTTCCCCATCTTTAAAATGAGGAAGTTGGCCTTCAGGATCCCTGTGGTCCTTCCAACTCCAGATTGGTGACTCAGTCATCAACAGCAAATTCTCATCCCTCTTCCCCCCTCTTAAGTGCTCAAATAGAATTGAATCCAAATCCACATGCAGGGTAATCTATAGAAGCCCACAGTGTCCCAAGGCAGGTACCCATGGCTACTGAATCATGTGCCATCATCCATCACTGTAAATATTTATTTTGTCATCATGATAGCTCAGTAGGGGAGTGAACTTGAACATTGTGTAGTGAAGTTATGGTTCCTGAGGAACATGCTCAGTCCTGTGAGGAGGTGCATGAGTGGGAAGAAGGAAAGGCAAATCTGTGGCTAGAAATAACATGATGCTGAAATCAGTAGGCCTCACAATCAAAATCATGTGATATCTCAGGTCATGCTGATCGCAGGAAATAGTGAAACAAACTATGTTACATGAATATAATACAACATTATTGTATTATTAGCAATGATGAGTGTCAGGAATTTAGAGAAACATGGGAATACTTGTATAACCTAATATGGAGTGAAATAGAACCAACCCATCAATAGATTATACTAACTACAAAAACATGAAGAGAAAAGTCGCTGAAGTGAAGCTCACTAGTGTGGGGTGATAATATATACTCTTGGCCTACAAGAAGAGAATGAGAAAACCTACCTCCCTCCATTTTTGGAGGAGTATGGTTGATGGTCTATGGGTATATATACCCACATACTACTACTGCTACTGCTACTACTGCTACTACTACTACTACTACTACTACTACAACTACTACTACTACTACTACTGCTACTACTGCTGCTGCTACTACTACTACCACTACACACATATATACACACATACATATAATACTACATATATATGTAATACTACATTTATATATCATTTATGTGTAAAATAAAATGTTTATATATAAATATGTCAACATATATTTATATATGAACATAATATTATATGTGTGCATGTGTATATATGCATATAAATGTGCATTTACACACATATTACATATATGTATATATCTGTGCACATATATATACTCATACACATATAATACTACATTTATATATTATACTACATTTATATAAATATTTATATGTAATATATACTATGATATATAAATATGTTATATAAATGAACATTATATATGTTAATATGTGTGGATTATATACATGCACACACACATTACACATATGTATATGTGTATGTACATGTGTACACGCACTACATATGCTATCAGACATGGCAGTTGTTTTAGATGCTTTGGCTCAATTGCTTTCTTTGCACCCAAAGGTAGGCACACTGAATGGGTTACAGAGGGTATGTGTGTGTTAGATATAGAAATGACATAATATAAAAACAGAAACACTGCAATCAAATGCTAATTCTATAGTGATATAATTACCACCTACAGCTTTATTGATAGGAATAAAATGCAAGTCTTGAAAATAATCCAGTATCAATTAAATAGAGATCTATCTAGATATAAGATTCTTGACATTGGGAGGGTGTCTATGAACTTAGAAAAATCCTTTGATAAGTATATTGCAACATAATTTGTTGCCTTTGAATTCATAAATATTTTAATTTGTGTATTTTAAAAACATAATTCTGAATAGAGGTCCAAAGGTTTCAGTGTGACAAAAGGATACATGAATACAAAAATAAAATAAAAGATTGTGAAGGTCCAATCTACATTCACTAATTGTACTAGTTAGCAGTCATCATTACTGACTAGAGATTTGATTGTGCCCTGGAAGCACAGATGAACTGATATCATATTGTGACAACCTCAGGGACGTGCTTGATTTCCTTTAAACCTAAATGACTCATGGTTATTATTGATCTAGAGAAGGATGATTTTTCATTGACCATCATTGTACAAATGAGGAATCTAAGGTCTTGGGAAGTTGAGTGGCTCATCCAATCACACACATAGGAAATGATTGGATTAGAAACCAGTTCCTCTGACTCCAGAGCTACTTAGCTCTTTCCAATTATATAGCATCTTATAATTTACAAAGTACTTTCACACACCTTCTCTCATTTGATGCTTAAAACTACTCTGTTAAATTGGCAGGACAAGAATTATGGATCCGTTTTACAGATGAGTAAGTGAGGCTCCCCGAGGTTAAGCTGAGAGAGGATACACAGATAATGAGCAGCAGAGGGGGGACCTTTAATCAATATAGTCTGGTTGCAAATTTTCACTAGTATACTATGTGTCCCGTCATACACACATGCACGTGTACACACATGCATACACAGTATATATACAATACACATATATGCACATAAACATGTGTGTTTATATGTACATATACATACATGTGTGTATAGATAGGGATAGACATATATCTGTGAATGTATATGTGTGTATTCATATAAATGGATGAGTACATATCTTTTTATAGTCATGAATTATAGTGAATTTATCAGAAAATAAGAAGTACATTTATGGTTTGAAACAAGTTAATATCTCAGGAAATGCATAGAAGAAGCCAACATTTAGCTGGATTGTGAAGATATGACAGTGACTCACTGAAACTGTTAAACTTAGGACATTTACTGTCCATTTAAATTAAATAAGAACCAACTGTCAATACATATTAAACAGATTGGCAAGAGTAGACTCTGGAGACCTTCTGTGGTTTTTCCAATTCTATTAAGGAGCTGAAAAAGTTGTTACATGTCATGTAGTACTGAGAACCTAAATGAGGCCCAAGAGTTATGGGCAAGGTCTTGGCCTTTGGTGGCAAGGTGATAGGAAGATGTACATTGGCTGACATTTAGCTTTTCCAGAGCCTAGTCCTGAATGTCATTCAGTTGAGATGACTTGGCAGTCAAATAGAATTTTCAAACCTTATGTGCTCTCTCAGAAAAGAAATGTATTTTTAATGAATATCTACTTCATAATACAAGCAAAAAAACCCCAGCCCTCTAAAGGACCCCGTAAATCCTTTGGTTTTCCTCTTAAAGGAGACCCATTGAGGCAAACAGAAAAGGCTCACATAAGAAAACTGAGGCTAAAGCCTACATTATTACAAGGCCAATGTCATTTCCAATAACATTTCACGTTTGAAAGTAAATGCCTACCTACCTGATGGATAAATATCAGAATAAACAGAGGTACATTTATGGAAAAGGATATATGTTCTAACAATGAACATGAATACAGAGAAGAAAGGAAAGACATACGTGGACTGATACAAAGTAAATAGAATCCAGAAAATGATATATACAAGGATTATAACAATGTAAGTGGAAAGAACTTCCATAAAAGGATCAAGATGAAATTCCACATAAATATAAGCTATAAGCTTTACTCAAAAGTAGAGTTGAGAACCCCAACTCCTCTGCAGAAGCCCTGCAGGGGTCCATGGTTGTGGAGTAATGCTTTTAATAGGAGATTTTTTTCAATGTATTCATAGGTTCAGTTGAATACCTTCCTCTCCCTACTTTTCTTCTCTTCTATTAAAATTTGAGCTCACTGAGAGCAGGGATGTTCTTTGCTCTTCTTTGAACATGGCCTGGTAGAAGATTGATGCTTAATACATGCTTCTTGACACAAACACACACATGCAGATTGTCACGCACAATGTGTGTAGACACACATGTATATGTATGCATACATGTTCACACACATTTGCATATATCCATACATACATGTGTGTACACACATACTCCAACACCCATCCCACTCATATATATGTGTGTACATGTAATTCATGTAATATATGTAATATAATCAGACACACCACACACAGAAGATTTCTGAATGTGCAGGAAGATGAAGACTATGGGTGTGATGGAAACTAAAGATATGAAGAGGCCAAGGTAAGGATGCAGCAGGGAGTGAATTAAGCCAGGAGGAAAGCTAGAATAACCTACATACCTTTTTCCCCCTCCCTTATCTTGTCAGTCCTTTACTCAGAAGCCTCCACTACTGTGTCTTAGAATAATAAATTTGCAGAGCTGGAAGGGACCTCGAGGTCCAGACTGCATCCAAATTGTTTCACCTAATACGTGATCACCCAGCTTTCACTCACAAACCTCCAGGGAGAGGGAAATCACTGCCTTCACAGACCACCCACTGCTTTTGTGTACAATTCCACTTGGCTAGGAAGGTTTACTTGATCTTAGGCAGAAATTTCCCTCCCTGCAACTTCTAGCCTTTGCCCTCCCTGTTCCACCCTCTGAGACAACCAGAGCCATCAAATCCCTATTCTCTATGACAACCTTTCACATATCTGTAGACAAGTGAGCACTTAATAAGCATCAAAGAACTTCAGAGTTGGAATGGAGCTCAGTTGTTCCCTAATTCAACCCAAACCTGAAAAAAAAATTCCTAACTATAGTCTACCTCCTTCTTAAGTTACCCTGGGTAAGTAACAGACATTCTCTTAACCCTTAGTCTCCTCATCGGTAACATGGGAATAACTATAGCATTTATTTGACAGAAATATGAGAGGAAAAATGAGTAGATATATGTAAAATACTTTGTAAACAAACCATGCGAGTTATTATTATGCCAGACTGGGAGAAACTGAGACAGTCAGGTAGCTATAGAGCACTGGGACTGGAGTCAGAAAGGCCTGAGCTAAAGTCTGACCTCCGACACTTACTAGCTGTGTGGCCTTGGACAAGTCACTTAACCTCTGTTTGCCTCAGTCTCTACAACTGTAAAATGGGGATGATAATCATACCTATCTCCAAGAGTAGCTGTGAGGATTAAACATTTGTACTGTGCTTAGCACAGTGCCCAGCACATAGGTGTGTTTAAAATACTAGATATTCTTTTTAGTAGTAGTATCAATAATATGTTTTTCTACCATTTCATTTGTGCCTAACGTCTCCCTCAGTTATGGTGTACACATTATAGAACAAGAAGCGTGTCCCTATTTCTCCCATATTTTGCTAACGTCTTCAAAGAGCTGTATACACAACAGTACAGAATTACCACCCCCCCTCCCCCCCCCCAAAAAACAAACCCAAACAGCCCAGCACTTTTGGTTGACCATTCTGGAAATCAAATTGAAAGATATCACACCATGGCAGAGTCTGCTGCTAGTGACACCTCCTTCTGACTCTCCGTCGGCTTGAGTTGTCTGGCTTGCAATAAGATATTTCAAATATTCCAAATATAATCGAGGCTGATGTCATATGCATCTTCATGAAGAGGCTTAGCTCTAAGATGTGCTTTTGAATTCATGTAATACAGTCAGATACAATATTCAAAAGGCATAGGGAGGATGCTCAAGAAGGCAGGGAACAGGGAAGATTGGGAATGAATAATGGGGTAGAGTAAAGGGGAGGGAAGCAGAGGACAGGAAAACCAGGGTCCCTACTTCACTGATCAGCTCATTAGCAGGGATGCTTCTGGACACGCAACCTGGAACTGGGTCCTTCATTCAAGCACTTAGGTGGCACCTTGGTGTAGTGTTGAGGTTGGAGTCAGGAGGATCTGAGTTTGATTTCAGCTTTAGAAAGTTATTAGCTCTGGGACCATGGCCAAGTCACTTAACCTTTCTCAGTCTCTGTTTCCTCATCTGCAAAATGGAACTAAAAATAGGACCTAACTCCTAGGATTACTGTGGGGATCAAAAGAGATGGCCTATGTTAAGTGTTCTGCAAACATAGAAATATAATATGAATATATGTAAAGATTAAATATATAATATAAACACATTAATATAGCAATATATTATTGCTATATGATATAATAGTATAAATTATGAATATATCACACATAATATAATATTACCATATCAACATATATCAGGATAATATTTATATTAATATACATATATTACTATACATACACAATATTAACATGCTTCAATAATATTGCTATCAAAAATTAATATATTATATAAATATAACATTAATAAATAGTATTATATAGATTTTTTACTTTTATCTATCTCTCTCCTTTTTATCTCCCTCTCCTCATCACCAACTCCAATCTGGGAATAGGTCGGGGGAGGGGGAGGGGGCGGGGGCGTTACATAATTTCAAATTATTTTATCACTGAAAAAATTTCAAACTGGAACAGAGCAAAATAAGGTGCATAAATCAATATGACTGTTCTCTTCTTGAGCTGCTAAAATCCAGAAACCTACCACCTCTGGGGGAAGGAATAAATGTCACTTTAGACATGAGATACTGTCAGATTAGGAAGTAGAGGAGGTTGAAGGTCTTAGGGCATGAGGGCTTTGTGATATGGTGGTGACAAGGGACCAAAACAGTAAAATCATTCACTAGCATTCAAAATATTACTCAGGCTTCAGCCAAGGCATGAAATCTTACCTATTTGAGATGAAAACGCCCTTGAAGACACATTAAAAAAAATTGAAATAGCCATAATGAAGTAAATAAATAAAAGGTGTGAGCCCTGTGTTTAGCAAAGAATCAGACACTCAGAGCTGGAAGGGTTGAGGTAAAAAACTATCTATACCCAATTCCTTCATTTTATAGATTAGGAAACTGAGGCCTAGCTGCAGTAAATGATTTGCCCAAGCTCATGCAAGTGATACTTGACATAACTGGTATTCAAACCTGGTACCTCTGGCTCTCAATCCAGTGCTCTTTCCAAGGTACCATGCTTCCTTTGGACTAGGGAGTCAGAGAGAGAGAGAGAAAAAGAAGGGGAGAGAGAGAGAGAGAGAGAGAGAGAGAGAGAGAGAGAGAGAGAAAGAGAGAAAGTCTGTGTGTGTCTGTGTGTCTATGTGTGTCTGTGTGTCCTAGACCCTTGGGCAGCCTGGAAATGCCTATGTATATATTCTTAGAACAAAACCTTTTTAAATAACTGAAGAAAATGCTAAATTCAAATTAGAGGCTATTGTGAAAACAAAGATGTATTTTTTCCCTCATCTAAATACATGGCCCTCTGAAATCTATCCATAGACCCAGACTCAAATACCCTGTTCTAACACTTCACATACATTAGCTCATTTGAAAGCCTTTTTGAGGTAGAGAATATAAACATTACTGACCATTTCACAGATGTGGAAACTGATGCCTGGAAACAAACTATCTGGTCAGCACTTATAGAATTTGTAAGTTGCAGAACCAAAACAGCTTTTTTGAGTATCATTTCATTTCCATTGTTACCATTCTTGTCTCTTTTTAGGGATTCTTACGTATCCAGCTACTCGCTATAAATATGAAATAAAGAATAAAATAAAATACTGGCTATCATTATACCAGATTGGAAAAAACCCCATTTATGCATGAATATATGTCCATCTGCCATCTATCTATTCTATCTATGGATCCATAGACTTACACCTATAGCTACATCAGGAAAGATATACTTACAATCAGTATATGTATCTGTACATGCATATGTATAGTTTTATCTTTATTCAGGTATTGAAGGTAGGATTTCATCCCTGAAGGGATCCCAGAGCAGAATGCCAGGAGCTCCTCAGGAATACGACAATAGCCAAAATTCTAAACTAGATATTTCTCTAAAGCCCAGAGAAGAAATATGCCATTCCAGGGTAGAAGGGTTGCACTCTAAATTAGGAATCATTTCTAGTGTTGACTCTGATAGTAAAGTAGCTTTGTCAACCAAGAGAGGAATCAATCATATTTGACTATGGAAACTAGAGAATTTCATGTTGGATAGTTCTTACTTTGAGTTTTAATAGGTAGAAAGACCAAAACACTTATACTTTTTACAGAAAAACCCCAAACAAATCAAAATCTTAGAATTCTCTTTCTGAAAATTAAACACAATATTTTAAAAATCATCATGGTTAGATCCTCTTTTTTCTTGTTCCTTGTCATCAGTCACAACTCAAATGGAGCTATGTGACTATGACTTTAAACTCAAATGACTCTGGCTTTAACTGACTGGTCAATAATAGGTCCCAGCCCTGCCTCACTTGTTCACTGAGTTTTGATGGCTTACATGAGTATAATTAGCAATTGTTTCTATTCTGGCCAGAAACTCTGAGGGTCTTTACCTCTGAGACTGATTCTTTTATGAAGGCTAACTAGGGCATCTTTTGTGCCAATTCTTTTCTTTGCCTTTAATTATTGAATAGACATTATCTCAAATAAGCTGAGACATGGGAAAGATCTTAACTTAAAAAGGCCAAGGTCTCCCACTACATCAAGGCCAGTTGTTTTGACCTCTGTCTTGCCACTGTACTTTGATGACTCTGGAGAAGAGAGTGAAGCTCATGACTTTGCACAGTCCTGTCTCACTTAAATCCAATTTACCTGTATGTCAAGGCATCACTCACACTCCTTCTGTCATTGGCTCTCTTCAAGAACTAAGGAAGAACCACAACAACACAACTCACCTACTCAGCCTTGAACTATCTTGTCAAGACTCTTGAATGACCCTTCAGCTCAACCACTAAGCAGCTACTATGTGCCAAGCATTGTACTAGACATTAAGGCCAAAACAATTCCTGTTTTCAATGGTTCACATTCTGGATTGCTTTTTTCCCTGTAGACATATCGCCAGCACTTAGCCCATGTGTATAAGGCATGTATAAGGAACACAAATTATACATGATGTCAAACTAACATTTAAGCAACTACCATGAGCAAAGTACTACCCAAGCACAGGTGATAGAAAGAAAGACAAAAAACATCATCTGCCCTCAAGAGGTTCAGAGGCTAACTGAAGTGAGGGCAGAAAGAAACCAGCGTAGGACAAATAGGGCATATACAGAATAAATTGAAGGCAGTTTCAGAAGGTGGGCAGGCATCTAATCCTAAAATTGAGGAGGACTGGGAAAAAGTTCTGATGAATTCTAAGATTTTAGCTGAGACTAGAAGGAAGACAGGAGGGAGGAAAAGGAGAGCAATTCCTGGAAGGAGTGACAGCCAGTAGAAACGCTCAAGTCAGGAGATGAAAGGTAAGAAGTGGCCCCTAGAATGTCATCTGAAGGAAGCTCAGGATTCTTGGTATCAGGCATCCCAGATAAGAGCCAGGTTTCTTAATCATCACTGCAATCATACTGGAGCTCAGTTCCTTCCAGTAGTAAGTTTTATTCACACATTTTACTGAATGACAGCTGTACAGAATTAAACAATTTTTGAAAGTCACATTAGCATTAATAGTGTGTGTCATCAGTGAATCTCAAACATAAATATTGGACAAACCAATTATTTCAGCTGGATAGCAGACATCAAGGTTCTAGAGGAAACCCAATGAAACTAAGACATAGGACAGTGCTCAGCAGTAAAAAAACAAACAAACAAAAAGACACGGGAGAGCAATACAGAGTCAAGTGGTTGATGGTGCCCCTAGTTGCTGGTGCCCACCCTTCCCCTGTGTATTTAACTTATTTTTTTTTTTTTTGCTTTTTGGAGGGCAACTGGGGTTAAGTGACTTGCCCAAGGTCACATGGCTAGTAAGTATGTCAAGTGTCTGAGGCCAAATTTGAGCTCAGGTCCTCCTGACTCCAGGGCTGGTGCTCTATTCACTGTGCCACCTAGCCGCTCCCTGTATTTAACTTTTGTGTATGTATTTATATTCCTTCCTTTTATATTTGCTTTTCATATGCCTACATATGTACTCATCTCCCTCATTAGAACCTAGACTCCTTGTCAGTGGGGACTGTTTTATTCCTTGTAGATGAATCCCCAGAACCTAGCACACGATATATGCTTGCTAAATATTCACTTGTTGATTGAAGAATGAATAGTTTTCAAACCTTGGTAGACAGTGTGGTAAAGAACACTGAACTAGGAGGTAGATGGCCTGTGTCTTAGATTTAATTCACCTTCCTATGAGCTATGTGTCTTTGGATAGGTTTATTTTGCTCTTTGGGTGTTTTATCCCTTCATCTATGAAATGAAACGGTTGGACTCCATGAATACTAAGTTCCCATTTGTCTCAAAAATGTCATAATGCTATGTTTAGAGGAAGTTATCTCTGGGAAGTGGTACTCACTGGTGGTCCAAGGAGAATGCATAAGATATATCTTGATGAAGTGAGGAGGGAGCATATTCCATTTATGAAGAAAAAGGGTTATAGTAGCACAAAAGCATTCAAGTTGGAAAGGCAGTTACTTAATCAAGGACACATAGCTAGGAAGGGAGAAGAGCTGGGACTAGCACCCAGACAATCAGAGCTGGAAGAAGCCATAGAGACCATTTGTCCAACTTTACAGAAGAGGAAACTGAGGGCAAGAGAGATTAAGTGGCTTGTCCAAGGTGATGGAAGTTGTAAATAACAGAACTATAAATTGAAACCATTTCTTCTGATTCCAAATGCACGAGACTTTACACTGTACCATGATGGATGGCTTAATGGAGACAGTGCCATAAATCTACTTGAAATCTGGCCTTTCACACTTACTAGCTGTGTGACTCTGGGCATATCACTTAACTTCTATCAGCTTCAGTTTCCACATCTGTAAAATGAGGCTAAGAATAGCCTCTCAGGTTATTGTGAGGATCTACAGGTTGCTGTGAAGATCAAATGAGATAGTATTTGTAAAGTCCTTAACACGGAGCTTGGCACACACTAGGCCATAACACACCACTTATGGTTTTCTACAATTACAGTCAAGACTCTACAAGCAACACTCGAGAGACTCTACTCTATTAGAGAGCATAACTGAGAGAATGTCAGGAGGAAGTTCAGCAAATGCTGGACCAAATTCTTCCCTCTTCAGAGGATTTCACCTGGTGGAAGCATTGATTCTATACTCAAAGTGATAAGAACGACTTTCGTAGCTTTAGGCTATTGGAATTATGCCTAGTCTAGAGAGTTACTGTCTGTCTTAATAAACACTTATTGATTAGTTGTGATTTCTCTCTCAGTTAGTATGTCATAGATGCCCCTTGTTCAAGGAGGTTCGCTTCCCCCATAATTGGACCCATCTGTATGAGGACAGCACTGCAAATGGCCAATAACTTACAAGATTCTCCACTTTGTTGCCATGGTGAGTGCCTGACAAAGCCCACTGCATCTAGTGAACTACAGTGCTATCTTTTTCCCTTTGCCCCAATTCTTCTCCATCTTCTCATCTCTGGAACTATAATCAAATCAATGCTACTATTGTTATAGTAAAGGTTACTATGAATAGTCTACTACTGCCCCAAGGCTTCATGAACCATCTCAGATACTTTACAAAGCAAAATAAACATCCCTGGTCACCATTCCCTAATGTGTATTTTATCTCCCTATTTGAATTTAACTTCTCTGAGGGAAATGATTGTCGAATTTTCCATTTGTATCTTGAATGTTTCATGTAGTGGGGATCAAAGAGAAAGGACTTAATAAATGCATTTTTATTAATTTATTTATTCCTACTATATGAAGGAAAGCATCAATACACGTAGAGTATAAAAATACCTCCATAAAGGGATGAACTACCACTTATTTCCAACTAGGCAGAAGACCATTCTAACTATAGTTCAATTGAGATATGCTTACAGGGCCCATAATTTCCTCCTTTACTCTGGCAGGTAACGCTTTGGGATTTCTTTCCATTAGCACTTATAACATGATAACAATAGCAAGGCATGCTGGATAGAGAGTTGGTCTAAGAGTAAGGAAGACAGTGATACATGAGTTCAAGACCTGCCTCTGACAAAAATTAGTGGTCTTACCCATTATAAGAAATCTACCGTCTTGATGCCCTAAAACTTTCTCAGGCTAAAAGTTGCAGAAAATATGCCCACTGTCATTAGAAGAAGGCGTTTCCTCATTAGAAGTTCCCTTTAACAAGGAAATCACTTATCCATTAAAAACCACAGCAGCAACTCAAATGTACATGATGTTCTATAACCCACAAAGCCATTATATAGAAAGACAGAGTGGGATGGTGGAAGGAGCCCAAGAATGTGAGAAAATTTGAATTAAACTCTTGGCTGGAACGCTGAACTAACTAAATGATCTTGGGCAATTACATTCAATAGACTTTAGTTTTCTGCATCTATCAAATGTGGCTAATAATTTCCTTGTACAATCTACCCCATTGAGTTGAAGCAAGGAAAGCTTCTCATAAAGTAGAAAGTACTAGAAAATGTTGTTTACAATTAAAAAGGAAGACTAAAAAGTAAATAAAATAGAGACAGTGTGGCACAATGGAAAGAGTTCTGGTTGTGAGCTTCATTTATCAAATGAGGGATTTAGAGGAAATTGATTTGGAAATTTCTTCTATCTTTAGTTTAGAGCTATGATGCTATGACATGTTCTCCTACTTACTCATTGTTTGCCCTTGAGGAAATCATTTGCCTTTTTCATGACTGCATATCCTTCTTTGTACAATGAAAGAGTTACATTAAACCTGCCAAGCTCTTTCCAACCATATAGGCTATTATCCTAGGTAAGTGACATCTTTGTTGATAGAGGGAGAAGTTGTCTTGGATATTAAGATCGAAGTTCTTCTTCAAACCAGGATCATCTGATTTCAACAACCCCCTTAATGGCAGGCTATGTGTAAATTCTATGAAGCTTATTGGTCTCCTGGTTTCCAAGCAGTACAAAATTCCAATATGCCTTTGGCTGTGCTGTGTTCTCAGGTTCTCAGCTTTCTTAAAGGCCTTCCTTTCCCTGCTGAGAAGGTTCTTGGAAATTCTGAAACAACGTGGTGTTAATCCTAAAGATCTGGCACTTGTTCAGAGCCATATGTTTAGAGTCTGTAAACATTTGCCAGGCCAGGAAGAAAACATGCCAGTTAGTGGCATGTTTTTAATAGTAACTCCTTTCTGTGCATTAGTGGTTCTCAAATTCAGTTCCATTATTCCATAGGTAGTATGTCTCTTGGGAACATGCAGCAGACTGTAGGTAGGTGTAACACCTGGGTTTTGGTTTTGTTTTTACTTCAGCTAGTTGTATGACCTGAAGTTTGACACTCATTTTTCCTTCCTTATCTATAAATTCAGGATTTAAAAAATCAGCCCTACTTCTCTTAGAAAGGAGTTAGTAATACATTTCTGGAACTTCTGACTTAGAAGGAATTTCAGAGGTCACCTGGAAAAGGATAAAAACTGTCAAGAATGTTAACCTAAACAAGAATTCTCCCAATAATACTTTTCATAACTGTTCAATCAAACTTTGAAGAACCTTACACTAAGATAGAATCTGCTGCCTCCATATGGAAATTCTGTTTTGGATTACCATTTAGTTTTGGAAATCCTAAATTGTTCAGATTTATTTTTTCTTGTTCCCCATCCCCACCCCATCAAGTGTAAATTTCCTTCCTTCTAACTTTTGGCATTGCTCCTGTTCCATTTCCTGGATATACACCAAACAAACCTATGTCTCCTTCCATGGGATGGCATAATATAACATACGTCTTATATTTTTTTTGGCTAAATAATCCCAGGTCCTTCATCTGCCATTCATATAGAATAAATATGAAGTTTTACACTCTCTTGATAGACTTTCTATGTATATGTTTCCCCTAGCTTATCAATGTCCCTCCTAAAGTGAAGCACCCAGCACCTAATCTATTTCTTTAGAGGTGGTCTCATCAGAGCAGAGTTACAGTGGGACAGTTTCTCTGTAATGTAGTTCTGGACATTAATTCTCTATTAATGAGGCTAATGTGGAATTAGAGTTTCTACTTGTCTGTTGCTATTTTGGATGCATAAGACAGATGTGACCCTATGTCTTTCCCTTTGCCCCTAGACTTTAACACACTCAATACAACAACATCCACAAAATTAAGTACCTACTATGTGTAAGGCAGTGTCCTAACATCTATAGTGTCACAGACTAACATGAAGAAATAATATAACCTTGCTTATTCTCCTAATCCTTTTGGTTAAACGATGAGAGACCAAACTCTCTATGAAAGTCTATGTTTAAGGACATTTTACCACACATACCCAACGAGAGGAAAATTATTTGCTTAAGACAGCTGATTCCATCTACTTTATTAGGGACAGAAATAGGACCAAAGACAGTACTGGCATGGGGAAATTTCTGGTGAGAGAAGACCTTCTCTGTCACTTACAGTCTGAGAGAGTTGGCTAGAACCCCAAGAGGTTGTGTCTTGTCCAAGGTCAACTACTTAACTCAGGTCTTCCTGGTTCTGACACTAGTTCTCTTTTGTATTACTTTCTGGTATGCATTAAACTATAAGCTACTTACTAAAACTATTGGTTCTTTGAGGGCAAATACTGTGCTGTTCAGCTTTGTGTCTCCTTCAGGTTCCTTCTGCAAAACAGAGACTCAAATGTTTCTGGAGAGAATGGGGATAAAGAGTACTTTTTCAGTCAGCACCTAATAGGGGCTCCTTATACATTTCATCATAGTGACAGGTAAAAGAGGCCATAATCTGAAATAATCTTTTTGGTACTTTCACATATAGATCAAATAAGTTGCAATTGTTGTTGTTCAGTTGTTTCAGTCATGTCTGAGTCTTTGTGACTCTATTTGGGGTTTTCTTGGCAATGATACTGGAGTGGTTTACAATTTCTTTCTCCAGCTTATTTTACAGATGAGGAAACTGAGGCAAATAGGGTTCAGTGACTTTCTCAGGGTCATACAACTAGTAAATATCTGAGGCCAGATTTGAACTCAGGTCTTCCTGACTCCAGGCCCAATTCTCTATCTAATGAGCCTCCTAGCTGCCCACAATTTCAGTTAGCATGTTTATTTTTAGAATACATATGCCTCAAGACAACAGACTTGTTTGGTTTTTAGATTTCCTTCTTCAGTACCTTAAACAACTACCTGGTTTACATACACTTAATTTGCTTAAACAATGATTTTTTTCCTTAGATAGAAAGATAGTGACAAGGTCTGCCTTCCTAATATCAAAACTCCATATCTTAACAATTGGAAACAATGAGGTTTTATAATACAGAAAAACAGAATGCCAAAAAGGGGAGGTCCCAAAAGAGTTCAGCAAATCCATACTCTTCATAGCATTGCTGAGGAAATAGAGGTCCAGCCAGGGAAAGTAGCTTTCATATAAACATCTGAAATTGCTCTTACAACTTGGAGGCCTGAAGAATGGCAGAACCCTGAAAAGAGAAGTATGGGGCCCTACCCAATGTTAGAATCAACTGGAATATCATTGGGAATGGATAAATCAGTAAATACTGGAAGTTTACACACACACACACACACACATACACACACACACACACAATCATTTTCTTTGGTTTAGTCTTTTGAGACTGTCTCATCTTGCATGTTCATTACTGTTATTTGATTAAACTCTACTGTTTCCACACCTATACCTGTTACCATGAGTTAAAATAAATATTTTAAAATTAATAACTTCTATCAATAATAATGAAGCAATAGAGCCTTAAATATAAGAACCCTGTGATTTAAAAAAAAAATTCCCAACTATGGCTCCTGCTACCTATTAATTACTTAATAAATGCATGTTGATATTTGGGTAAATGCAAATACTGCAATTATTGCAACTGATTTTTACACTGACTAACTAATTGCCAAATTTGACTCCTCAATCTCTTTCACCCATTCCATCCTTGACATTGGGAATTTTCACTGGTATTTCTCCAAAGAGTGGAATGCTTTCCCTCCTCATCTCTACCTCCTGGTAGCCCTGGCTTCCTTCAAATTCTGTTTAACATCCTATTAACTATAGGAAGCCTTTAGTGATCCCTTTCAATTGTAATGTTTCTAGAAGGAATGGGAATAAAGACTCCTTTTACAATCAGTACCTACCAGAGACTTCTTTTGTTGGTTATTTCCAGTTTTTCCTTTCTATAGTTTATTTGTGCAGAATTGACTTCATGTTGTCCCCTTATTAGACTGTTGGGTCTTTGAGAGTAGTCACTGTCTTTTGCCTTTATTTTGACCTTTAGCAGTACAGTGCCAGGCATACAGTAAGCATTAAATGTTTATTGACTCCCTGAATGTTTGCCAGCCAACCAAAATGATCACTGAAGGACCTTTGCAACTCAAATACTTCCCTTGTGGAAAACTTGGGAAGGACATAGATGAAATGTGCATAAGACAGTCAGGTTTGAATGGATTATGCTGTTTATCGATGGGTTCTGTCCTTCATTGTTGGAGGAGAGGATGAGATCCTAGATCTATCTGAATATTCAAAAATAAGTGACATCTTTGGTTGGGATGATCCCTCCCAGGTCCCAATCCTTCCATACCTGGCCACGTTTCTGTGTGCATTCCTCTAAGTTCAGTATAAGAGATTCCCACAAAGTGGCCCGATGTCTTATTCACTTTCCTCTAAGACCATAAGCACACAAGCTGATCACTTGGGCTGTGTACCTGCTATCCTTCTCCCTCAATGTCCATCTTGTTTTCCCATCATACATTTCTGTGTTGACATCTATCATCTCTTTCTGATATTCTTCAAAATTCCCCATCTGAGATCTTCTCCAAATTGCGCATACCCACAATAGGCTTCTTCACTGACTTTTGTGTGATGTTTTAAAGAGCTGATAGCATTTCAATTTATTTTTATGTGCCATAAAATGTTAAACCCAAATCATCAGGAAATCCATAATGCTCAGTGCTTCATCTATAGTGTCACATTCATTATCAATTCTTCAGAGACTCTAATGGTCCATGCCTCATAGCCACAACACATCATCAGTTGAATATTGGCATTAAAAGATCACGGAATGATTAGGGATACACACAAACGCAAAGCAGCTGCCTCCCTCAAAGGAAATTATATTATGTCAAGAATATATGGCACATGCATAAATAAGAATTATACGAGGAAAATTGAAGTAGAGGAAATGAACATCTTGAGATTGGAGAAGGAAGGCATAAGTAAGAAAGCAATATCTATGATGAGCCACAGAGCAAGGCTTCTGAGAAACAGAGGAAGAGTGTGGGATATTCCAAGTATTGGAAACAAGGTTGTAAATGCACAGAAGTGCAAGATGCTTGGGGAAGAGCTGGTAAGTAGTTCAGAATGCTTGTAATGTAGAATTTATGAAGGAAGAATAATCACGATCACAGTAATAATAATAACAAACATAGATATATATATGTATATATATATATATATATATGGAGAGAAGGAGCAAGGGAGAGAGAGATAGAGAAAGAAAGAGGGGGAGAGAGAGAGAGAGAGAGAGAGAGAGAGAGAGAGAGAGAGAGAGAGAGAAAGGGAAGGGAAGGAGAAAGAGAAAGAAAGAGAGCACATACTTTAGGGTTTGCAAAGTGCTTTATAAATGTTATCTCAGTTGATCTTCATGACAACCTTAGAAGTTAGGTGCTATTATTATCCCCATTTTACAGATTAGGGAACTGAGGCAGGACAGTTAAATGACAAGTATAGGAATTCCTGAATCCAAGTCCAATGCTAGATCTTCTGTAGATATGTGAGGAGGAAAGAAACTTGCCTAAGAGTCACAGAAGCTGGGTTTGATTCTCAGCTCATTTATTTCCTACCTGCTTGATTCTGGGCAAATTGGTGGGTCCGTCAAGAAGCACCTCACCTTAAAAAAAAAGGAAGTCTCATGTCCTCCTCATCTCATGTAACCCAGCCACCTTCCCCTACTATTTTGTTTTCCTGCACCCAATCTCAAATAAAGAACTCACCTTTGTCATTGCCAAGGCAAATCCCTCTACTGCAGGCATGGGGACCCTGCAGCCTCGAGGCCACATGTGGTTCCCCACCCCTGCAGTCTACTCAGGACTTTGATCCTGTCCCATCTTCTTTAGCAGACTGCCCCTGCCACCATCTACAATCCCTCCATTCAGCAGCAAGTGAATAGGAAAAGGGGATATAAATATATTTTGAGTAATGCAAACCTGGGGTCCAGGGAAACATGATCACACAGAAGAGGATGAGGGATTTGAGTGCCGAGGACAGAGTTGAGTTAAACTGATTCACCAGAAGGTCAGGATAAAGAAAGAAGGAGAAGGTTACTGTTTCAGGAACAACGACCTTCAGGACTATGTGGGGAGGGGGAAGGATTGGAGGTTTCAGTGATGAAGAAAAAGAGTTAGGGCTAGCAAACAAGAGTGAATGAAGAAAAGCAATATATAATCAGATACAGGAATGTCAGAGTTCATGAACATGGGAGTGGAATACTTGAGGGTGATGGTAAGTTGAAGGCTATGATTTCTGTGTATATGAGAATTGTGGTGGAGCAGGAGATCATGAAAATAGAGGAGAGCAAAGAAATGGAAAGTTATAGTATTTGAAGGACAGTCAATGTAAGTGAAGTTTGCTAACAGAGGCCCAGGAGCCAGGCTACAGAGACTGTGAGCTAGGCATTACAATCTTAGTGGAAGCAAGGGGAATGTCCTCAGGGTCAATACACAATGGTTACAAGGGTTTTGATTGGGAGATAGATTTGAGAAGCATAATTTGAACATCCATAGAGGAGAGGTTGCTAAGGGATAGTGGTCAAGGTCCAGTCAGTAACACACATTTTCAGGTCCATATGAAAGGCAAATTGTTACAGAGCTCTTAGTCTTCAATATTTCCATCTCTGAAGTAATGCAATGCATTGCATTCAATCTGACACCATCATTTACAAGTGATGAAATGGATAGAGCTTTGGGCCTGGAGTCAGAGACTCCTGATTTCAAATCCACCTTCATACTCTTAGTAGCTGTGGGATCTTGGGTAAGTCACTTAACTTCTCTCTGCATCAGTTCCCTCAGTTGTAAAGTGGAGTTGATAACATGACCCTACCTTACAGGGCTGTCATGAGGACCAAATGAGATCAAAATAACAAAAGCACTTAGCACAATGTCTGGCTTATAGCAGTAAGCCCAGAATAAATGTGCTTCCCCTTCCCCTTCCTCCTCCCTTTCATTTAGGGTGAATTGTAATTTTTTAAAGTGAAAAAGTACTCTCAAAGGTAGATTCTATTCATATCTAAGTAGATTTAAGTCTAAACTGTACTGTCAAAGTGTTGTGGAAGAGATTCCAAATCCAAGTCATCAATTATTCTTAGGGAATCAAACATATAAAGGCAGCATGACATTGTAAATAAATGCCTGAGTCAGAGTAAGGGAAACCTGGGCTCAAATCCCATCTCTGACATATTATAACTATGGAATCCTGAGCAAATCATTTTGGTAGGATCAGTTAGGTGGCTCAGTGGATAGAGCTCAAGGCTGGCAGTCCAGAAGATCCATCTTCCCCAGGTCAAATTCAGTCTCAGACAATAACTAACTGCGTAACAATGGATAAATCATTAACCTCACTTGCCTCAATTTCCTCATGCACAGAAAATGAGCTGGAGAAAGCAATGGGAAACCACTCCAGTAGCTCTGCCAAGAAAAATCCAAATGGGGTCACAAAGAGTCACACATGATTGAAAAGTGACTGAATGACAAACAAATCACTTAACCTCAGAGTCCCAGGGAACTTTTGAAGACTAACAAATTATAGATGAATTGCGATTTGAATTTGCAGGAGGATTTTCACACAGAGCTTCCTTTGGGAATGAAAGTGGAGATTGGAATAAAAGCCATCTCTCCTCCTCCCACCTCTGGTACATATGTATACTTCATATTATATACAGATATTTATTAAGCTTTAAGAATGAGCAAAGCAGCATGTACATGTGATTAAGCTATCACATACATCAAAATATGCAACACAGAACATCTGTGGGGAGAATGATTGCCATTAATTAATGGACAAACATTGCAAGAGGAGAGGGAGGAACAGAGAGGGATGAAGGGAGAGAGAGAGAAAGATGGAGGGAGGAGGAGGGGGAAGGGGAGGGAGAGAGAGAAAGGAAGAGAGAGAGGAAGGGAGAGAGAGAGAGAGAGAGAGGAAGAGAAGAAGAGAGGAAGGGAGAGAGGAAGGGAGGGGGGGGAGAGAGAGACAGAAAGAGACAGAGAGACAGAGAGAGAGACAGAGAGAGACAGAGAGAGAGTGTGTTTTAGGAAATAATAGTCTAGAGGGTGGCTAAAAGATTTAATATTTGTTCAAGTCTTTTTCATTCATGTATAATCCAAACCCTTGGTACCATTCAGAGCAATAATGGCTTTGCCAGCTGAAGACATTTATACAACAACTAAGGGATTCTGATAAGCAGAGATAGCTTTTCAATGGAATTAAAACTTTCCTTCAGGCAGAGAGGAGGCTTTATCAATTTAGTTCAGCTGTTTTTTTCCCCTCAGAGCCTAAACCCCAGTTATTCTAACACATCTTATAACTGTTCATCAGAGAGGCCTCTGATTGCAAACAAAACTTCCAAATTCCTTCATCAGCAAAAAAAAAAAAAGATTATTTTTGCCTTTGTGCCTTAAAATACAGAGTGTATAGGAAATTGCAGAAGGAAAGTAAGGACCTGGCTGATTTCTGAATAATTCAGGGTTTTTTTGTGTTTGTTTTTGGTTTTTTTCTCCCCTCTCTTTGGCTAAGCAACACCTGTAGGTTCAATAAACTAAATTTATACCTTCAGAGTGCCTTCATTTCATCTGCAGGTGCAACATCTAAGTTAATTCAGGAATAATGTCATCCACAATACAACCATAGGCCCCAGGCCAAGAAACCTGTAAAACTATTTTGAATTTTTGTGTCTCATTCTTAAGAGGCCTTGAGATAAATCAGGTGGATGAAAAATACCAAAATGTTGTCTCTGGAATCCACACTGTTAGGAATTACTGACTATCTTAAGCTATCCCAGCCTCTTCCCACCAAAAAAATATTCCTGGACCAAATTTTTCCAGAGAAAACTTCTACTGTGTTCCTGATCCCTGAGAAGTTTACTTTTTCACTTTCTAAACAGACACAAATATAAAAATCCTCTGGTCTAGTCATCATCATCATCATTCTTATTTTGCAAAGAGTTAATTGTAAAGTTGAGGGAAAATAGTCAAAAACTCAAAACTGAAATCTGCTTTAACACCATGAATTAGAATGCACCAAAGCATTTTCCTCATAATCAGAATTGAATCAGCAGACAGGTAAGTAAGGCAGCAGATCCTAGAGAAAGAGAAGAAAAAAAGTTCCCATCAGTGAAAGCTTACCAGTGGGCACAGAGGTGGACACCTGGCTTTCCAGCTGGCTGCAATCAACACGCCAATCAGCAAAGCTGACATCTTGGTGGGAGGTGAACTCCTGCTGGAAACCTTCAGGAGAAAGATGACCCAGCTCAACTCTCCCAGCTGACATTGTAAAATGTCAGAGGGAGCAATGAAAGCTGTAGGGTGGTTCTAAGGCAAGGTTAGGAGACTCAGGAAGGTCAAAGCCACCTCTTCAGAGCAGCAGTGTCTCCAGGTATCCCAGAGAGGGGTGAAGAGCTCTCTGTCCACTCGAGAAAAGACAAAACCAAACCTGCAAAGCTCTCTCTCTTTCCAGGAAGTGGGAGGCATGCACTCATGTTTCTCAACTCTTAACTCCTCTACCAGACTTAAGAGGGTGTTGGGGTTTTCCTTTAAGATTTGCAGCTGCCGGCTTCCTCTCTGTGGAGGGGTAGCTTTTGCCTAGGACTCTTGTGGGAATTCAATTGGCTAAGTAGAGGCATCAGGGACTGAAGAAAGCCGGCTCGTAATAACTTGGTTAGAGCAGCCCTCATTCACTTTTCTGTGTACAATGGATCAGCTGGGTGGGGCTAAGCAATGCCAGGGAATGTATTCCAGCCCGCAGCTCATCAGAGAGCTAACTAGCTTTTGCAATGGGATCTGAGCCAACATTACAAGTCCTGGGTCACAGTCCTCAGACCCATGCAAATCCTGGTGTTTAGAGCAAGAGTATCGTAACCAAAGAGCAAACCAAGTCATGCTTTGGCATGCTGGTAAACCAAAGCGTTCCTCAGATATGTGGGTTACTGGGTGTCTCCAACAGGAACTGGACCTTAACGATGCTGGAGGTATTAAATAATATAAAAAGCTTCAAGTGCTTTATGTAAATGATTTTATTTAATGCTCACAGAGAAGTGCTGAAGGGATAAATAAGATAATGTAAAGTAGCCTTTGCAAGCCTTTATTTACTTATTTTAGGGCTTTGGGAGGAGGGAGAAGAGAGGGAGAGGATGAACCTGTAATCTTATTAGTATAAGGCATTTTCCAGGAGGAAACTGCCTATGCTAATGCAGATGAACACTTGCTATTCACTTTGCGATCTCAGAGAATGGCCTGGGGCCCGGAAGTCCAAAGAGGCAGATCTTCCTGACTCCTAGGTCAGATACCTATAAACCATGCTATGATGGCTTTCTTTCTAAATCTTAAATTCTATATAAATGTGAACTATTATTATCCCCATTTTGCAGACAGGGAAAACTGAGGCTTAGAGAGTTTAAGGGACTTGCTCAGATTCACAGAGCTGATAAATATCTGCAGTGGGATTGATTTCAAATCTTCCTCTCTTCAGGTATGGTACATGATTTCCCCAAACTATCTCTTCATAAAGACTGGAATTAACCTGGGTGAAGAGAGGATAAGGTCTCATTGGTGACCTTTACTTCCAATATCCTTTATAGGACATTAGCACCAGACATGTGATTTTAAAAGTAGAGGAATTTCAATGTTGTAGGTAATTAATTCCTTGTAAGAAAGCACTCTGACAATGGAGATCATTACTTTTTCTGCTGCTTATAGTCTTCTGCCAGCATGAATGATGTAAAGATACTATTTCCTATGTGCTGGCACTGTGCAAAGCAATGAGAATAGCAAAATAAGCAAGAAACACATGCCCTCCCTGCCCTTTAGGTGCTTACATTCAAAAGGGGATGAGGGGGGGAAGATATAAAAGAAAGAGGAGTAGAGAGGAGGGTATGGCTCAGTGCAGGTGGCATGGCTTGTAAATGGCCCAGAAGTGATGTGCAGCCCGGGTCTGATCAAGACTGGGCAAAATCTCCCTTATCAGAGTCCAGACAAAGCCCGGATTTCAGAGTTAGTGCTTTACTTGGGGTTATGCAGCCATCATTAGTGAGAGGCAGGGCTTGAATTCAGGTCTTCCTGACAGTAGAGTCACCTTTCTAATCACAATGCTGCAGTATTTCTCCAGATAATTACCTTAAAAAATAGGAAACTATACTCTAGCTTTAGTCATACTATATAGATCTGGAATTATTAGGGTCAAAAGTGGTGCCCTCTGGTGCTCATAGGAAATTACACCTTTTTCCTGAGAGTCTCACTCTTAACTTTTAATTAAACTTAATCATTGTATGAGCAGAGAAAGCTGGTTTCTCTTCTTTCCCTAGACCTGTATCTAGGGCAAAAGAAGCTCTGAAAAGAACATGATTGTCACCACACACATGAGGGAGCAGCGAATTATGACAAGCCTAGGGATGCTTGTTACGGACGCACACACTTGCCACCTGTGGCTCCTGAAGACAGGCCTACCAAGTCTTTGACAGCAGAAAGTCAGGTGGCCTTGTTCCAACCCTTAATTACCTGCCAGTTTGATTGGACAAGCTACTTTCTTCCAGAAAGCACAGGGAACAGAAAGCAGAAAGCAGAAGACACGTTGCAAATTGTTCCTTAGACATCCACACATGTGCTTATCATTGATGCCATCAAGAGAGGCAGGTGTTGGCGCCTTGCTGGGAATATCTCTCTTATTTCTCTTTTAGAAGCAGTGTGTGTTCTTTACCATAGATTGGCTGACCTATGAACTCTTATAGCCAATCTGATAATGTCTACATGAAAACAGACCTTTATAAACCAGTCATACTGGCCCTCTTGTTCCTCACACACTACATCATCCCTCACTTCTCCATGTGAATTTCAGAACCAAAGAGCAAGAGTTAATTTAGAACCTTCATAGACATAAACGTTTCTACCTGAAACCTACTTACAAGTAGTTAGAACTGACAAGTTCTGGTAGAAAGGGCATCTTTCTACTGGACCTAAAATGCCCCCTCCCTCCTTTGCGTTGTTCAATCATTTCCATCATGTTTGATTCTTTGTGACCCCATTTGGGGTTTTCTTGGCAAAAATACAGAAACGATTTGCTATTTCCTCCTCCAGATCATTTTACAGATGAGGAAACTGAGGCAAACAGGGTTAAGTAACTTGCCCAGGTAGTGTCTGAGATTAGATTTGAACTGAGAAAGAAGCGTCTTCCTGACTCTGGGCTTGGCACTCCATGCACTATGGTACCACCTAGCTGCTCTAGTCCTAAATACTCTTGAATTATCTTTTATTCATTACTCCTCACAAATGTTCACACTCCAAATAACTGGACCTGTCCTTGAGAAATCTGACTATAGGATTGGAAGAGGCAGAATAAGGCAAAATGGGGGGAAAGGATAATTGGGCACCTGAAGGTGGTTTTGAAAATGATTTCTCCCTTGAGTTTTAAAAATGCAACTGCTCCCTTTGTGTCTACTTTATGTCTGCTAGAGGCTTTGAATGTTAGCCATAAAGCATACACTTTCGGCTTCCTTTAGGTTAAAGGAGCTGGGCATATTTAGCCTGGAGGAGAGAAAACTCATGTAGGACTAGATGTCAAATATTTGAAGGGCTGTCACATGAAAGAGGAATTCTGCTTGTTCTGTTTGGCTCTGGAGGGTAGAAGTTGCCCAAGAGCAAATTGCAGACCGATATGAAGAAAGAGTTCCTAACAATTAGAATTGTCCAAAAGTAGAAACATTTGCAGGGAGAAGTAGTTCACCTCTCTTCTTTTCCTTCTGGAGTTTTCAAGCAGAGATATGAAACCACTCATGGTGTCTTAATGCGTATATTCCTTTCATGTGAGGGTTGGCTTACTTGGCTATTGAGAACCCTTCTAACTCTCAAATTCTGTAGTTTTATGATATCATAAAAATAAATCTCACTGTCAAAGACAGTAGAATTTTATGACTTTAAAATATGTGCATCTCAGCTGTCTCGAGTCAAATTCGTCATCAAATACTGTCTTCACGAGCATCTCTACCTAAATGGCTTCTAGTCATTTCAAACCCAAACCAGCTTAAAAATGGTACCCACGGTTTTCTCTGAGAAACCCATTCCTCTTCTATAATTTCTGACAAGTTACCACCATCTACTCCATCAACCAAGTTCACATCAGTGTCATTGTCAGCTTTTCAATCTCCATCAGCCACTGTGTCAAATTAGTTGCCCAGTGATGGCAACTCTATCTCTATTACATCCATTAGATTTTATCCAGTCTATCACAAATAAAATTCAACAAAAGGTAGACTGGGGCATATTCTCTCTGAGCAAGATATCATTTTATTAACAGGTGTGCCACCTGCCAATAGAATGGATCAATGGATGCCTCAGTATAATCAAAGATCCTAAGATAAAGGCTTAGTTCATGTTCATAAGGTTAGGACAAAGAACAGAACAGGGTAAATATATAAATAATAGAATTGGTTGTAGAGTTGGTGTCATAATGAGGTTGAAGGCAACATAATTGATTATGTAGCTGAGGTATGGGGGGCAATATCATTGGTTGGAAGTTGGGAAGTAGGGGCTAGCAACAACTCACTCCTTCCCTCTGGTAACTAAAAAAAAAAAACATGATTTGAGTCCAGCTGTAAGATTAGCAAACCAGATATCTTTGAAGGATAGCTTGGTGGTATACAGATGCTGGAGGAGATTCCCTGGTGTCTACCTGTATCCCCTAAGGAAAGCAGAATCCCTTGAGGCAAAAATAGAACAGTGATTAGCTGAATAACTGATGTCTAAACTTAACCTATTACAGGCTGGATAAATTTATGAATTAATTTTAAAAACACAAAACCATGACATGTAGTTTTAGGACAAAATTAATTGTAATAGCATCAATAAAGAATGGTACAGAATTAATTTAACCTTGTCACTGAACTTAAATTTTTTTGTGCATGGTTGCTTGCATGTTACTTACCACAATGATACTGTGAGATCCTTGAGAACAGTGACAGATTTTTGTTTTGTTTTGGCCTTTCTCTGCCCAGTTCTTACCATAGTGCCTCACACAGGGAAGGTTCCTAATAAATACTTGCTTATTTGACTTGACCTGACTCTCATTAATCACTTCTGTTCTCTCACATAGGCAATCAATACTCTAGTTCAGGCCTTCATAATCTATCACAATGATCTTGTGATTAGTTCCTGTCTCTAGTTTCTCTGCTCTATAATTCATCTCACACACAACTGCCCAAGTGATCACTCTTGTACACCACCAGTGCATACTTAATATGAACTTGGGTGAAAGGGGATGTTCCCATTTTATAGATAACGAAACTGAGGCAGAAAGACGTTAAGTAACTTATACCAGATAATCCAATTAATAAGTGTTTGCAGAAAGCTATGAAACAGGGTCTTTTTGACTACAGGTTCAGTGCTCTATCTGTTGTGCCATCCAGCTAAAGGAGATAGTATATACATTTATAAATATACAGAATACACATAGGATACATATACAATTAATGCACCGTAGTTTTTATAAGAAGTGAGTAAGTAGTTAGAAAGATAAGAAAAGGCTTCATGTGAAAGGCAGATATTGAAAAGATTCCTTTTAAAAAGGTTTTATTTTCCCCAATTATATATAAAACAATTTTTAACATTCATTTCTTAAAAATTCTTGAGTTCCAGATTTCCTTCTTCTCATCCCTCCTTGAGAAGGCAAGCAATTGGATATAAATTATACATGTGCAATCATGCAAAACATATTTCCACATTAGTCATATTGTGAAAGAAAACACAGACCATAAAAAACCAAGAAAAGCAAAGTTTAAAAAGCATGCTTTGATTGGCATTCAGATTCCATCAATTCTTTCTCTAGAGATGGATGGCATTTTTCATCGAAAGTCCTTCAGAGTTGTCTTACGTCATTTATTGCTTAGAATAGCCAAGTCATTCACAGTTGACCCACTTGATGGGCATCCCCTCAGTTTTCAAGTAATTGAGAATGCAAACTTTTGGACAAGACAGGAGGGAATAGAATCATGCATACATGTAAAGGAACTGACCTTGGCAAGGAGAAAGGCCATCTCATTGTCAGAGACTAAAGAAGAGGAAGAAAGATTAGACAATGTTGATCAGGGTGTTATTACAGAAAGATACTACTCAAACCCATGAGAGCTAATGATTTCACCAAGAAAATATGGAGATAAAATAGAAGAGATTTCAGGTAAGCTCACATTTCTTCTCCTATAGGAAGCCTTTCCTGAATCTTTTTGTAGTGATTGATCACTACCTCCTCCTCAGATTCTTCCTACCCCACTCCTAGTTTACATATTGGAATTCTCTCTTAGAGTATAAGCTCCATGAGGGCAAGGGATATTTTTCACTTTGTCTTTCTATTGCCAGAACCTATGATTTGAACATAGATGTCTGTTGGACTGTTAGATTAGAGATCACACCTTAATTCAATACTCAAGATGGGGTCTGACCTAGGTAGGATACACAAGGACATCACTTCCCTGGTCCTAGGTACTCCACTTCTCTTAATGGAGCCTAAGATTACATCAGCTTTTTTCTTTCTTTCTTTTTTTTTAAGCATCCAGGTTGCATTCTTTCCAAACTTCTAGTCCACTAAACCACCTAGATCCTTCTCATGCTCATTCTAATTGCTATATCTGCTGAAGACCTCACCTTCCTTCCAGTTTGTCAGGTTCCTAACCTCTCTTTTTTCCTGGACTTCTCACTTTCCCATACCCTACCTAGTCAATCAGTTACCAAATCTTGCTGTTTCTACTTTCACAATATCTCTATCTGCCCCATGCTCTCCACTCCAACAGATTCCACTTTAGTTTAGGCCTTCATTATTATATCTTGCCTTCATTACTTCAACAGCCTTGTAATTGGTCTTCTTGACTCAAGTCTTTTATTCCAGTGAATCACACACATTGCTTAAGAATCAGGTGATTCCCCTACTTAACAAGTAGAGAGGCTTTTTGTTGGTTCTAGTTTAAAATATAAGCTTTGATATTTAGCTTTTAAAGTCCTACATGATCTGGCCTTAGCTTGTCTTTACAGACTCTTAGGACTTTGCTTCCTGCTCCAACATTCCACAATTTGGCCAAACTAACCTTCTGCTCATTATAATGTCTGTTATAGCAGTATACACAACACGCTTCATATTCAATCTCCATATCTTTGCACTGGACATTGCCCAAGCTGAGAATATACTTCCTTCCTTACCTCTTCCTCAGAGGCTCTCTCTTTTTTTAAAATGCTGCTTAGTCAACATCTTATGCATGAAGCCTTTATACTTCAGTGGCTCAGTAGATGTTGGGTGTTGGCCATGGAATGAGAAAGACCTGGGTTCAAATCCTCAGACACTTAATAGCTGCATAACCCATAAGTCACTTAATTGCTTATCTGCCTCCCTTTTTTGAACCATAAAATGAGATAATAATAGCATTTACCTCAGAAGGTTGTTGTGGTGGTAAAATGAGGTAATAGGTATAAAGCATTTAGCACAGTGCCTGTGTTAAACATCAATATTAATATTTGTTCCCTCCCTCTATAATGCTTCAACCATTAGTGCCTTCTTTCCCACACTACCTCATATTTAGTCACTTTGAATATATTTATACTTGTTAATTGTATATTAATAATTAAATTTACTGGGGCAGCTAGGTGGCACAGTGAATAGAGCACTGGCCCTGGAGTCAGGAGGACCTGAGTTCAAATTTGATCTCAGACACTTGACACACTTACTAGCCATGTGACCTTGGGCAAGTCACTTAACCCCAATTGCCCTCCAAAAAGCAAAAAAAAAATTAATTAAATTTATTTATCATATATGTATATGTTCATTTTGTCTTCATATTTTAATTTATCAATTTTATATTTATTCTAGAACTATTTTCATGTGTACTTGTCTCTCCAGTTAGAAGATAAGTTCTGGTTAGTAGGTATTGGTTTTGTTTTGTACTTGTGTCCCCAGTGCTTGGCACACTGTACATGTTTAATAAATACTTGTTGATTGATCGATTGGTTTTGTAAAGATGCTATCGTGTTGCCAAGTCTTCTTGTTTGAGGTATTCAGATAGCCAAATAACTAGGGACCCTGCTTCAAGTCTCTCCCTTATTTCTTTTCTTTTCTTCTTTTTTTCTTCCAGGGAACCATCTCTAGTTGTCCTAATCTATATCTTGTCACAGTCCTGCATCCCTTAAATCATACTCAATTGTAAGTTATGGCATCACCTTCCTGATATCATGGTCCTCTTTGAGACTGTAGGGCAAACAACAACAACGACAGCAACGACAACTATTTTTACCCCTAATTATATGTTAATATTTTTAAACTTTTTTTTAAGTTTTGAGTTCTAAATTCTATCCCTTTCTTCTCCTTCCCCTTTCTCCACCCTCACATGGTAAGCAGTCACATATAGATAATACAGGTGCAATCATATAAAATATTTCCATATAAAAAAGTCTTTGCACAAACAAAACCAATGCAACCAAAAATTAACCGGAAAGTAGAAAACCGGGTGAAAATTTTTACAAAAGAAATATCTTCGATAAAGACCTGGTTTCTCAAATATATAGAGAATTGAGTCAAATTTGTTTTAAAAAATGTTTTTCCCATAATTGCTAAATGGACAAAGGATATGAATAGGAAGTTTTCAGACTAAGAAAGAAATCAAAGTTATCTGTAGTCATATGAAAAATGCTCTACATCATTATCAATTAAAGAAATTCAAATTAAAACAACTCTGAGGTACCACTTCATACCTGTCAGATTGGCTAAGATGACATAAAAGGAAAATTATGGAGAGAATGTGGGAAAATTATGGCACTAATGCACCGCTGGTGAATCTGTGAACTCATTCAACTATGCTGGAGAGCAATTTGGAAAACTATCCAAAGGGCTAAAAAAACTTTGCATACTCTTTGATTCTGCAGTACCACTGCTAGGTATATATCCCAAAGAGATCATAAAAAAGGAAAAGGACAGAAATTTTATAGCAGCTCTTTTTTGTGATGGTTAAGAATTGGAAATCAAAGCCCATTAATTGAGGAATGAATAAAGAAGCTGTGGTATACTGTTGTGATGGAATATTATAGTGCTAAAAGTCTCTCCTTTCTATCTTTTCTCCACAAGGCTGTCAAAATAATATTATCAATGTACAATTCTGACAATATCACCACCCTGCTAAGTAAACTCTAAGTTCTCTCTCTTACCTTTATGAAATATTATCTCTTCTGTTTAACAATTGGAGCCATTCAAAATTTTCTATGTGCTATCTTTCCAGACTTGTTATATTTTTGTAGCCTCAATACTTTCTATAATCTAGTCAGATTTCTTTCTGATATTCCATTGATATTTCACATGGTGTCCACACATGATATTTGATTTCCTATCTTCTTACCCTTGTAAAGGGTTACTATTTCCTGTGTTGAGAAGGTATTCCCTCCTCAGTTCCAACTCTTATAATTTCTAGTTTTCTTCAAAACCGAGTTTACTTTCTAACTTTTATATAATGTTTTCCTGATTGACAGCTGTTAGTGCTTCCCCTCCAATAATACTTTGAACTTATCATACGTTTACTTTCTATATGCTTTTATATATTTATGTTGTATCTCTATATAGAATGTAAGCTCCCTCAGGTCAAGTTATGTTGCATTTTTGTCTATTTTTGTATTTTCAATGCCTAGTGTAGTAATGGGCACCTAGAGGGTTCTTAATAAATGATTGTTGATTGATTGACTATATTTGTCAAGTTAATTTCACAAATATTTTTATTCACAGAACTGAAGTCTACCCTTCTGAGGACAGGGTGGTAACTGCTAAAAAAAAAAAGTTAACTCACAATCCTTTCTCTTGCTTTTATTCAGTCCTTTTGGTTAATCATGTATTTTCTAAGTATTGCAGTGAATTTCATGAGATGACAGTGGAGTCTTCTGGGAAAACTATAAAAGAATGGAGATATCCACTGATAACATAATTGTATTTCATGCTTCATCCTTCTCCAGGGGCAAAGAAATGAGCTAAATGAATTTTCTAGGTCCCTTTTTTTGGCTGATAATTTTGGGACTCTAAATATAATTTAGCTAGATTATATTTAATTTACAATTAAATACAATTATTTTTGTTACATTGAGAAGATATAGTAATTCTATGGTGGACTAATTTGTGTTTGGGTTGTTGTTTTGAAAACTGTAGCTCTTGGCTAAATCTCTCATGGGCACATCATCACACTAAGATGTTTACAGCAGAAGAACCAGCATATGGTCATGCTATTCCCTCTAAATGAAGATGTCACTCAATAAAGTTTTTTTTCTCCCTTTTTATGGAAGCATCAGGATAGTACCAATGTTGAAAGACTGACTATATTACATAATGCCAATGAAAATTTGTCATCTCTCTCAATGTTTCTGTAGCAGATGGGAAAGCAAGACCAATTAGCCAAAAAGATATAAATTTGATATGGAAAAAACTTATGAGCAATCTTATGGTATTTCAAATATTTAATTTTTTTTAAAAATATAAACAAGTCTTTACAATAAGCTATTAAAATGCATGGGAAATATGCTGTATAACTTCTCTCTTTCACACCCACCCACCCACACACACACACCACATGCAAGATATCCACTCGTTGCCCTTCTTTTCATACCTAATAGTAATAATAGCACAACATGTGTTTTGTTAACCTAAGCAAATCCCAAGGAGTGGACATTTTTCTTTCCCTCAAATCCCCAGTTCCTTTTCTTTTGCAAAGTTTGGAGGAAACCCCTTGCAATTT
Organism: Pseudochirops cupreus; assembly: GCA_028627135.1. NCBI lineage: Eukaryota > Metazoa > Chordata > Mammalia > Diprotodontia > Pseudocheiridae > Pseudochirops > Pseudochirops cupreus. Next base: position 36,217,979 of record CM053583.1, on the reverse strand, counting down.
AAATTGCATTTTTGCGTCTTTTAAGTCATGATATATGAAAAAAATAACGGAGACAAAATCGTAACTAGGAGAGAGTCACTGGGGTTTTGTCCCCAAGCACTGAAATTTAGGGGGTTCCTCTACCACTTACACTCCTTTATGAGATAAAAATTATTGAGCTCAGAACATAAATACAAGAATGATTAGTGAAAACAGAAAGCTTGTGAATCACTTCTTCCCTCCTTCCAGTAGCTTGCTCCAAGGAAGCCTGGCCTCAAACTCTCTGGGTAGAAGAGGCATATCATGACAGTTCTTATTTTCTCCTTATAGTGAGGATACCAAAATCTCTGTCCTCATTGGTCTTTGTGTTCTGAGGTCCAATGATTCCCTTTCCCCCATTCCATTCCAACTCTAGTTATCTTATATCTTTCCCTCAGGCATATTTGGTGTTGTTTGTTCTAGTCACCAGATTTTCTAACGATGGCTAATCAGCAGTCACACAGCCCTCCCTTTACAGTGAGGTGAGGGTGACCATTTCTAACTGAGATCCAACTCAGAAGAGAATATTAGCCAATTTATGAGCCATCCTTTTGTTTCAATGTCCACTCTCAGGATTAATTGTCTAGAGCAGATGTTGCCTCCAGTGTAACTTTAGGAAATTATATGACTGAATTTGCCAAGTAGAGGATTTTCCTAATGCTAACTTCATGAAAATGTATCTAGTGAAATAACAGGGCAAAAGTCATAGGAGTAATGCCTCTTGGGAAGGGTCAAAACAGGCCATTACTGGGATTTATGGCATTATGATGGGGTTTGGTTGTAATGTAGTAACAACATTTATTGTTAAATCATGGTGGTGGGAAAACAATATATAGAACACTGAAAGAATCCCTCTCTAATGCTCATTGATTGGTTCATGAACTGATTGGATTGTCCTTCAAGTTGAAATTTCCTAAACCATAGGACAGGAGGCAATGTGGTACAGTGAATAGAGAGAAGCTCTTGGAGCTAGGACATCAAGGTTCAAGTCCCACCTTTGACGTGTACTGGTTGTATGACACAGGGGGAGTCACTTAACCTCTAGGCTCTGGGAAACTATTTAAGAGGATAACTAGTAGAAAAGGTGTTGAGGTACATTAGTAAAAGGCAATCTTCCCCCTTGTCTTTCTATACCAAGAAAACCATATCTAGTTCTTATTGCCATCACAGAATCATAAATTTAGAATTGGAAGGGATCTTGAAAGATCAAGAATTGAATTCTCATCTGTTACAGATGGAAAACTGAGTCCCAAAGGGATCGACCTGCCCAAGGTCACAAAATAATAAATGGCATGGTTAGGGTTCAAACACCACTCTTTGGCCTCCAAAGCCAGTACCTTTCCCTCCTGCTGAACTATAACACATTTCCTCAAGTCTCAATTTTCCCCAGGGAGAAAATTTTAGCAACATTTTCCTATGTTCCTACTGCTGATATAAAGATGCACTTAAACAATTAGCTTTTAAAGGCACAATTAAACAAAAAAAAATATAAGCCTATAATTTTCCAATTTTTCTTCCCTTGCTATTATAGTATCAGAGCTGGATATTCTGACTGCTTCTCTACTGTGCACAAAGACTGATGCATAACATAAATGAGTAGCTTAGAAAACTTTGAGAATCCACAAAACCATCAAGAGATCCTGAGATCCTTATGTTTGTTGGAGTGTTGATAGAAAATACATTTAAAAACAAGTATATTCAAAATCCTTTGTGTTTTATTTTCTTCAGCATGCCCAGTGCAAATTACCTGCTATTTTCTAATTAAAGGAGTTCATGTTTAGAATCATATTGTGGATGGAGAGTCTGCCTTCATCATCCTTATATTTGTCTACTATATCTCTGCTGTGATCATATTATACATAGCATTTGCCCAAGGTACTTATTGTTCTGTTGGGAGCACTAAGTTTTCTTGCTTATCCCCTTTAGAAAGCAAAGTTAGACTGATACTGTGTCCAACAGTGGATCAGTCAAGTGCAGAGGGCTAGTGAGCACAATTTCTTGACTTCCCTATAGAAAACACAGACAGACACAGACACAGACACACACACACTTTTTTTCTTTCCAGATTACCAAGTATGGCATGTTGTTTTCTCTATTTTTTTTCTCTAGTATAGGAGCCAAAAGATCTCAAGTGCCTCATATATTACATACAGGTATGTAGCATAACAGTCTCAAAAGAGAGGTGACAATAGGTAGGATAATTGAGAATCTAATTTTCTCCCTTGCAAATATCTCTGGGAAATCAGAGTATTTAAATAGTCCATCATCCATAAAACACTGGCCCTTTGCTAGACCATTGCTATATGAAGAAATAGTTAACTGGCCAGGATATTATGCACCTTGTCCAAGGAGGAGTTTCTCATGATTAATCAAAAAACACAACAACATTCTGGGCTAAGGTTTTTGTATGTAAAAAATCTATTGATATATTCCTATCCTTATTGATAACTGTGATGACACTGACAGTGATGATGATGATGATGATGATGATGACGATGATTGCAAAAGATCTGATTTACATGTAGGCATTAGAGTTACTGAGAGTTAAAGTTGAGGCTCATTTCATCTGAAGGGCAACAGAGAGACATTTGTAAGTATAGGTAGGCTGCAACACATTACAAAAGAGACCATATATAAAGGAATGGAGTAAAGGATGTCAGGGAAATGAGAGGCAAAAGTAAAAGGTGACTGGTCAGATAGTGTGAACAAAGGAGAAGGAATGGACAGTCCATGCAGATCCTTGCTATTTGCACAATATCAAGAAAACATGATGAAGGTCACCAGAAGAGACATGTGAACTCACCAAGAGGACTACAGAGAAGACAGGAATCTCAGAAGGTAGGCAGGCATGATTAGGTTGTGTTTGGGATCAATGAGGGAGATATTCACATCAATGAGATCACTGGAATATTTAGAGTTGCAATGCATTTTTCATAGGTTCACATGTTTAGAGTTAGAAGGGACCTCAGAATTTTATCTGGTATAATCCCTTAACTCCAATTCACTTGCAAGTCAAGGCATCACCCTCCCAGTGTGGGTCTTTGAGAAGAAGGGATGAACAACAACAACATATTAGGAAATTTGAGACTGACAGAAATTCTCTATCCAAGTACACAAATCAATGAATATCTATGGACAAGAAGACATGTCAAGAGGTTATTATTATAGTTCACACGTAAGTAGATGAGAGTGTGGACTCAGAATTGAAAGAACTACATAAGAAGAAATGCAAGAAATGAGTCCAAGGAAAATTCACCAGTCTTTGTTACAGCTTTGTCTTGATGCTTCGAGAAAGCACACACTCCTTTTTTGTTTCTGTATTCTCACTTAATGATTGTTGAAGATTCATAGAATCTGAACATCCATAAAAATGACATTGCTTTGACATAAACAGAGAGACTGGAGGGGCAGTCCCGTGTGTGCGTGTGTGTATGTGTGTGTGTGTGTGTGTGTGTGTTTATGCATGCACACGCCTCCAGACATTAAGATGGTGGAGGTGATTTTAGAGATGTTGTGCTTTAAGGGAAAATGAAACATCTAAGTGAAGCGATTTATCAATATTTGGTAAGTGGTGATTTTATTCATCAGCATAGAGGTGATAGGAATGTTTACTAGCATTGGGGAAAGCATCAGGTCTCTAGGTTCTGAATAAAATACTGCTGCTCAGATATTACTTTTACCCTGTTCATAACTTTTTTTTTAAAGTTAGGCAGATTTAAAATGTTGATGCCTCTAATGCATAGCAAATTTTTAGACTCATTTGTGAATCCCTGCAACTGAAGCCTCCCTGTCCACACAAACTGAACAAAGATAAAACATTTCTAGTCACAGGAAGTTGTGTTTTGTTATAAATGCACAGACTGTAATTTAACTTGACAGTATGCAGTTAAGAACATTACATTTTAGCTAGAAAGGCAGAGGTTGTTTTTATAATACAAAGTTAACAGAAGATCCACAATAGATTGGAAACTTGCAGATGCCATATTTATTATTCCAAAAATGATTGGGAAAGCTTGACACTAGAATAAAGGAAAACATCTTGGCCAGCATTTCACAATCAGCTTGACGCAATTAAAATAAGTTTTATTCGGTGCTACATGTCTTTAATTAGAGCTACATAACAAGGAGCCACTCTATTAAAAAAAAAGACCCAATTCACTGTAGCCTAAATTTCAAGCTTTCTCAAGTTTATTGACAACAACAACAACAACAACAACACACATTTGTACGTTGATTATTCAATAGACAATGATTAAGGACCCACTATGTATGAACTATTATTCTGGGTTCTTTGGAAGATAAAAGAGATAAATTAACTTTATTTGCTAAAGGAAATAACATTACAGTAGAAAGATGTAACACATGAACAGGCAAACACAAAACCAGTTAGAAAAGAATGTATTCATATTCTAGCATTTCACATCTACGTACATGGAGGGAATTTTTATGTTAGAAGTTCCCTGTACAGATGGAATCATAGATTCTCTCTACTTCTACATAAGTTCGTAATTTCATCTAGGGTAATCTGAGAAGTCTTCGTAGAAGAAATGAATTATGCCTTTTAGGATGGGGAGGATGTCAATAACTGTTATTGGAGTAGAGGACATTCCTGTAGATAGGACCTACTTCAATAAATGATGGAATGTGGGGCATGGGTGGAGAACAGTGCTTGGTCCTGTTGAGATGGAACATATTTCCTCTTTATATGACAAAACTAGAAACACAGAATAGAGCCAGATTGTTGGAAGACCTTGAAAGGATAAGGAATTTGATTTTTTTTGGTAGACAGTGGGAAGATATGGAAAGTTTTTGAGAATATGAGAGAGATGGTCATATCTGTGGCCCAGGAAAACCAACATGGCAGACCTATGTGGGGTGGATTACAGTCAGAAATAAGATTTAAGATCCTTATTTCATGAAGTTGTCAACATAAAGTTTCAAAAAACCATAAATTACAGTAATACTATTCCAAAGGGATGTGTTACCAAGATTCTACTAGAGATAGAAATAACACAGGACTGAAAGGATACAGATTCTCATCCTGTTAATTTCAGTTCAGGCTCACCTTCCTCCTTACTTTTCTATTGTGGTGGTCTGCTTGGTCCATACAAGGCAAACTCCTACTTCTCTTAGGACTATCTCTTCTTTATTAGTGTGTAGGACTGGTCTATCTGGGGTCTACTGTATTCCAAAAGGATCAGACTACATGTCATTTACCCGCAGTAATGCCCATGACTGAGACCTCCCCACTGCAGCTCTGTTTATGAGACATAGTTACTGCTCCATTGTACTCAGTCAACACTACTAAGGACTCAGTGCTGAGGCAGTAGGAATGGGATTTTTCCAAGACACCTTTCTGCTCATGTTGGCTTTGATTAAAAGGGCCTTTGTTCCCAGAAAACTTTTTAAGTGAGGTATCACTGTTTTCTCAGAGGTCTCGGTTCATTCTCTTTTTTAAAATTGATCTTAAATTAAATGGTACTTTATCTACTATGACTGTATCAATACGCCTTTGAGAAATTATATTGCATAAATATAGGGGAACATACTGATTCAGTTCCAGAGGACACAGATGCTTATTTATAGGTCCATGAATTCCTTACAATAATTGTGGGTCCCTCTGTAACCAAGAGGTTGAATTGTAACAAATTGTCCTCTCCCCATGTTACATACAGGGGATTAGGGGTAGAATTAACTATGAATAGAAGCCTGGACTTGGACTCCCCAGTCAAGTCACTAAGTCAAAATGAGGATTCTAAATCTACTGCTGGAAGAGGCTTCCGAGGTCATAAGATCCAACCCCCTCACGTTAGAGATGAGTATCTTAGTATAACTGATTTAGAGCTAGAAGAGACCGGACTTGCCAATGATATTCATCCCTTATTTTCTGAATACTTTTAAAGTGACTTGCTAAGTATCTGAGGAAGAATTTGAATACAATTCTTCCTAAGTGCCAGATCAGTACTCTCTCTGGTATACTATCTAAATCCCTGAGACCTAGGAAGATAGAGAGGGAAAGAAGGGGGAGAAAGAAAAAAAAAAGGAAGGGATGGAGAGAGGGAATGAAGTAAGAGAGGAGAGGGAAGGAAGGAAGAAGGAAGGAAAAAAGTACAGAGGAAGGAAAAGAAAGCAAGGAAGGAGAAAGGAAGGAGGGAGGAAAGGAAGAAAGGAAAGAAAGGAAAAGGAGGGAAGGAAGAGAGGGAGGAGGGAAGGAAGGAAGAAATGAAGGAAGGAAAGGTAAATGAATGGAGGAAAGTAGAAGTGACTTACTTACAAGTGCTCAACTAGGCATCAAGAGCCCAAAATTCCAATCTTGGCAGGGACATTGGTGTGTGACCAGGCCCAAGTCACTTCTCTCTGAATTTTAATTTCATCTTCAAAAGGGAGCTTACTTCACAATTCAGTTCATTTTCTAAGACATTGTAAATAACTTATCACATAAAACATATTTGATCCCTCAAATAATGAATTAAATGATCATTTATTCAGTCATTTCTAACTGAAAAAAAAAAACAGGAAAAGAAAGACAAATGTTATGAGGGAAGTGATATGTTCCAATGGCCTGGACCTGCCTTATTTCTGAGAGCTGAATTCTATTCTTGGATGCACCTTGACTCCCTGTGTCTCTCTGGGCAACCCATTTTATGTTTCTTTTTTCAACTTTGGGGATTCATACTATGGCAGTATTTGCTATATAATGACATTTAGTATAAAGTGGGAACATCATACTGTGTCCCAAGAAGGTCATTACTGGCCTCATTACAATACTGCTCCAGCTTGAACACAGCTGCATGTTTACATAGAGCAGCCTCACAGCAAAAGTACAATGCAAAGCATGCCCAAGCTTATCTTCAGGATACATTGGCTGGAGATTCTTTTACTGTTAACTAGCTGTGTGATATTAACCAAATCACTTTGGCTCTTCCTGGGCCTTAATTTTCTTGCCTATAAAATGAGCTGCAAACCTACTTAGAAAGAAAGTTGGATTTGAAGTAAAATGGAACTAGTTCAAATTTGTGTTCTTCTATTCATTACCTAAGTGATTTTGGGTAAATGATGTCACCTCTCTAGGACTCAGTTACCCATTTATACAATGAGATAGGTGGCCTAAATGACCTTTCTTCTCCCTATCAGCTTTGGATCTATGCATTCTATGTCTCTGGACCACTTACTACCATCTTCTCCATGAATCTAGATGAATGAAACATGGCTTAACTCTTACCATCAAAAGTCTATAAACTACTTAGCTTTTTAGTATATTGCAATGATATCACAGATCTAAATCTGAAAAGGACTTCAGAACCTATCTAGTCTATCCCTTCTCCATTTTACAGATAAAAAATGGAGGCATGGGAATGTTCACTATCTTGACTAACCTCACACAGGTACTAGATATTAGCAGTGAGTTATCAACCCAGGTCATCCTACTCCAAAGCCAAAGCTTTTTACATCCCATAATGCTGACCTGTGATTTCATTAACGACAACATTCTTTCGCTTGCTTCATTAATGTACTTGACAATCTTTCCAGTCCTTAGGAGGCTACATCAGCTGTAGAGACTGTGGAAAAATGTTTCACCCTGAAGCCAATATATCGAAGTGTCTCCCCCAATTTAGCTAGGTTGGCCATTAGGCAACAGGCACAGTCTGTATGCAGGTTCACACTCAAGCCTTCCTTAGCTTGCCTGACAAACTGCTGGAGCTTGTCTTGGAAAATGGCAGAATCACTTCCATACAAGGTGAGACATCTGAAAGGACTTCAATGAAACTGTTCTAAGGATATTCCAATGTATGTCTGATCCAATTAATGTAGACCTGCCATCTAATGAAACAAATGTCTGTCCATTTTGTGTGACTCTTTCCCTTCTTCCTTATAAGTGTCCCTTTAAGGATATGATATATTAACAAAGTGAACTTCATTGCCCCATATTTGAATGATACTTAATTTCATTTATCTGTGATCATGCAAGAGAAACTAAAGTGATGGTTTTCAGGGTTATATATGACAGCTCCATAAAGCTGTTCTTAACAGAGATTCCTTGTGTGCCTTCCAAAATATAAGTGAACAAAGTTTTCATCATAAAAATAAGCTTAAGAACAAAAGTAGACTAGTACTTCTAAAAATCCACATTGTTCCCAAAACTTCATAAAGGCAAATTTTAAATTTCACATTGATTTTATTTGCAAAGATGCCATATAAATATCAGAATTATTAGGAAGCATAAATCCAAAAGTGTGTTAGTTATGATTGTTCCCTTCAAGGACAAGGATTTACAATTTTTCTTTCAGTTGAAACAAAGAAGCTAAATTTAAAAATCACTGATATCAATGATTCTCAAATACCTTTCTATAATACCAGTAGTCACCACCTGGGAAAAGAATTACCAGCCAGTGATCATAGCTTTGCATATATGTTATTCCAAACTTTCATACGTTTGAAGTATGGATTCAGGTCCCACCTCTGATACTTAATGAACTTTATGAACCTGGGAAACACTACCTCCATGGACCTCAGTTTTCTTATCTATGAAATGAGAGGGTTGAAGTAGATGGCCCCTGAGGTCCTAAATAAGCCTCAATCTAAGGGCTATGTGTTCCCAAACAAATATGAAGTGCCTTCCTAATCTATATCCAGGCCTATCATTTTTTTTCCTACTAACAATGAGAATTAATTTTTTAATTAATAATTTAGTGGCCACTACTGAGCATCTCCAAGAGAGTCAGTTTCAGAGGAAGGATGATCTTCCAGTCTCTTCTCTGACCCAAGCTGTGTGATCCTGGGAAAGTCACTTAACTTCTTAGTACTTTAGACTATTCTTTAAGACCATGAGTTAGAGAAGGTGCTGGTCTGTAGTTAGAGAGGGATTTTTCTCATTAGACAGTTCTGTATATCAAATATATCAAACTCACAACTTGCCAGCTGCAAGAGATCCCCAAAACTCTAAAATGTGCAAGAACCAGATTAAAATATAATAAATAAAATATAATATAATGTAGATAATGTTAATTTGTGATTTTCTGAGTCACTACATGGCCCAAACAGACCCACTTCTGTGTTTGATGTGACTACATACCAATGAAATCACAGATATACGCCTACCTTCCACTGTCTTTGTCTTACAACTTTTACTCTAACCCCTCCTTCTCCACTTTGTGGTCCAGTGGAAGTGGCACCCTTTTTGCTCCTTGAATATAATACTCATCTCCTGACTCTTTTTTTCCTCACTTAAATTCCTCTATGCCTAAAATTATCTCATTTCTTCCTCATCTCCATTTCCTGGTTTTCCTGGCTTCCTTTACATCTCAAAAGACCTTCCATAGGAAGCCTTTCCTAATCCCCTTTAATTTTAATGTCTTCTCTTTGTTTATTATTTTGAATTTATTTTGCACATTAGGTTGTTTGTACATACTTGTTTGCATGTAGTGTTCTCCATTAGGCTGAGAACTCCTTGAGAGCAGGGACTGATTTATACCTCTTTTTGTGGACCAGGAACTTAGCACTTCATACTATCTCAGAGAGTTCCCTGTGGCAAAACAGTTATGTGAAAGGCCTGAGGTCATAAAGCTAGATTATTGCAAAGACACAATTTGAACCCTGACCTTTTATTTTTTTAAAAAAATTTAAAGTCAGTACTCTGTTAAACTATGCTGTCTTTCACTACCCATACTAGCATTTCTATTTTTAAATTTTTGCAACTGATTACTTTTATCTTCATATTATATACATCCCTAAGTTTACCCCAGGAATATACCTCACACTCCTTTATTCCAGAAATATTTTACTTTCCATCAAAGAATTTTTACAAAGTAAACAAAAAAAAAATCAGTAAAAGTAACTAAAATATCCTATCTGACGATATAAATCACCCCCATTTTACAGATGGGGAAAATGAGATTTTGAGAGCTTAGGTGAGTTGTCCATGGTAGCAGAGCTAGAGTCAGTATCAGGTCTCTCCTGATTAAATAAGGGAGAGAACAGAAAAGCTGACATACTTTTCTATATCCTCATGTGTAAAATTAGAGAGTTGGACTAGCTGGTTTCTCAGGTTCCTTCTGGCTCTCCCTCTAAAATTTCATGACTCTAGTTCCTTTATTCTTGCTTCTGTCCTACCTTCCCTGCCTTTAACAATGATTGGTATAATTGGTGCCCTGGTAGACCCAGTGTCTGTGCACCAAGAGCATCTTCTGTCATTTTAACAAAAAGGGATCTGAACCCTGAAAGTATCATTGTCACCAAAAAAGCATTTTTGGGTGCTTTATCTCCATTGCCATAACTAAGAATATTGAAAGAATTGTTGGTGTTCTGAAAGGTTTTTCTAAAATGTCCAGAAAAAAACAAAGTCCATTTGCAGGAATGAAAGGTCAAGAATGTCAAGGGAATCACTGGAAGAGAAAAGACTAAGGAAGTTGGCCAGTCACACTGCATCTCAAACTGTATTTTCAATTGGCAATCATTCAAACAATCTGGTATTGGTTAAAAAATAGATTCATGGATCAGTGGAATAGTTCAGGCATACAATAGTGTTTGACAAACCCAAAGACCTAAGATATTGGGACAAGATATCACCATTCGATAATAATTGCTGGGAAAACTGAAAAACAGTTTGACAGACACAAAGTATAGAACAACATCTTGCACTGTACACCAAAATAAGGTCAAAATGAGTGCATGATTTAGACAAAAAAGATGATATCATAAGCAATTTAGGAGAGCATGGAATATTTTACCTGT
>CM053583.1:36188903-36206730 GCA_028627135.1 Pseudochirops cupreus | reverse complement strand
CCAGAAAGTCAGAGGGGTGATGGGGGAGAACATAGGAGAGAACAGATTGGGGGAGGGGTTATACAATGGGATGGCTGTTTTGGGGTGGTGGATAGGGGAAAGATGGGGAGAAAATTTGTAACTCAAAATCTCGTGGAAATGAATAATGTAAAATAAACTAAATAAAAGTTAAAAAAAATAAATAAATACTTAGTCTATTTAAGACCAGCCTCTTTTTATATGCTGGGGATACAAAGACAAAGAAAAGACAACCCTTGCTGTCAATGAACTCTACTTTCTAAATCTGGTAAATCTTGGCTCATATCATTCTCCCCTAGAATGCCATTTTTCCTTTCAAATTTCAGAAAGTCTAATAAAGGGAAGATATTGGAAAGTGTAACAAATAACCCTTTTATCACCTCTCCTTTTAGAGGGACCCCAGAGAAAAGACAAACCCAAAATTTAAGAAATTTTCCTGCAATGTGTGGGGGTAAAGAGTCAGTGTGAGAAAAGCATCTTAGCATTTCTTATAAGCCAGTCTTCCCTAGGCCTGAATTCAGTCACTCCATATGTGGGTACAGAACAGATGACCCCCTTTGCACAGAGGGAATGAGTGCTGCCTTTAGGTCCATGCAATCGGCCGATAGGATCTTAGAGTGGATGATCTCATTTATTTTCTTCAAGGGCTAGGTGAGAAGCAGTACCAATCCAACTCCTCTCCAACTCTGGCCTTTAAAAGGCTAAGTATACTTGAGCACATTTATTGAAAATGCCTTCTAAGTATTGTGTAGTGTGCTTATCTGAGCTAATATTGTACCCCTCACTGATGACTGCTTCCAATTGCTGAGAATCATAAATTTGAAAGAGGAGAGATTTAAACCTTGTCAGAAGTTCCATAAGAATATGTTGGCACCTTCACCACACACCAATTTCATACATTACTTTTTCACGTCTACATCTATATGTCCATGTCATTCAAAAACTAATGACAGAAGGTAGCTTTGTGAAAGCTGACTTGACAGTATTAAAAGGGCAATAGGATGTGATAGTCCCCTCCATATCTCCCAACCTTACAATGCTGGGAGCAAATTTATTGCCAGAAAGTCAGTCTTTTGATATATTAAAAAAAAAAAAGTACCTCACACGTAGTTAAGTATTCATAGACTTGTGGAAAGATTTATCATAGAACATGGAAGAATTGTGTAATTTTCAAGAAATGGACATCTTTTTACATGTGTCTGATGATTTAGGAGGTATGGAAAATAATTTGTTTAAAATTATAGAAAAAGGAAATAGAAAGTTTTTACATACGAGGAAATTGAGGCAAAGAGAGGTTTCATTGTCTCTCACAGTGCCTTACAATGTAAGTAGAATAGCCACAACTGGAACTCTTAAGAAAGTGTTCTTTTTGCTATAGCAGGGTGAATCATTAACTAACAAGAGCAACAACAAAAAAATAATAATGAACTTATATACAGGGCTTTAAAATTAAAAGAGCAGCTCATATCTATTCTTACTGTCCAGAACAATACTGCAAGGTAGGCAATAAAGTTATAATTAGCCTTATTTCATAGATGAGGAAACTGAGGCATGGAAAGATTGTGATTTGCCTAGGGTCTTCTAGCTAATGAATGTTTAAAACGTTGGTTAAATATAGGTCTTTCTGACTCCACGGTTAGTACTACATGTACTAATACCATTCTACCTTCCCCATAAGCAGCGAATCCTGTCTTAGGATCTTCTAAAGTATCATTGGTCTGAAAGGGTATTTTAAGTTCCCATTTTGGTAAGAAGTCATTATGAAATCCAAAGCAAAAACTCAGCAATATCCTGCTTGGAATTTCAGCGGAGAATCCTCTCTTCCTCTTTTGAGCTTCTCTAGCATTGTTGATACTTACCATGCACACACAAATATGCAGCATACTTAAAATGAAATACTTAGGATTAAAAAGCAAACCAATTATAACGAAATACTCATATTTAAATGTAGACTTGTAGATTTAGGGATAGGTAGAGACAGACAGACAGACAGACAGACAGATAGATAGATAGACAGATAGATAGATAGATAGACAGATAGATAGACAGACAGCTGGGCTGTAGGGCATTTTCAGGGAAGACTAGCACCTCTAGTGCAAGGGTTGCTGAGCCCTTTTTGGAGCTGTTTTCCACCTTTTGTGTCCACCTATACCATGCACGATAGCCACACCCCAGTAAACTCTTTTGGCAGATGGACTACACCAGGTTGAGGGTAACTGATGGGTCTCACATCTATCAGTGAGTTAGCAGGGTATCTGACCTAAGCATAGGAAGATTTCCCTGGGTGGAATTGGTGAATGAGAGCAATTTGTACCAATTGTTATTGAAGGCAGCTGAAGTAGGTACTGTGGAGCACTTAGAGCTTGATTAGACTTTGAAGACAACAAGATAATCCAGTGTATCTCAAGCCATCATCAGTTATCCTGACTCTGTCCTGCAACAAGACTGTGAGGATTGGAAGGGAGAATGAGGCCAAAGATTTCATGCTCCTCTGCCCCACATAATCCAATTTATGCATGAATCAAAAGACATCACCCATACTATCCTACCATTTTTACTTATCTCAGAGTCCTGTGGTGACAGGCAAGTGACAAAGCAGCAGGTGTGAATACACTCTGAGCTCTAAGCACAACCCTGCACACAGATGGCCCAGGTCATAAGGCCATCTTCTCACTGGAAGAAGTAGTGGAATTCAGCAGCCACCAAAACTTCCGCAAAGATGATTCTGTTCACCATCATTACATGGAATGAATCCACACTTATAAACAAAACAAAGTCCAGCAGACCTGAAAGATGAACTTCTCTTGTTGCAAGAGAACTCAACAACTATCACATCCAAATAGTAGCCCTGAGTGAAACAAGGCTGACAAATGAAGGGCCACTTCAAGGTCAGTTACGCAGTGATAGTAAATTATTCAACTTGAAAAGACTACAAGCCAAGACTAAAGTGGAGGGAGTGCTAGTGAATGATTTTTCATTTCCTCATGATTGCACACTTGATGCATCCACTGAAACTGAGATGCAACAAAGTTTGACTCAATTCTCTGCTGTTTATGCTGATTTTGGCCTAACAATTAACACCTACAGATACTCCATCAGCCAGCATCACACCATCCATATACTGAGCCTTCAGTTACAGCAAATGAAGACGTTTTCAATATTGTGGATAAGTCCATTTACCTTGGCAGTATACTTTCCAGGGATGGAAACACTGATAATGAGGTTGACATGCTCATTGCCAGAGTTAGCTCTGTGTTTGTAAGCCTCTGGAAGGAAACTGTGGGAGAGAAGAGGTGGTAGATTGCCTACCAAACTGAAGGTCCACAAATCTGTTGTGCTGACCTCAATGTTGTATGCCTGTGAAACCGGGACGGTATAGTAGCACCATACCAGGAAACTGAATTGCTTCCATTTGAATTGTCTTAGGAAGATTCTGAAGATCACTTGACAGGATAAGATCCCAGACACTGAGGTCCTTTCTCAAGTAAACTGCCAAAGGTTTGAACTCTCCTACAGAGCCCAACTCCAATGGGTTGGTGACATTGTTTGAACACCGAATGTATACTTGTCGAAAAGACTATTTTATTGAGAACTCACATAGGGCAAGCACTCACATGATTGTCAGAAAAAGCAAAACAATGACACTTTCAAGGTCTCCGTCAGAACTTTGTAATCTATTGTGTGACATGGAAGACACTGGCACAGGACATCTCAGCATGGTGTGCTCACAGTGCTATGCTCTATGAGCAAAGCAGAGTTCAAGTGGCTCAAAAGAAATGAAAGGCACAAAAATTTAAACGATCCATCTCAAATATTCACATGGACTATTTGTGGCTGACCTGTGTTAGATTAGAGTGCTCTGAGCTTGTATTGATCTGATTCACAGTTGGATAAACTGTAACTTGACCCTAACATAGCAATGTCATTCTGGTCCTCTTCAAGAATGAAGGATGACAACCAACCAGCACCATGATACATTCTATTACTTTTAATACCATTACATATAATACTAGTACATTCATATGTCACACTTTAGTCAACCATTCCCCAATTGGTGAACACTCCTTTATTTTCCAGGTCTTTGCTACCGCACAGGAGCATAAAGGACAAAAAAAAAAAAAGTCCAGAGCATTAAGGTTGGAGTGCAAAGAAGAATTAAGTGAATCTATGCATTTACTTCAAAACTGATTTACTTTCTTAATAAATTGTACATACTTAACTATGTTTGTGAAAATTTCTATATGTGTGAACCTGGGCAAATCACTTAACCTTGTTTGCCTCAGTTTCCTCTTCTGTCAAATGAGCTGGAGAAAGGAATGACAAATTATTCCAGTATGTTTGCCAAGAAAAGCCCAAATGGGGTTACAAAGCATCAGACATGACTAAAACAACTGTACAGCAGCAACAATTTCATGAACCAGGCAAAAGACTCAAGCTAATTAATCAGGGGGGGAAATTTTAATAATTTTATTACTTAAAAATTATCCAGCATAGCATTGGATTACTTTAGATATAATTAAAGAGAGTCATGAGTTTGGATGGCAGGATGAAGAGTGACCTACAAGTTGTAATGATTTACCTTCACCTTGGTACATGATGGCACAAAATGTAAAGATACATATCAAGGCTTTAGTTTTCTCCTAAACTCTAGTCATCTTTCCCCCACCACGTAACAGACAACTCTACTTTTATGTCTGTTAGACAGCACAAACTCAGTATGGTTAAAAGAGAACTCTTCTTAAAATTTACCCCTCTTCAAACTTTTCTATTGATGTTAGGACTCTACCATCCTTCTGCTTAAATTTGCAACCTTGGAGTCATTTTCAGTTCTCTATTCCTCTGCTGTAATTTACCTATCAACCAAATGACCAATCAATTGCCCACATAGCCACAATATCCACAATATCTCACATGCTTATATCTTTCTCTTCACACATAAGACCACCAACCTACTTCAAGTTTTTTACTACCTCACACCTGGACTTTTACAATAGATTCCCATTGACTTCCCATCTGAAGACTTAGTTCATTCTAATCCATCATCTGTAGAGCTTCCAAACTGATATGCCTAAAACACAATCAGACTATGTCACTCTCCTGCTCAATTAAAAAAAAATCTCCCCTCCCAAAACAAATAAATAACAAAAAAAAACAATAAAAAACTTCAGGGATCCTCCATTGCATGTAGGTTAAGATATGACCTCTTCTCTTTGCCTTTTAAAGCCCTTCACAATACAGTGACAATCTATTTCCTAGATTGATTTCACATTATTCCTCCTCAAGTACTTTATGTTCCAGTTTTGTCTATTCATATTCCCTATACAGTATATTGTGCCTCCCACCTTTGAACATACTCCCCTATGGCTGAATACTGTCCCCCTATTACCTGTAATTCTCAGAATCCCTATTTCCTTTAAAGTCTGACTTCAAGAGCTCTAGGCACAGGAAGCCTTTCACAGTCTCCTCAGTTGTTAGCACCTCCCTTGCAACAAAGAAAAATCATTTTTCTTTTGTATAGACTGTCCAGTGGCACAGTTCATAGTATACTAGGACTGGATAATAACAATATATACCTCACAGGATTGTTATGAGAATCAAATAAGATATTTGTATACCACTGACACATAGCGTAAGGACAGGGCCCAGCACATGGTAAAACTTATATAAATGTTAGTTGCTGTTGTTATTAAATCCCCTATTATTCCCAATAGAATGTTGACTGCTTTGAGGTAGGAACAACTATATTCTTTGTTTCTATGTATCCCTAGAAAAATTCTATGTAGTCAATGCTTAATAAATGCGTGTTAAATTAAATTGGATTATGTCCTCGATTTGACAGTAAGCTACTTGAAGACAGACAACGAACCTTATTTTTCTCTGCATTCCCCACTGTACCTAGTAGATTTTACCTTTTGTGAATGAGAAAATGCATGCAAATCACTTTGTAAACCTTTAAAGAACTGTATATGAAGGGCATCTGTCATCACCATCTTCACTACTTGTAGTTGACAGTGAAAACAGTTCTGAAACTGGAGTCTAGAAGATTAGGTGTCAAATCTAGTCATAGATGCTTCTGAGTTCTGTGTCCATGGTTGTTGAGTTGTCTTTAGCTTTGTCTGACTCTCCAGTATCACATTCTGGGGTTTTCTTGGCAGAGATACTAGAGTAGTTTGCTATTTCCTTTTCCAGCTCATTTTACAGATGAGGTAAACAAGGTTAAGTGACTTGCCTAGAGTCATGCTGCTAGTGTCTGAACTTAGATTTGAACTCATGAAGATAAATATTCCTGATTCCAACCCCAGTGATTTATCTGCTGTGCCCCTTAGTTGTCCCTTAAATTGAGTATGACTATCAAAATTATTTTCATAATTTCCCCCTCCCTCTTTGATCCAAAAAACATCATGGGCAAGTTGCTTAACATCGTTTGAGTCTCAAGGAATTGTCTAAGTCTATAAATCAGAGACTGGTTCCTTTCTGTATAGATAGAGGGGGTTCTCACACCTACTAAATTAAAGGCCCTGTTATTCAGTACATATTCCCATTCTCAATTTGTGACTGATTATAGTATAGGGCAAATGAGCTGATGAAAAGGCCATACTTTCATGAAATGACAACACCCACAAGAAATGCAGCCAGATGACAAGCAAAGCCAGGAATCTCAAAGAACTCTATTATTAAAACAATCAGTATTTGTGTCTTATGAATTCTTTCCTCCTGGAGTAATTTAAAATGCAATCAATGAGACAGAAGGTTTAGAGCTACAAAGGAGTTTAGGGGACATCTAGTTCATTTCATTTTCCATATCATGAAAATGATTTGAAATGAAGAAATGTGAAGTTACTTACCTTGGGATACAGACACAGCTAGTGAGAGCTGGGATTCTCAATTCAGGTCTTTTTAGTCCTAATCCAAGGCCCCTTTACATGACATCACTTGCAGATTTCATAGACTAATTCATCCCCAAGTTAGAAGAAGGATAGAATCACCATTGAGTAAAACAAGTGTTAAATAGTTGTATATAAAAATTAAAATTTTTATTTTTGTTGTTCTTTTCCCAATGTCAAATTTATATCAAGGCAAACTCATAATTGTGGTTAGGACCGTTTGACAAAAATGAAGCACTTAATTTTAGAGTTGGAAACAAAATCCAACTTGAAACCAAATAGAAATCACCATTACAACAAATTCAACAAGTAATTGTTCAGACTTTGCTTGAAGCTTCATTGACAGGTTATCCACTTTTCCCTCAAGTCACTCTATTTCATGCATGATTTTGCTAGTTCTCAGGAAAAATTCTCATACACCCTGAAATGTGCTTCTTAGCAACTTTCTAGGATAAGTAGCATTACCTAGTAGATGCGACACTGGGATTATAATCCAGATGTGTGTTCAAATCCTCCTTTGGATATTTATTAGATGTGTGACCTAAAGTCATTTAATTTCTCTAATTGCCAATTTCCTCCTCTCAGCTACCACACTGACCAGTCCTCAGGAATGGGTGGATAACCTTGTGCACATTACTGATAAAAATGGCCATAAAATAATTTAATTTCTCTACTCCCCAATTTCCTCCTCTCTAAAAGGAGAAAGTTGAACTCAATGGCCTCTAAAATCCATTTCAATTCTAAATATATGATTTGATTCTATCCAGTGGTCCTGGTTTTGTATCCCAAATGAAAACAGCACAAATATAGTTTGTCTTCCCACTGACAACCATTTGAGCATTGAAAAATAGCTGACATTCCTCCTAAGTCTTTTCTCCTCTAGGCTAAAATATTTTCAGTTCCTTTGAATGCTTTGATACTTACGTGGCATCATCTCAAGCCCTCTTAGTACCTGGGCCAACTTCCTCTGAAGGTTCTGAAACTCACTGATTCCCTTCCTTAATTTTGATGCCCAGAAACAAAATTTCAAATGGGGTCAAGGCAAAGGACAGGGCGACATGATCACAATCTCCTATATTCTGGAAACTCTACTATTTCTTCCCTTAATGTGAAAAAAGAATGATTGGTGACATGACATCATTGAAAACACAAGGGGAACTCTCTTACTCTTTGCTTACTTGATTCTCATACATTTAGCAATTTTTGCTGTCATTCTTATTCCAAAGACCAGAGATGGAAAGAGACCGGGATTCTTTTCTCCAAGAATTAGTTTTTTATAGCGATAGGTTTTAGCCCTATAAAAGGCTTTAATTCATCACGTTTCTCATAACTCCAATGATTCAACATCAGTCTTCACTTTCTTAACATTATCACTCTACCCCATTCTATTATTCCCTGAGATGTGTAAATGAGATCTTTTTGCTCATCACTACTCAACCAAGGCAAGAGAATCCATAGTTAATAATCTACAAAAGAAGACATTCCTTGGTATAAAAAGAAAACAAATAAAATTCATGAACAGACATACACACAGCTTCATTTATTAATCAAGCAAATTTGATGATGTTTTTTCAAAACAGGAAATCCTTCAATGTTCAACTTCCTTGTATAAATTGACATACTTCCATAGCAGTGCCACTCCATATAGAGAATACTTAGCCTGACTGTGATACAGTGGAAAGGATCCTGGATTGTGGAGACAGAGGATCTGCGTACAAATCTTAGCTCTACCACTTACAACTCATGTGGGAGACCCTCTCTTAGACTCACTTTGATCATAAGCAAATTAAGAGTGTTAGATGACCTCAGATTGTCCTTTCCGGTCTAACATTACCTATAATCCTAATGCCATAGAACTCATCAATCAAGGTGAGATAAAGGGTTTGGATCAGAACCAGTTTAGGGAATAAAGTGTCTGTTAACTGCCAAAGGAAGGCATTTAAAATCTCTCCAAAATAAGGCAACACTTCCACCTCCTCAACTCAGGAGTGCAAAATTATATTGGGAGAGACAAAAGGGAGAAGCTATTGGGTGGAAAGTAATGGTTTGAAATAGTGTTTGTTCTCTGAAGTTGGGGCAAGGGAAGGGGTCAAAAGTGAAAAATGATCCTGGATGAATCAGATTCCATTCATTCAATAAGGATGTATCATATAACGGCTCTGTGCCAGGCAGTGTCATAGATATTGGGGATTTTTTCCGTGTCCATTACAGATATTTTCCTTTACACTCACCCTTATGCATAAGGTCCTTTCACAATTCTCTCACTTCATCCTATTTTATTATTTCTTGACTTGTTTTATTCTCATAATTCATCTAGCCCTTCTCAAATCAATGAATTAATTTATTTTAATCAATTTATTTGCTGTTTTTGTTCATTACCCTAAAGAAAATGACTGTTGATGTTATATATGCTATAGGACTTTTTCTTTCTGTCCCTGAATCCCTCAAGGTATGTGTTGACTAATGAGATTGCTGAGGGAAAGGGTATGAACAGTTTCATGACTCTTCCCATCAAGTCCAACTCAGTTTTTTTCTGCTGACACCAGATCTTTTTGGCAAATGTCTTTCTTTGCCTACCCAGTGCAATCAACTCTAGCAGTTCTTTGCTACAGGAAAATTCTGAAGGGCATGAATATAATTTTCATATAACTTTTTTTGTCTTTAGCTTATAGAACCCCATGTTTATAGTCTCATTTGAGACTTAACAGAAAATAAAAACTATTTTCAAAATCATTCTATATAGTTTTATTGTGTGGATTCCTTGAAACTGAAAACCACAGCAGAAATGATTACTATTTGCTCAAATCCCCATAAACAGTATATTTACAGCAATTCAGACACCTTGCAATTCTGAACAGATGGAACGAGCTTTTAACCTGTTTCTGGCAATATCCCATTGTCCTGACCCTTGAGATAGGAGTGTGAGATTGGGGGAGAATTCCAATGAGTTTTAGAAAATCACATTCACTTCACCCTCAGAAAGACGGTACTTCTATTTCACTACAATTCATGTACGGTCTGAGAGGCTTCGCAGCTGAGTGGATAGGCAGCTATCTCTTTGAATGAGGAAAGCCTAGATTTAAGTCTCACCTATGAGAAAGAGTGATTGTCTGACCCTGGCCAGGTATGGACAACTAAGTGGTGCAGTGGATAGATTGCTGCATTGGAGTCAGGGTTTTGACTGAGTTTAGATCTGACCTCAGACACTTACTGTATGACCCTGGGCATATCACTTAACCCTTTTTGTCTTAATTTCCTCATCTGCAAAATGAGCTTGAAAAGGAAATGGCAAACCACACCAATATCTTTGCCAAGAATGGTGTCATGAAGAGCTGGACACAACTGAATAAGAAGACATTTGCAAATTCACTTAACTTCTCAGTATTTTGGGCAACTATAAGTTGTTGAGAAGGTGTTTATCGGCATTGGCAGTTTGAATTGTCTCACTTGGAAGTTGTTTATATTAAGGAATTCACAGGGTCATTCCCTACCTCTATAGTTACTTTCATGGAAATTACAGAGATCATTAATAAGAGGCATTGGTTTTGATTTATAAAAAGGAAACCAGCTTTTACAGTAATAGTCAATTTTCACTCTTATCAGATGTTAGCAATAGATCTGAGAGGGCAACCTTGTCAATTTTCAGGTTCTACTGTATGATGAGAAGGAGGTGCAGGAGTCTTATTAGTACCAATAGTGATGTCTAGAGTTGCTAGAGTACATAGACAAACATAGTAGAGGGGAAAGAGCATCAGTTCTGAAATCAGAGGTTCTGAGTTCAAATGTCAACTCTCATACTTTCTGTGTGACCTTAAACATGCAACTTAACTTCCTTAGGTCTCACTGTTCTCATCTGTTAGAGAAGTGGGTTGGATGAGATAGTGAGATAGCTATTAATATCCGTTCCAGGCTTAGGTCTGTGATCCTGACTTTCCTTATGTGGGAGAGGAAAGTGAACAAAAGTCAAAGGATGTCTGTCTTCAAGAACTAGGGAGGAGAGGGAGAGAAGGAGAGGAAGAGGGAAAGGGGTCACGGGGAAAGGGAGAGGAAGAGAGACTCTGTGTGTGTGTGTGTGTGTGTGTGTGTGTGTGTGTGTGTGTGTGAGTGTGTGTGTATGTGTGAGTGTGTGTGTGTGTGTGTGTGTGTGTGTGTTTAAAGGCAAACACAAAATAAAGAAAAGAACTTTTCAGAGGGAACACTAGTACCTGGGATTCAAGCCAGGCTTCATGAAGGGAATGGTGCTTGAGCTGAATTTTAAAGGAAACTAGAGAGTTGGGGAGGCAGATGTAAGGAAAGTGTCTATTCCTGGTATAGGAATAGCCATGGCAAGGTGGAGATATGGGAGACAATTCAATTGAACAAGGATTTCTTAAATGCCTACTATATCTAAGGCACTGAGAGACAACTTCCACAAATGTATGGACATTGGAAACAGCATGTTGAATTTGGGAAAGAGAAAGTAGTGTTGTATGGCTGGAAAACAGAGTACATGAAAAGGAGTGACTTGAATTAAGACCTTCTCAGGTCGAGAAAGGTTGTAGAGACACCTGAAGATTTGGCAGTGACATCACACACTTGGGTCTTAGCCAAATGATTTTAGCATAAAGAGGCTGCATTCAAACAGAGAGTCAGAGGAATGAGAACTAGCAAACTATTACAATAGCTTGGGAGTAAAACAAGTATGGTCTGAAATAAGGAAGTGACTGATGGAATATCAGAAAGGATGGATTAGAGAGACCTTTTGGATGTGGAATTGACAGGACTTTGAAAACGATCAGATGGGGGTGAAGAAGAGGAAATGAGTTAAGATGCCTGAGGGTTTCAGCACGGACAGCATCTGCAGAACTTTTCTGATTGTATCCTGTATGTATTTTGTTGGAATAGTTGTTTGTGTGCTGCTTCTCCCGTTAGACCGTGAGCTCCTTGAGAGTGGGGGCTGACCTTTGTTTTGTTTCCTCCTTCTGTTTGTATCCCTAGTGATTTGCACAGTGTCTGGCCCATAATAGACAATTAATATAGGATTTTTGATTGACTATATAAATTTTTCTTTTCTCTCCTGAGAGAAAAGAAAACAAGAAAAGAGAAAAGTTGTAGGGGCAGGGACTGGGTGGAGAAGGGCCAACCAGACCTCAGCATTTAGATGGCTGGCATATAGAAGAATCAATAGTGCTTATTATTCTTGGTCCTGGAGGGTAGAGTTATTGTCTGTAACATCTTGGGAAAATCACTTAACTTCTCTGGCCTAAAGGCCTTTCCTCATCCATAAAATGAAGAGCATGAACCAGCTGATCTTTGATGCCCTTTGTTGGCTCTAAATCTATGATCCCATGACCCTATAGAAGGTATAAAGAAGCAGATGCAAGGACAAAATTGTTAACATTTATTATTGTTTAGTCTTTTTCAAAGGTATCTGACTCTTTGTGATCCCATTTGGAATTTTCTTGGCAAAGATATCAGAGTGCTTTGCCATTTTCTTCTCCATTTCATTTTACAGATGAGGAAACTGAGGCAAACAGAATTAAGTGACTTGCCCAGGGTCACAGAGTTAGTAAGTGTTTAAGGCCACATTTGAACTCAGTTCCTCCTGATTCCAGGCCTGGTGCTCTATCCGCTACACCACCTTGCTGCTCTTGTTGACATTAAAACTAAGTAACATAGAATAAATGACTTTAGTATGTAGGGGTTTCTGCACTAGAAGTCTTCACCCTAGATGATCACTAGTCAGAGATATAGTTGGGAACCTTATGTTCAGTTATGTATCAGAATGAATGGCCTCTGACACAAATTCCAATTCTGATATTATCCTCTCTAACCAACCACTCCTCTTTCCTGCACATGCAGGAAGGGAAGAGATTTTATTTGACTGACTAGAAATGTGCTTTTCAGCTTAGACTTGGCTTTCCCCAAATGACAAGCTACAGGTATTTGGACACAGGAACAGAGGTCCTCAGGTAATGAAATATTATTAAAAATAGACAAATGACAACTTTTAAGTTTAATCTACATTCTTAACATTTTCTCAATCACTTTCTGAAATCTAGACAATCAACAGAACAATAATCAAGTTCTGATTCATAGCATTTGAAGATTTCACAGGTGTAAATATTCACAGAGAAAATTTAACAACTAGAACTAGTTTGAGTTGCTTCGAGCACAGCCCTACACAGGCCTAACCTATTTTGTTGATATGCTCTATACTTTGAGGCTATGTTCTGACATCTTATGCAGGTCTTTTATTCTTAAAGGATTCAAACCATTGTACAGGGGAATTTATTCCTTTTTCTTCTCCTCTCCTTCTCCCTAAAACTCTTTTTTCTTAGTGTTTTAACTTAATAAATTTTGCAAGCATAAATCTGTATAGTCTGTTTTCTGTGTTCTGACTCATGGCTGCCAGGGATGCATTAGTTCAGCAATCTCTGGCAGCTGGGAGCTCAGTGCTCCCTTAACAAGTTTATCTAAAAGTATATTCTCTCTAAAGCAGGATATCAATCATCCATGGCCCTTCATGGTTTACACACAGTATCAAACAATTTTGAGCTGGTTTGTAGCCCATCTCCTCCTTCATTTCCTATTCCAGTAACTTAAGTTGAATATGACAAGCAAACAGACTTCCTTTAAGTTCACTACACCAGGGTCGGACCCACAATTAGGTGGTTCTCAGAGCTGTCAGAACATAGTGATCCTTAAATTATTTCAACAGATTAGTGGGGGATGGGGAGTCTGATTCCTTTGAGGAAAGGACTTTTTTGTTTATTCCCTTTTTTGCTAGAGTGACATAAAGGGAAAATTTATCATTGTTGCTGAGTCATTTTTAAGTTGTGTACAATTCTGTGCAACCTCATTTGGGGTTTTCTTAACAAAGACACTGAGATAACTTGCCATTTCCATCTCCAGTTCATTTTATATATGAAGAAACAAGGGCAAACAGGATTAAATGACTTGTCTAGGTTCACATAACAAAGAAGTGTCTGATGTCAGATTTGAACTATGGAAAATAGGTCTTCCTGATTCTAGGCACAGTACTCGATCCACTGTTATCACCTAACTCTGAGTCTAGAGGAAAATCCTTCTACACATAAATAAGCAGGTGATTAAAGTAAAATTGTATATGTCTTTTTCTGATGATGAAGTTGTATCTTACAATTAATGTCCTTCAAATAGGTCAAGTGTAATCATTCGTAATACCAGGTCACATTTTCCATAATTTTTATAATATGGTTGATTAATGCCTTTTTGGACAATACATAATATATGCAACATGTCCAATGGGAATCTTCCATTATGGAAAAAATAGGGTAAAGTAAAACTTATTTGCAAGCAAGTACAGTATTGACATCACTCTCCAAGGGGGGAGGAATATTTTATCATCTCTCTTGTGGAAACATTGTTGTTCATTGCATTAAACTGCAGTTAACTTAACTCTGAATATTATTTTTACATTATTGCAATGACTGTGTAAATTCTGTTAATTGTGTATCAATTAATTCCTTTCTATATGTATTTTTCTAAATTACTTCTAGTTATTATTTCAATCAACCAATAAACATGTTTTTGTTAACTAAATACTCTGTGTAAAGCATTTTGCTAGCATAGCATATGTTCTGGCTACACTCTCCTAAAATCTGCTGGTTGGTTCCCCAGAGAAGAGCTGCTACATCTCTCCTCAGATTTCTAGGGAAACACACATACAGTGTGTATACATATATACAGTATGTATATTTGTATATATGCCTATGTATAAATACATCTATTTATAGCTAGATTTATATCTAGATAGAAATAAGGAGCGATATAAAGCAAATGGAAATATGGATAAAAGTCAGAAATATCTGGGTTCAAGTCCTGTCTCTGACACATACTAATTTTATGACCTTGCCTTATATCCCCTCTGTGCATTAAGAAGCTTTCTAATTCTATCAAGATGCTACTAATTTCCCCCAATGAGATAATTTTTCTTATTAGTAGTTCCCCACATTGATGAAATCAATATTCTGTACCAAAAATATATAACCCGGAGCAAGTCCATATAGGACTCTCTTCACTGGTTGAGCTATGATGATGAAATATTGCATGTTTGAATTTGTTGTGGAGTTAGCACATGGACTTCATAGAGAAGAAAAATTCCTCTTCCTATTTCAACAATAGATACCAGTGGTTCCAGACTTTCTTTGGAGGAAAACACATTAGAAAGTGTAGGGATCAGTGTGAGTCTAAAAGCACCTGTTGTGCTGAGGGTCAAAGCCCAGTTGCTAAGCTGACAGAGCAGTCCTGTGAGACCACTTGCCTGATGAACAGCAGCTGAGATGACTGGCTCAGCCTGTTCTCCCTTGGCCCACTCCTCCAGTGCACGAGGAGATCATGCTTTAATCATGTTACCTCTAGTGTATATAAGGAGGACACTACAATACAATAAAGGACAGTTGCTGTATGCTTCTCTCTCACCTCTGGTCTCTTCAGTCCCTCCTGAGAATACAACCTAAGGCTGGCCCTTAGGCTACTGAGTTAAGGAGCTGCTGCAACAAGAAAGTAAACATGCAGGGACAAAGCAGTATCTTAATATTTCCATGATTTCTAGATCTTATCACTAGAGACAATGGGGAATTTTCCCTTGGGTGAGATCAGGGCTTCTTTCCTAGTTGAGAGGAAATAACTTATTATCAGTGCAGACCAAGAGAGTAAGCTTCATGTCTTGCCTCTGATTCATATTGGTTGTGAGAATGCAAGCAAGTCAACCTCTCAGTGATCTAGGCAACTTTCTAAAGACCTAATTTTTAAAGAAGTTTCTGATGGGTTGGGATTAGTTGATGGGATTTCTTCACAGAATTCCTTATACCAATGAAATGATAAATGCATTCCATTTTGCTTTTCTTCATATTCATATACCATGATTTGTTCAGCATTTCAAAATCAAAAGGCATCCATTTTATATCCATTTTTAATAAAGAAAGTAAGAAGAGAAGCATTTTTTATACCTGCAATTTTTTTTCTCTTTCTTTGTTATTCTTGATGTAAAAGCTTTTGAGTGGTATCACTGAGTCAGAGGATAAAGCTCATTCCTGTTTCTCACATTAATTCAAATTATTGAACAGCAAGTTTGGGCCAATTCATAGCTCTGCCAATTGAATCCTTTACCTTTCTATAACCCTTTCCAAAATTGACTGTTTTCATCTTCTATCATCTGTACCAATCTGATGATTTGGGTAAAATTCCCAATATGAAATTTATCTTTCATATTTAGTAGTTTAGATACTTCCCCTACATGGTTCTAAATAGTTTAAATTCTTTTTTGGAAAATTACAATTCATATCCTTCACCCACTCACATACTGCAAAGAATATTTCATACAATTCATTAAGCACTTTGCTTAAAACAGATTTAGGAAATAGTCTGAACACCATTCATCCTTTAACTTCTGAAGCAACTGAGTTTAACAAAGGGGAAATCAAGTGACCCAAGTTAATTTACTCAGTAAGTGTCATGAACAGGTCTTGAAACTCAGTTTTCTGATTTCAGGTTCAGTCAGTTTCTTTCTAAACCACCAGACTGTTTATTTTTTTTTTCTTTTTCTTTTCTTGCTAAATGAAGAGAGAAGGGGAGTGATTTGAAAATCAATTTTTCCCCCACTGAATAAGTTTTAATCCATAAATTGTAATAAAGTTGAGTGAGCTTCACATTTTCTTTTTATTAATATTTTTCTTCTTCATTGTTTGTCTCCCCTTGGAAAACCTCAGCAAATCTGAAAACAGCAAATACCTCAAAATTGAGGTCTATTTACTGTCCTATGACTTTCCTGCATAACTTTTCACCACACCACTGCTTCATGAAACACCTGATTTGAAAGAGTTCTAGTTCATACTTAGACCTTTACCTTGGTGATGATCCTTGGCCTTAAAAAAAAAAAAAGCTGTACATTCTAGTCTCCAAGAAGCTAGCTCAGAAATCTATCTATAGATTCCTATGAGCTTTCTTATATGACATCTTTCTACTTTCAAATTCTAAAGATACCACATTTCCCTAAGGTTCATGAGAAATGCCAAGAAAGAAAGCCTATAACCCTATTATTTATTCCTGAGAGATAAGTTGAATATATTTCAAAGATCATGGAAATATAGGTTAAGAGATTGGAAAGCCCATTTACATACCTGATTAACAGATTAGTGTCACTGATGTTACTTTAAAAAAATTTACCAGTTTTTTGGATTTCTTACTGATTTCATGAAACTTATGAGTCCTGGTAATTAAAAAGCAGAGGTGACTGAGCTTAATTATGACTGACAGGAATAGCAAGGTGGTGTAGTAGATAGAATATCTAGCCTTGGAGTCAGGAAGACTGATCTTCCTCAGTTCAAATTTGGCCTCAGACACTTACAGTTATGTGACTCTGGGCAATTCACTTAACATGTTTGCCTCAGTTTCCTTATCTCCAAAATAAGCTGGAGGAGAAGATGGAAACATCACTCATATTTGCCAAGAGAACCCCAAATGAGGTCATGAAGAATTTGAGATGATTGAAATCACTGAAAAACAACAACAAAATGACTAATAGAAGCCCAAACACCAAGCTCCAGGTCCTATGTTGCTTCTTGACAACTAAGAAACTAAAGAATTACTGGGGTGGGGGTTAGTTGAGGAACTTTTATTCTCTTATCTTTCATCAAATATAGTACTAAAAGCAGATTTTCTTTTTGAGGATATATTTCTCCAATTGCAAATTCTGAAATACATCTCCAAGGAAGTCAACAGAGGTCGATGGTTTTCAACTGGAAGACAAAATCAGAAAAATTCAGTCACAGGGTCTTAGATCAAGAACTGAAAGGAATTTCTGAGGCAACTTAATTCAACACCCCCCTTTAAATGTCCACTCCTTGTTTTTACAAATGAGGAAGCTGAATACTAAAAATGTCAAATGGCTTTCCCAAGGTCAT
>CM053583.1:36158328-36171788 GCA_028627135.1 Pseudochirops cupreus | reverse complement strand
ATATATATATATATATATATATATATATATATATATATATATATATATATATATATATGAAAGGTTGAAGAAGTGAAGGAAAAGGGCAAAGAATACTTTTTGAAATAAGTTACTTGCTTTCAAAATAAGTGTGGAACTTGGCTAGATAATCGGTTTTAAAAAAATATTTAGTATTTTCTTTGATATAATTTTTTTAATATTCATTTTTAAAACTTTAAGCTCCAAATTCTTTTTCCTTCCTTTCTCCCCACCTCCCTGAGGGGGGGGGGGCGCAAGCAATTTGATACAAATTATATATGTGTAATCATGCAAAACATTGTATTACTCATGTGAAAGAAAACACAGTCAAAACAATCCTAAAGAAAAATAAAGTAAAAAAAAAAAAAAGATATGCTTCAATCTGTATTCAGATACCACCAGTTCTTTCTCTGTGGATGGATAGCATTTTTTCATCATAAGTCCTTTAGAGTTGTCTTGGGTCATTGTATTACTGAGAACAGCTAAGTCGTTCACAGCTATTACACAGTACATATCACTTTGCATCAGGTCATGTAAGTTTTCCAGGTTTTTCAGAGAGCATCCTGTTCATAATTTCTTATAGCACAATAGTATTCCATTATAATCAAATACAACAATATGTTCAGCCAGTCCCCAACTAACGGGCATCCCCTCAATGTCTAGTTCTTTGCCACCAGAAAAGAGCTGGCATAAATACTTCTGTACATGTAAGTCCTTTTCCTTTTGTTTTTCTCTTTTGGGATACAGACCTAGTAGTGGTATTGCTAGGTGAAAGGGTATACATGGTTTTATAGCCCTTTGGGCATAGTTCCAAAATGCTTTACAGAATAGTTGAATCTATTAACAACTCCACAATTAATGTTTCATTTTTTCCCCATATCTTCTCAACCGTTTGTCATTTTCCTTTTCGGTCCTGTTAACCAATCTAATAGGTATGAGGTAATACCTCAGAATTGTTTTAATTTACATTTCTCCAATTAATAGTGAGTTGAAATATTTTTATATGGCTATTTTTAAGTTTGATTACTTCATCTGAAAACTGTTCATATCTTTTGGTCATTTATCAATTGGAGAATGGCTATTATTATTTTTTTTTTATAAATTTGACTCAGTTCTCTGTATGTTTGAGAAATAGGGCTATATCAGAGAATTATGCTTCAGTGTTTTTCACAGTTACTATTGCTAGCTGCATTTCCCTCTATCCTATTTCCCATCCCTGTTTATTCTATTCTATTCTATTCTGTTCTGTTCTGTTCTCTTCTCTTCTCTTCTCTCTCTCTCTCTCTTTCTCTTTCTCTCTCTCACCTCATTTCTACTCAAAAGTGCTTTGTTTCTGACTATTCCCTCTTTCAACCTGTCTTCTCTTCTATCACCCTCTTTTTCCCTTATCCCCTTCCCCTCCTACTTTCCTGTAGGGTAAGACAGATTTCTATACCCAATTAAGTGTGCATGCTATTTTCTCTTTGATCCAAGTCTAATGAGAATAAGGTTCACTCACTCCCCCGCAGGTCCCCCATCTTCCTCTCCACTATAAAGGCTTTTTCTTGCCTCTTTTAAGTAAGATAATTTACCCCCTTATCCCTCTCCTTTTCCCTTTCTCCCAGTGCATTCCTCTCCCACCCCTAAATTTTACTTTTTTTTAGATATCACCCCTTCACATACAACTCTCATCTGTGCCTCCTGTCTATATTTACTCCTTCTAGCTGTCCTAAAAATGAGAAAATTCTTATGAGTTACAAGTGTCATTTTTCCCATGCAGGAATATAAACAATTTAACCTTTTTAAGACCCTTATGATTTCTCTTTCCTGTTTACCTTTTTATGCTTCTCTTAAGTATTATATTTGAAAGTCAAGTTTTTTTTTCAGTTCTGGTATTTTCATCAAGAATGCTTGCAAAGCCCTCTATTTCATTGAATGTTCATTTAATCCTTTATTGTAGAAGCTGCTAAATCTTATGTTATCTCAACTATGACTCTATAATACTTGAATTGTTTCTTTCTGTTTGCTTACATTATTTTCTCTTTGACCTGGGAGCTCTGGAATTTGGCTATAATATTCCTGGAAGTTTTCATTTTGGGATCTCTTTCAGGAGGTGATTGGTGGATTCTTTCAATTTCTGTTATACCTCTTGTTCTAGAATATCAATGCAGTTTTCCTTAATAATTTTTTGAAAGATGATGTCTGAGTTCTTTTATTTTAATCATGACTTTGAGATAGTCCAGTAATATTAAAATTATCTCTCCTGGATCTACTTTCCAGATCAACTGCTTTTCCAATGAGATATCCCACATCATCTTTTTTTATCCTTCGGTTTTGTTTTATTGTGTATCTCTCATAAAATCATTAGGTTCCATTTGCTTCGTTCTAATTTTTAAGGAACTATTTTCTTCATTGCACTTTTGTATCTCCTCTTCCATTTGGTCAACTCTACTTTTTAAGGAGTTTTTTTCTTCAATGAATTTTTACCCATCTTTTCCCATTTAACTAATTCTTCCTTTCAAGGCATTCTTCTCTTCATTGTTTTTTTTTAATCTGTATCTCTTTTACTGTTTGACCTATTTTGTTTTTTAAGGTGTGATTTTCTTCAGTATTTTTATGCTCCTTTACCAAGTTATAGACTCTTTTTTCATGATTTTCTTGTATCACTATCATCTCTATTCCCATTTTTTCCTCTATCTCTCTTACTTGATTTTCAAAATCCTTTCTAGGTCCTCCATGGTCTGAGGTCATATCATAATTTTCTTGAAGGCTTTGGATGTAGGAAGCTTGGCTTTGTGCATGTTTTGATCTTCCTCGTCACCATAAAAACTTTGTATGGTCAGAATATTTTTTTTTTTGCTCATTTTCCACCCATTTTCTTGATTTTTAACTCTTTGTTAAAATTCTGCTTCCAGGGTGGAGGGTGCACTGTTCCAAGCTTCAGAGGTTTTATACAGCTGTTTTCAGAGATACTTCTTGATCTGTAAGTTTTCAGTTCTTCCAAGATGGTATGATCTACGAAGAGGTATTTTTGCTACTCTCCTACCCTGTGTGGGACCCCAAGCACTCTTTTCTGCCCTGAACTGTAACAAGGTTCCCCTCTCCACTGTGGCTGCAAGCTTTTGATGTGCTACTGCTCTTTCTCACCCAGGACAGCAACCCAGATCTAAGTATGGGCAATGCAACAGAGTCTTACCTCAGTGCTATCAGAGAGACACCTATAATCTCCTTCTGACCAGTTTTTTGACCCCCTTACTATCTGTGGACTGAGAGCTCTGGAAGCAGCTATAGCCACTGCTGATTCAGTGGCTCCAAAGGCCTGCTCCTGATTTGCTAATGCTGGCACTGTGCTGCACTTGCCTGCACTGGACTGTGCTCCACTCTTACCCGGGTGTGACAGACTTTTCTTGCTGACCTCCTAAATTGTCTTTGGCTGGAAAATCATTTCACCACAGCCGTTAGTGGGTTATGCTACTCTAGGATTTTTTTATGGTGTTATTTAAAGGTCTACAGAGATGTTTGGGGGAGAGCTCAAGGCAAGTTGTTGACTTTTCTCCACCATTTTGGCTTCACCTACTTCAAGTCCTTTTTAATTATTATATTATGTGATTCTGTGACTACATGAAGGCAAAATAAGAGCATGTTTTCCTCTCAGAGGCTGATTGCCAAGGGGAGAGGAATTACAGCAGTGAACTATTCAGAGAAAAATCTGAAACTACAGGAGACTTGCCAAGTTTTGTGATCTGGAAAGAAATATAATCTAGCAACTTTCAGGTCATCTTGCTGTTTAGGAAAAAAAGTGGTTCCCATTTGTAGAGAGAGTTTCCTGATAATAGGGAGGGCTGAAAAACTGTTCTTATATGTCTAGTATGTATCAGGATGTGAGACAGTGGCAGGGCTGTTCTGAAAACACCTTTTTTTCTTCAACAATAGGAAAAGGGACGCTATTATTACAGAGAAGGTTTTGCTCCATATAAAGTAATTCTTGTTTCAGAAATCTAATCTTCAGTGCCTAAATAAGACTTGTCTGTGACTTTTCAAGAGTTTGCCATGTGGGTGGTAGATAAACATACAAACACATATATGCATACATTTGTGACAGTGAGGTGGTGCCATGCATAAAGTATTGAAGCAGGAGTCAGGAAGATCTGAGTTCAAAACTGGTCTCAGATGCATAGTAATTGTGTGCCCCTGGGCAAGTCACTTAACCTTTGTCTGCCTCAGCTTCCTCATCTATAAAATGGGGATAAGAACACTTGTCTCCCAGGATTATTGTGAGGATAAAATGAGTTAATATTTGTAAAGTATTTTGAGAACCTTAAAGTGCTACATAAATGTTAGCTATTATGGTCACGGTGATGATGAAACAGTTTGAAAAAGGAAGGCAATAAGATCATAGAAGGACATTCAGCCTCATTCCCTCTTAGAACAGATCCTTGGGGAATGTTGAAACTACTCCAACCTCCTGACAGAATTTCCTGCCAAACACCCCAGACATCAGTCCCTGTTTCATTGTTGTTGCTTCAGTTGCATCTTACATTTCAAGATCCCACTTGGGGTTTTCTTGGCAAAGACACTGGAGTGGTTTGCCATTTCTTTCTTTAGCTCATTTTACAGATGAGGAAACTGAGGTAAACAGGGTTAAATGACTTGTCCAGGGTCACACAGATAGGAATGTCTGAAGCCAGATTTGAACTCAGGAAGAAGAGTCTTCCTGATCTTGTGCTTGGCACTCTCTTAAATATGGTACCATCTAGCTGCTCCATCAGTCCCTGAATATCTCACAATTTCAAACAGTGAACAGGGACATTAAGAGGGGAGACATGTCTTAAGATCATATACTTAGACATGGAAAGGATCTTAGGGGTCATTTAGTTCAACCCTTTCATTTTATAGATAAGGAGACTGAGGGTCTGGAAAATTTAGGAACCTGTCCAAGGGAACAAAGATAGTCAAGTCACAGAGTCAAGATTTCTACTAGTGGTTCTAGATTCAACACTCATTCCATTGAATGACTCTGCCTGTCTTAAGGACTTTGTTTGAAATATTATTTCATCTGAGTTTCACAATTATTTGGTAATGTAGTGAATTAAAGTAGCATGTTTCCCATTGTGCAGGTAAGAAAATCAGCTCTCAGACAGGATACAGAAGCCTAGTGCTCGAGTCCAAAGTCCATCAAGTCCAGGACAGATGGCTATTTCTTAAGGACAGGATACAAGTCTGTTCAAGTTAGACTAGAACTTCTCAGAGTTTCCTTCTAATTCTAGGATGCACTGGCTCGGGGGTGATTTTCTTTCAAAGGAGATGATACACACAAAATTGCTCAGCAAATCATCCCTGCAAAGTGCTGGGGAGAAACCCATGGAATGCTATCATTTTCTTTTTGTTCAAGAGGAAGCTGGTGGTTTAATACTTAATCAAGAGCTTGCTATGCTCCAGGTAATAGTATTATGACAACTGAAAAATGGCTCTGTCTTTAATAACACACTAAAGCTACAAGCAGGGACAGATTTAAAATCTTTTCTCTGAGTATTTTTCACCTAGTCTCACATACAGAGAGGTTCTCTTGTGGCAGATTATATGCTGTTTCTGGTTTTTAACTCTACTGTAATTAAAGTTTGCCATCCAAACTGCCCCCAAACAGCCTATTTTTTGAAAAAATATTAGAATTTAATGGGTGAATGCTTTGCTTTGTAGCCAAGGGATAAAAGCCCTGGACAAGGCAAGATACTTAAATATAAATTTAGTTTGACACATTTTATTTCCAACTCTCAAGAAGGTAGTCAATTTCCAATGGAAACTAAAAATGTAAACAGGAAGTTTAACTGAATATTTGGATGGAATGGGGCAGTGATGGAAATGTGTATCCTTTGCTTTTAATTCTGTTTTTTTTCTCCTTATTCCCGGTCATTTAGGTTTCTTCCCTAGAACAGAAAGGAAGAGGTAAGAAGCAAAATGACTAGGACATTAGAATGTAAGTTTTTTGTGGGCAGGGAATCTTTTGCTATTCTTTGTACCTTTCATTCTTTGTATGCTGCATAGCAAGGAGTAATTGACTACTTTCTTATTGACTCATTGATTAAATGAACAAGTGAAGGTAGAAGCAGCAAAAAGGGAAAAATAAGAGGTAAAAAAAATTTCAGACATGGGAAGGTGTTGGGGATTAGGAAGGGCATGGAAGTTTCAGTGGCCCTTGAGCCACTGGCTAATGTGACTATTCTAGGGTAACTATTGGTTATGAAAGGAGTATAAGAAAGTCTTTATGTTACCTATATTTCACTTTCATCCTAGGGAAATTTAAATGGAAGGACAAAAGTCTTTGACTAACTTCTACATACCCTCTAGTAAGAGGGTATTGCATGGGGATTGGGGAGATCATATAAAATCACTTAAGCTTAACAGCATCACACCTAAAAAGTCATCTGATCTTACTTATACCTGAACAGGAATCCCATTTACATAGTGGTCATCTAGTATCCATTTTAATAAGTATAGTGATAGAAAATCCAATAACTCCTGATGAATCATCAAATTCCAATTTGTGGCAGTTGTTATTGTTTGGATGTATATCTCCTTATAACTGGATTCAAACTAACTTTCTAACTACCCTTTTCTCCAATCTGCCCTCCCTTCTATCATACTCCCTTATCACCTACCTCCCCTTATTTTCCTGTAGGGTAAGATACTCAATTGAGCGTGTATGTTATTCCTTCCTTAAACCAAATTCAATGAGAATAAAGTTGTCCCATTACCTTTCACCTTCCTGCTCTTCCCCTCCATTGTCACAGTTTTCTCTTGCCTCTTTTATATGAAATAATTTACGCTACTCTATCTCTCCCTTTCTCCTTTTCCCAATAAATTCTACTCTCATCTCTTAATTTTATTTTTTAGGTACCATCCCTTCATATTCAATTTGTCCTGTGCCCTCTGTCTATGTATACATGAACATACACATGTCCACACTCGCATATATATTTATGTATACATATACCATATTATATATATGTATATGTGTATATGTATATATATGTATATATGTGTATATGTCTGTTCCTTAATTCAACTTTAATAAGTTCCTTATGATTTCTTTTTCCTGTTTACCTTCTCATGCTTCTCTTGCTTCTTGTAGTTGAAAGCCAAATTTTCTGTTCAGCTCTGGTTTTTTTCATCAAGAATGCTCAAAAATCCTCTATTTCACTGAATGACCATATTTTCCCCTGAAGCATTATACTCATTTTTGCTGAGTAGGTGATTCCTGGTTTTAATCCTAGTTCCTTTGGCCTCTGGAAAATCATATTCCAAGCTCTTCAATCCCTTAATGTAGGTGCTGCTAGGTCTTGTGTTATTCTGATTGTGTTTCCATAATACTCATACAATATTTGTTCCTTGACCTGTGAACTCTGGAATTTGGCTATAATATTCCTAGAGTTTTCTTTTTGACATTCAAACTAACTTTCTAAAACATCTATGCTTTGACACAAGTTCCATTCATTGTTCTGGTGTAAAATGGAACAATCCCAACCCCTATTCCATGTGACACCCCTTCAAATATTTGAAAGTACCTATTATAGCCAACATGTCTTCTGTTCTTTGGGCTAAGCCACCCCCATGTGTCCCAGTCTTCCAGTGTCATGGTCTCTAGCATCTTCATTGCCATGGTCATATACCTTTGTATCCATTCTAGTTTGCTTACAATCCTCTAAAAATTTGGTGCTTAGAATTAAACTCTAGACATCATCTCACTAGGGTAGTTTACAGGAAGATTATCACCTCTCTCATTCTAGAAACCATACCCACTAGTCTCAATCATATTATCTTTTTGGTGATCATGCCAAACTGTTGGATCACTAGCCAAGTAGGGCATAAACTGCAGCTTCATATGAACTGTTGCCTAGTCTTGTCTCTCTCATCTGAAGGATTTTACATTTATTTCAGTAAAATCTCATTTTATTATATTCAGTCAATAATTTTAGACCAAGGGTAGGGAGCCAGTAGCCATAAGTGAGGCCCTTTGACTGAATCAAAACTTCAGAGAACAAATTCTCTTCATAAGAAGATTTGTAAAACTTGGACTCAGTCAAAAGGTTGCATCCAAGGATATGGAAGGCCA
This sequence comes from Pseudochirops cupreus, assembly GCA_028627135.1. Lineage (NCBI taxonomy): Eukaryota > Metazoa > Chordata > Mammalia > Diprotodontia > Pseudocheiridae > Pseudochirops > Pseudochirops cupreus. The sequence goes on along the minus strand of CM053583.1, from coordinate 36,163,681 downwards.
CATGTGGCCTTGAGGTCATAGGTTCCTCACCCCTGTTTTGGATGCTGAGATGTTTTGAGATACCAACTCTGTCAACCAAAGAGTCAGTCTTTCTTCCTGGCTTATTATAACCTGTAAATTTGTTAAATGTGACATCTATGTCTTCATCTTAGCCACTAATACAAAATCTTAAGCAGCATACAATTAAAGTTACAATTCTAGGGCAATCCATGGGGGATCTCCCTCTAAATGTTTGAATGCTTATAAACTATTCTTTTTTTTTTTTTACAGGGTGAGTAGGGAGGTGAGACAATCAGGGTTAAGTGACTTGCTGAAGGTCACACAGCTAGTAAGTGTCAAGTGTGTGAAGCCATATTAGAACTCAGGTGCTCCTGACTCCAGGATCAGTGCTTTATTCATTGAACCACCTAGCTGCCCCCAGACTATTCTTGAGCTTTAAGTTATTCAATAAGATTAAAATCACCCTGAATCTGTTATTGGTTTTCCCTTTCCTCTTCATCTTTTCTATCATAATAGCACAAGTTGTTGTTGTTCAATCATTTAAGTCATGTCTGACTCTTCATGACCCCATTTGATGTTTTCTTGGCAAAAATTTGCCATTTCCTTCTCCAGTTCACTTAACAGATGAGGAAACTGAAGCAAAAAGGTTAAGATGACTTGCCAGGATCACACAGCTAATAAGTGTCTGAGATTGGATTTGAGCTCAGGTCATCCTGGACTCCAGGCCTAGTACTCGATCCACTGAGTTACCTAACTGCCCTAAACAACTCAAAAAGCTTTTTAAAATTCTTTGCTAAAATGCAATTATACTATATTTACCATATTCCCCTGATATATCAGTCTAGTAAACCTATCAATAAAGAAAATCAGTATAATGCAGCATGTCCTGTTAATGGTGATCCCATGCTAGCTCTCAATGACCATTGCTTCCCATTCTAAATGTTCACAAAACATTTATTCCATAGTAACTTATAAGGTTTTGTCAGACATTCACATCAAGCTCACTACCCAGTATTTTGAAAATCTCAACCTATTCCCTTTTCTGGAGTGAAGTGATGCATTGGGTCTGGCTCTGGCAAAGATGAAGTCCATGCTCACTATTTAGAAGTCCAGCTTCCCAGGGAATGATTTGTGTGTGGTCATATGTCTACTAAATGGCAAATGTGAGGTTTGAATCAAGGTCTTATACTTTAAAATTGAGTGTTATTCCATATTTAGAATAGACTTCTACCATCTAGCAGAGGATTGGGAATATAAGAGAGGCTAATTAATAAAATGAATTGAACCCAAACAGCTACCAGAAAGAACATTAGAGATTGGGACAATCCAAAGAATTCCTATGCCTGGTTTCATATTTAGAGATGATGATTTTATATCTTACGGTATGAACATAAGCAGCTCCCTTTCACACGCTCTCTTCAAAAACCCAATGGCTAGCACTTCCCTACACATATCATTCTGTCTCCTGCTCTCTTGCTTTTACACAGGTGTTATTTCACAACTGGAAACATCCTCCCCTCTTATCAGTGCTTTGGAGAAGCCAGAGCTTCCACAACTCACATCCTACACCCTACACAAAGACTTCCTTGATTCCACCAGTTCTTTGTTATCTCTTACCCTTGAAATTATTTTGTATTATTTTTTTAGATTTATCTGTGTTCATTTCATATCTCCCTACTAAAAATAATTTCTAGGTGGAAAAGTATGGTATGGTTTTTACCTTTATGTCCCTGACCCCTACCAGAGAGCCTTGAACTTAGCAGCCACTTTAAGAAATGCTCAATGAGTGGAAAAATCCACACTTCGGCAATAGGTTAGATAACTTTGGAGGAAATTTTCAGTGATGTCATTCTATGATTAATGAAATAGTATACAAAGAATCCATAACTAAGGTAGAAAAATTGGTCATCTCTACATGCTCATTAACAGTGAATGTGGGAAAAAAAGTTTGTGTGTTTATCAACAAAAGTCAAAGTCAGCATCTCGTAAGAAGTAATATACTGTTAACCAGTCTAGAAATTGATACAAGCACAGGAAAGCAACACTAACACTTGGACATGTGGTGTCAGCTATAAATAGTGTAATGTTGGCAGCCAGAAAATCGTTGTTGTTGAGTTGTTTCAATCATCTCTACTTTCCATGACAACATTTGGGGTTTTCTTGGCAAAGATCCTTTAGTGGTGTGCCCTTACCTTCTCCAGCTCATTTTCAAGATGAGAAACCTGAGTCAAACAGGGTTAGGTGATTTGTACAGATGCTTGCTAATATGTATCTGAGGCCAGATTTGAACTCATCAAGATGAGTCTTCCTGAGTCTAAGCCCAGTGATCTATTTACTGCATCACCTAGCTGTCCCAAAAATGCCTTGTTTATTTCTATAGACTATAGGTATCAAACTACAAATTCATATCAATTCACAAGGGCCAAAGAAAATCAGTATCCCATTTGTATGCTTCAAAATTCATTTAAAACTGGGAAAATGTAGCTCATCAAGCTCTTCTATCCTTCTTAAGGAAGTGTGGCAAAATGGAAAGAGAACTGAACCTTGGGTCAAGGAAGGACTCAGATTAGATACCACTGCTGACCTTAAGAAGGTATACAACCATTTGAAAGCCATTTAGATCCTCTGAGCCTTGGATCCATCAAATATTGAATGGAGGTTATACTCATAATATTGATTTTATCTGGTTGTTGTTGTGAGGATACTATGAATAGGTTTACTTTGCCAACCTTAAAGCACTATATAAATGTTATCATCAATAACACTAACTTATTACTTCCATTCTACTCATCTGATTTAAAAAAAAAAATAGTTTTAGGACTCATCATTATCCCGCCATTCTATCCATGCTCAGATGGATAAATTATTACTTTTTATAGCTGAATAAAAATTACATTAGCTCTTAATAATAATAATTGCTAACATTTATACAGCACTTTAAGGTTTACAAAGTACTTTATAATCATGATCTCATTTTTTCCTCAAAATGGCTCTGGGATGTAGGCACTATCATTATCTTCATTTCACAGATGAAGAAACTGAAGCAGAGAGAGGCTGTGACTTGCCCAGGGTCACTCAGTTTGCTAGCATCTGAGGCAGGATTTAACCTAAGTCTTACAGACTCTGTGTCCTCCTCTCCTTTAATTATGTCATACTGACTCTAACAAAGGTAGAATAATGTCACAAGACAAAATCCCTAAAGTTAGATGGATTTTGGAGTATGCAATTTATTTTGCAGGGTCAAAGGAAGAGTCTTTGAACAAATTCCTTCAGCAGACAGGGTGATAGAGATGATGAGCACATCACTGTTTTTCCCTAGGTTTTCTGTTTCTTCCCATAGCTTTCTCTATTGGAGATCATAAGTATTTACTATGGCTAGTCAATATTTCTCCCACTCTTGATCACCCTTCTCTTTGTCTAAGGTATGAATGAAAGACTTTGCCCAAATGACTTCCAAAGGAGGGGTATGTATTTGTATTAAAGCCTTAGTATTGTATCACTAGGTCCCTACTACTGAAAAAAATAATCACATGGTCACATTATTCCATTTCACACTACATATTTCCATTGGTTTGGAAGCAATTAATACATTTTGCATAATTATAACTTTGGATAATGTGAATTCAAATACATGAGACTACTTCTTGGGATTTATAATTTGTACTAATCATGACTTGCGTATATGACAGATGGATGAAAGGCGGTCTCAGAATTGGGAAAATTTGGATTCAGTTCCTTGCACATCTGGATGAGTAACTATAGTTAAATTATATAGCCTAGACAACTCTCTAAGACAGTAAGTTATAGGATAGGTGCAAATTTGAATTAGGAGAGAGAGTTTTAGCACTGGACATTCTCTATACTAATGAAAACACAAGTCCAATCCAAAATAAAAAGAAAATAAAACAGAAATGAGAAGTATAATGGGGATGATGAAACTTGCCTGAACTGCATACAGCTAAAAAGTAGATTGTATAACTTGTGAAAAGACCAACCAGAAAAAAATACAACCAGACACATAATCTCTCTGCTTATGAGTCTGGACCGAGAATTTCATTAGAAAACTTTGATTTGGAGGCATTTAGGTGGCACAGTGGATAGAGTGCTGGATTTCACAGTCAGGAATATGCATCTTCCTGAGTTCAAATCTGGCCTCCAACATTCACTACTTTGTGACCCTGGGCAAGTCATTTAAGCCCATTGGCTTCAGTTTCCTCATCTATAAAATGAGTTGGAGAAGGACATGGCAAATAAGTTCTGTATCTATGCCAATAAAACCCAAATGGGGTCAACAGCCTGCTAATGGAGAACTCAAAAAAAAAATACTGAAGAAAATAACACCTAAAAATAAACTAACTAAAATGACAAAAGAGGTTCAAAGAGCCAATGAGGAGAAGAATGCTTTAAAAAGCTGAATTTGGCAGATGGAAAAGGAATTTCAAAAACTCGCTGAAGAGAATAAGTCCTTCAAAATTAGATTGGTACAATTGGAAAGCTAATGATTCAATGAGAAATCAAGATACTATAAAACAGATCCAAACAAATAGAAAAAATAGAAGACAATATGAAATATCTCACTGGAAAAACCGCTGACCTAGAAAATAGACCCAGGAGAGATAATTAAGAAATTACTGGTCTACCGGAAAGAAATGTAAAAAAAAAAAGTCTAGACAACATCTTGCAAGAAATTATCAAGCAAAATTGCCCTGATATTCTAGAACCAGAGGGCAAAATAGAAGTTGAAAGAATTCACCAATCACCTCTTGAAAAAAATCCCCAAAAGAAAATTCCTAGGAATATCATAGCCAAATTCCAGAGTTCCCAGGTCAAGGAGAAAATACTGCAAGCAGTCAGGAAGAAACAATTTGTGTACTGTGGAAACACAATCAGGATAACACAAGACCTAGCAGCTTCTATATTAAGGGATTGCAGGGCTTGGAATATGATATTATTGAGGCCAAAGGAGCTAGGATTAAAACCAAGAATCACCTACCCAACAAAACTGAGTATAATGCTACAGGGAAAAATATGGCTATTCAATGAGATAGAAGACTTGAAAGCATTCTTTTTTTTTAATATCTTTTTTTTAATTTTTTTTTAATATTTATTTTATTAAATTTTTGAGTTACATATTTTCTCCCCGTCTTTCCCCCGCCCACCACCCCAAAACAGCCATCCCAGTGTTTCCCCCCTCCCCCAGTCTGTTCTCTCCTATGTCACTTTTTGGTAGGGCAGGATGGATCTCCCAACTGCAGTGCCTGTGTATCTCAAGTTCCAGTTGGATGTAGTCAATAATAATAATAATAATAATTGTATATATATATATATATATATATATATACAATTAGAAGAC
>CM053583.1:36088914-36157828 GCA_028627135.1 Pseudochirops cupreus | reverse complement strand
GAAGAAGAGAAAGATCTAGAATTTAAAGCTCTATAATCAAATGTTAAAAATGTATATGTATATACATACATATATATATATATATATATACAATTAATATTACTATTATTATTAACTACATTCAACTGGAACTTGAGATACACAGGCACTGTGGAAGGGAGACCCATCCTGCCCTATCAGAAAGTTAGAGGAGTGATGGGGGAGGACATAGGAGAGAACAGATTGGGGGAGGGGTCGTACAAGGGGATGGCTGTTTTGAGCGGGGGGGTAGGGGAAGGTTGGGGAGAAAATTTGCAACTCAAAACTTGTGGAAATGAATGATGTAAACTATAATAAATAAAATAAAATATGTAAAAAAGATAACAACAATATTATAAATATTACTGGATAGATACAGTGTTGAATTGGGGAAGGAGCACCAAATCTGAAGGTAGGTCTTTACATGCTTCCTTTTTGTTGTTCTTTAGGCATTATAGTCATGTCAGACTATTTGCAATGCCATTTGTGATTTTCTTGGCAAAGATACATTGGAATAGTTTGCTATTTCCTTCTCCAGCTCATTTTACAGATGAAGAAACTGAGGCAAACAGTTCTGCGACTTGCACAGGGTCACATAGCTAGAAAGTGTCTGAGACTGGATTTGAACTCAAGTCTTCCTTATTCCAGATCTGTAACTCTATCCACTTTGCCACCTAAGTGCCCCTACTTTTTTCCTAGGATTAGTATTTATTCCTCTTTACAAAACTGATTACATAGATTTCTACTCTCCCTCTACTTCAGAGTTGGGAAGAACCTCAGAAGAAAGCTAGTCTAATCCATAACTTCAAAAAAAATTTCTATAATATTCCTAACAAGTCTTTTTGCTGGAAGACTTCCACTGGGAAAGTATTTACGTCCTTTTCTGTAGGTAGAACAATTCTACTTTTGGACAGTTACAATTTTTAGGATTTTTATTTTTATTTTTTTACTTGTACCAAGGTGAAGTTTGCCTTTATACTCTTCCCACTCATTACTCCTAATTTTGTCTTTTGGACCTCTTTTGATCCTCAGTTTCCTCAAGTGAAATGTAAGTGGGATGTACTGATTGATCACCATTTTGTGGTGTGGTTATCTATCCCATAATACTAAGGCACCTTCTAATGTGTAAGGATTCACATCTCCCTCTCTATCCTCTTATAACCCACATGACCTCAAGCAAGTCTTTGACCTAGCTGAACCTTAGCTACCTTACATGTAAAATGAAGTGATTAGGCTAGATGCCTGTTAAGGTTTCCTCTAGCCTTGATCCAATGATCCTGTGATCCACGTCACATAAAACTACAGCCTTCTTTTTGAAGGTAGAGTAAGCTGTCTCTTAGGAAACCAGCAAAAAAAAAAACTTCTCTAAGGTAAAATCTTTTTTTTTTTCATTTTCAGGGAAAGAGAAAAGAGAAACAAATGGTTTTATTCTCTTGAGAAGACTTTTGTTAATGAGGACTGCAGCATGTAGAGGACCTTCCAACTCTAGTATATCAAATACAGGAGAATGTTTGTGGAAATCAACATGCTTCCCCTGATCCCCAAATATTCTTTCTAGGAGCCAATTGACATCAAATGACTTAACTTTCCTATAGAACTCTTGTGTATCCCCTACAGAATACTACAGAATAGTTAGTGTCAACATCACATGATAATGAATCTAATTTAAATGATGTGTCACTTTCTCCATAACAACCCTGAGAAAAAGGTCGAGCAAATATTATTTCCCCCATTTGACAGAGCAAGAAACAGAGTTTATGATCAATGTGCCCAGTGCTGCACGAGAAAAAGAGGGGAAAGAAAGTTATGTGATAACTTTATTATATATGTAAAAGGAATAGGAAGTTGTATATAATAAATATGCATTTTCCATCTTTTTCCCCATTCTACTATATTATGGAAATGTTTGTTTTATTTCTTAAATTCAGAATAAAATAATTAAAATTTCAAAAGATAAAGAATCTCAAACACAGTTGTCAAGCCAATGAAAGTAAAAAAAGGTAACCTAGTAGGGTTGGATTTTAGAGTCAGAGGATTAAATTCTTAGCTATTTTATTATTTTTTAATTTTAAAAATGTTAGCTTTATAATAGGAATAATTATTTTATTCTGAACTTTCTATTCTTCAGACTTTGGATAATAATGATAATGAGGATGATGAGGATGGTACTTACAAAGTTTCAAGGTCTGCAAAGCATGTAAATATATTATTTCATTCAACTTTCATAAGGTAAACTAGGTGCTACTATTGTCCCCATTTGGCAGATGAAGATATAGAGGGTGAGAAGTTGAGTGACTTTCCTGGGATCACATAACTTAAGGTTTTATTTGAATGCTGTTTTCCTGACTCCATCTTCAGCACACCAAAGAGCAGCCTCAGCTTAATTTCTTTGGGGCCCCAGGACCTGTGGGGAGTGAGCTGTGCTAATAAGGTTTATTGCTCTAAAATTATAAAGTTATGATCAGGCAAAAGAAGGCTAAAGAGTACCTATATTGAACCTGGTAACTAGGTGGTGCCATAGTGCACAGAATGCTGGGCCTGGAGTCAGGAAGACTTATCTTCCTGAGTTCAAATCTGGCCTTAGACATTTACTAGCTGTGTGACTCTGGGCAAGTCATTTAACTCTATTGGACTCAGTTTCCTCAACTGTCAAATAAGCTGGAGAAGAAATGGCAAAGTACTCCAGAATCTTTGCCAAGAAAACCCCAAATGGTGTCACAAAGAGTCTGACATGACTGAAACAAATGAACAATATATTGAAGCTAGCTACACATTCATCTACTTTTAACACTCTTTATTATCTTGCTTCAAGCAATTGAATTTATTTTTTTTAATACTACTTGGAGTTAAAACTTATAAATGACACTTTTGTCTTTAGGCCTCAGTTTCTCCATATGAAAAAAAATGAGAGGGTTAGGTATTTAATAATCCTTCCAACTCCAACATGAATACCACTGAGAAGCTGGGTTGAGGGGAGTCGACACATTTCCCTGGATGATCATCCCTTTACTACCTTTACTACCCTTCCCCTGCTATAGCCACATAAACCTCCCTTGGTTAACTGTTAGATTGACTACAACATGTCATCTCATTCCAATTTGAGACCCAAACTAGCAAAGGACCAGCCTGGGTCAGGCCTGCCATTAGAAACTGAACTTCAAAAATGAGCTATCCCAATCTTCTCCTTATACAGGACACCAAGATCTAGGCAGATAAAGCTCCTCGCACGCAGTCATAGAGCTAGTTAGTAATACCTTAAAGAGCTGAGTTAAATGGATGTCATTTTATATTTATTTTTAAGACTCCTAAAAAGAACTGTCAGTAATCATGTCCTATTTCTGTTCATATTAGATGGGTCTTTCATCTACACTGACAGTCAGTGAGGCCTTGGACAAGCCATAATACGATGGCCCACCTGTCCATATTTTTTTGTCACTTATTCACCTGTCTCAAGTGGCAAGGAGTGAGACTGGCATACTTATAGGGGAGGGAGCAACAGCATCAAAGAATTTTAAAAGATGGAAGAGACATTGGAAATTATTCAGTCAAGGGTTCTTAGCCTTCTTGTGTGTGGGCCTCTTAGACAATTTGGCAAAGCCTATGGACCTTTTCTCATAGCATTTTTAAATGCACAAAATAAAATATGTAAAATTACAAAGGAAACCAAGTATAATGAACTATATGTGTATGTGTTTAGATATATATATAATTAGATGTATATTTATTATATAATATATTTGCATATTATATAAATATATATTTATATATTATATTAATATATTACATATTATATATAATATTTATATTTATATATACATTATATATTATATATTATATTACATACATTATATACACACACACATACACATATGACAAAGATAACCTACTGGAGCAGGAAACTGCCAACCATTCCAGTCTTTGCAAAGAAAACCCCATATAGGGTCATGAAAACAGTCAGACAGAACTGAATGACAGAACAACAATGTATGTGTGTATGTATGTATGTATGAATGTATGTGTGTATATGGAAATGCATATATATTGTTAGTACATATATACAAAACATGTGCATACAGATATGAGTGTATATGTGTCTATATATGTTTCCATATGTATGTGTGTATATATGTATACACATACTTACACATGTATGAAAAACAATCAACAAAATCCTTCCAGATGCAAGTTTCTGAAGCCCACAGATCTCCAGATTGTTTGTCTATCTTTATATAATTAGTGACAGAACCAGGACTAGAAGCCAAGTTTCACAGGATGAGAAATTTAGAAGTGGAAGGAATTTTAAAGGCTATTGAGACAAACCCTCTCATCCCTCCATTTTACAGATGGAAAACTAAGGCAATGAAAAGCACCTTTCCAGGATCACTCATCACTAGTTAAATGTGTGGGGATGACCCAGCTCTTGCTGACTCCAAGTCTAGTGCTCTGTTCTGGACACCTCCTGTCTTCTAAATAGGCTCAGACCTAAGGTTCTAAGAGGCCCAAAAGATAGTGATACCAGAGAGGCCCTAACAGGGAGGAACAGTTGCTCTATGGGACTCTTGCCCATTATTCCAAACATTTTCTAGTCTAATTATTTAATACTGGATGTCATATCAGTTCCAAGCTGCAGACTCTTAGTCATAATATAAGAGTTTGGCCAAGACACAACAAAATGTTTTTAAATTTAATCAGATCATGCTTCAATTCTACTCCAGGTGACTAATTGATACAGGCCAAGCCTTTTAAAAAGAGCAATATGTGTTTACATAGGGCAAAAATTAAAAAAAAAGAAAACACAAAGCAATAGTGACATCTAGTGGAAACAATTAAGTACTGGAAAGAATGTTATGTAGAATCTTGAGACTGGAATTAAAATGCAGAGATTTTTAAGCTTGGACCCTAAGATTTCAAGAGGTTCCTGAACTTGGATTTGGAAAAAAAAAAAACATCTATTTTCAGTAACTTTTCATTGAAATTTAGCATTTATTTCATTTATTTGAAAGTATTATTTTGAGGAAAGGTCCATAAGCTTCACCACACTGCCAAAGGAAGGGAGGGTGTTGGCACAAAAGATGGTGAGGGACCCTGAACTGCTCTAACCTACCCTCATTTTCCAGGTGATGAAACCAAGACCCAGAAGAAATGATTTTCTGAAAGTTAATAGTATAGTTGAGGTTAGCACCAGATCTCCTAACACCAGGTTGCTTTTCCCTCCCCAGTCCTCTTTTTAATATTACATTACACTTTAGAACCAAATAATTTTGAGATGTTTCTGTGTAATGAGGAAGAGGATTTGAGTTTTTCTGGTTGGATGCAGATCACAGAAGCAGAACACAAAATGGATGGAAGGAAAAAGGAAGCAATTTTTGATAAAATATTGGGAACATTTCTTCTCAGTTACATCCTGCCTGATTGCATGTCATGCTGTTCATAACACATGGCACTCCAGCAACTCTCTACATGTTTACATCTCCAATGCACACTTTCCTTATCTCCCCTTCTTACATTCTCTAATTTCCATCAAAACTCAAGCGGTACCTCTTAGTGATCTCTGCCCCCTGCTATGTCTCTCATGCCTTCCCTCCCCCACAATTTTAAACTTATATTAATTTTATTTCCACATGTGGTATATATTTATTTATGTATTCTTTCTCTGTGTACATGCATATGCATGTGCATATGCACATGTGGCAAGCTCCCAGAAGGCATGGATTGTCATTTTTTTAATCTTTTTATCATCAACATCTAGCTCATGGCACATAATGGGGGTTTAATGAATGCTTTTGAACTGATAGATTTAATTAGAATTATGCAATGAAAAAGGAATATGTAATCCCAAGACTAGAGGGTGGCTAATGGAATTGTTTTAGGAACTTAAACAAAATTTATAGGATTTTTAACCTTCGGTCTTATGGTTTCAGGAGGTTCAAAACATTAGGATGACCCTTCAGTTACAATAGGCTGCTTTTAGAGGTAATGAATTCTCTTATCCTTTAAATTACTGATCACTTGTTAGCTATGCTATAGAGGAAATTCCTGAAAAAGGCAAAATTAGATTAGGCAGCTTCCAAAATCTCGATGAACATCAAAATTCTATGTAACAGGTACATAAAAATACAGCGAAAGAGTAGACCAGTCAGTGTATTGTGACTTCTAGGACATAAGGAGAACAGAGAGTTGATATCCCCACTGGTGTCTGAGTCTGTTTTCATCTGTTAACTTCTTTTGCATTTAAAAATATTTATTATACGAACTTTGCAGCATGATAAATAGAATCAGAGACCTCTGGACACATGTTTACTGCTTGCCCATCAAATGACCATGCACCCCCTTGGCTGTTTCTTGGTCATATCAATAGTTTCTAATGACTTTGAAACAGGATGCAGAAGAGTAGCTGGGTAACATAGGAGATAAACACAAATTCCTGCAGAAAAAGTGGTTAATATGAAAAGATGACTGCTTTTTCTTTCTTTCAATTTGATGAATTATTAATAATTATTATTAATTATTAAATATGGTTGATTAATTATTCAATCTTAGGTTATTAAATCTGATTGGCTATTAAATAGAAAAGGAGCCCAATGATGGGATAAAAGATAAATAAAAATCTGAAAAGTTTTTTGTGGGGAATAGGGGAAGAGTAGAGAGTAGAAAGGAGAGGTGAAGCCTCCTGTAGGCATCCTTTGAGCCTTATCTCCCCCTAGAGGAACCCAACCAGAACTACTCTCTTCCTTCTCTGAATTTCTCTAGTAATTTTCAAATTTGTCTCTCATATGACACTTAGCCAAAATCACCTGGTATTGCTAATCATTTTTTATGTCTTCATATATTATCTGTGGGCATCTAGGGAGCCTAGTCAATAGAATATTGGATTTGGAGCCAAGTAAACTGGAGTTCAAAGTGTGTCCAAGAGACATCTGAACAGAATTTGAACCCAGGTGCTGTGAATGAAGAGGCAATCCTCTTTCTATTATATCATGATGTCGCCTTGTATAATTCTGGACCATGTGTCTCTGCTTTATATTTGGTAAAACTGAAGGGAGGAACTGTACATTGCTAGTCTTCTGTATCATTGAGAAAAAAGGACTGGTTTTTGCCTTTCTTTGTATCTCCAGAACCTATTGCAGTGGTGGGCACAGAATAAATGACACATAGTGGGCAATAAATCAATGACTATTGACTGACTGTATCCACCATAGTGCAATATATTTCCCGTATTTGCATTGAGCACTTCCTCTTTCTGGTCCTGAGCATCCTTATCTATACAGTGATGGTTATGGACAGGACAATCTCTCAGACACATTCTACTTCTCTTTTCTTATGATTACAGGATGATTCTAAGTACCTAAGTCAATGACAAACTGAATTCTGAATTCTGAAGACTTAAATCATCTCGTGTAAAATGGGAAATAGCAACAGTAATTATGTAAGCTAAGTTCCCCTGCTCCCCCCCTCCGGGTCAAGAAATTCACTATTATATTTCACAAACTTACAGATCATAAATTCCTGTATAAAAAAGGTCCCAAAATACACTTGAGAATTCAGTATATTAACAATACTAGAATTGCAGCTTGATCACAGATGCAACTGACTAGACAGAAAACTGACCCGTAACATTTTAAAAGATGTCACCATACCAGAGAAGGAGCTAGGTGTGCAATAGATACAATGCTGGACCTGGAATCAAGAAGACCTGGGTTCAAATCTGGCTTCAGATACTTACAATTTGTGTGAACTAGTCAAATCACTTAATCTTGTTTGCCTCAGTTTCCTTATCTGTAAAAGGAGCTGGAGAAGGAAATGGCAAATCATTCCAGTGCCTTTGCTAAGAAAACCCCAAATGGGACCATAAAGAGTTGGACACAACTGAAATTATGGAACAACACCACCACCATACAAAACACTCATAATCTCCAAGCTATGTGGAATAAGATTTCAAAATATAGAAATCTATTTTAAAAAGAGAAAACTACACGGGAAAGATATGAGGTACATAGCCTTTAATTTAATCCATATTTATATTGTGTGTATCACATATATCATGTATCTTGTTAATTATGTCTTGCCTTTTCCGTTAGACTATGAACTCCTTGAGAACAGGGATTTTTGTGTGTGTGTGTGTGTCTCTGGTGCTTAGAACAGTGTCTGGCACCAGTGAGCACTTTAACACATGCTTATTGACGGATTGATTCCTATGTTCCCATCTGTTACTGGATCTGTCCCAAAGATACTTTTAGCAAACCTACAGAAGGTGAACTTAGATCCTAACACTTATATTCAATTATAAAGAGCAGTCATTTCCCCCACCTGTGTAATGGGCCATGGAATATTAAATATAAAAGAATAATAGTAAGATAACTACTTGGATTAGGAATTTTTGTAGCCGAACACCGTAAAAAGATAAGAAATACATAATGACTATATTAATAATAACAAAGCATTTGATGATCAACTCATTCTCTGTGCTGTTACAGCTCCCCAGCTGTCTTGTCCCAATCCAGATGCCTTCAATCTGGAGTCTGTTCTTAGTCCTGAGTCTCTGGAGAAATCCACCCTTTAATGAGGAGATCCCTGGCATGTTCAATGCACAATCTGCCCAAAGCACTCCAGACATCTACTTAGAACCTTGTCCCCTTCTGAATAACCTCAGAGACACCTTCTACCATTTTCCAGTTACCCTTTATATTTTTTCTCCCATTGTTAGAATGTAAGAATGCTCTGTCAAGTCAATAAGCATTAAGTGTTACTATGTACCCTTGAGAGCAAAGACTTTCTTCCCCTTTTTATGCCCCACCCCTCGGTGACCCCTCTGTTCCTCGAATCTAAGAATGTGAAGGGTGGACATTGGAGAGGACCTTCTAGGTCAGGGTTGGCGAACCTGCTTCCTCAAGGCCACATAGGCCTTCTAGATCTTCAAGTGTGGCCCTTTGACTGAATCCAAACTTCTGAAATGGCCTCAAAGCCATGGGTTCCTCACCCCTGTCTGGGTCCTCCAGAATTTAAGGATGGCGCCCAGAGAATTCTCCCCCACTGGATTGTTTTTTTAGATTTCATAATCTTTAGAAAATAATCATTCTGTAAGATGAATTCAACTCTCCAACTCCCATCTCTTCAGATCATTTCTCACCTCTGCTGAAGGACATCATACTCCTGTGCAGGGTGCCGTCGACCTCCGTCTGACTTTCAGCTTCTTTTCATGTTTTCTCCCCCTATAAGATTGTGAGGTACTTGACGGCATGGTTGTCTTCTGCCTTTCTTTGTATCTAAAGTACCGGTACATAGTAGGTCTTTTATAAATATGTATTGTCTCTGACTACCTCTTGCTCAGATTAGTAATGCTCTCCCTTGGCATCAGCTCATCTCAGGAGCCATCATTTCTGTCCCATTCTACTTTCCAAAGACAGCAAAAATGCCCATGTCATTACCTGTTTCTTGAGGCTTCTGCCTCCCATGAACATTTTGTTCCTACTTACACTTGGGGAAAATGGTATTTCCCATAAAGATGAGGGGCAATACTATAATAACATTTCACCAGCATGCAAGGAGACCACACAATTTCTTGCAGACATTTTCACTTGAGACTGATTACTCTTTTTCTCAGTAATAAATCAAACTCACTCCTTATCTAGGATATAGACCTTGGTCTCAGAATGAAGTTAAAAAATTAATTATTTCTTAAAGTTCATTTAAATAAGCAGGCAACAAGCAACTATTATGTCTAAAAATCCATGCTAAGATTCATAAATAAAGAGAAAAAAAATTAGCTCGGCCCTTGGCTATAAGAACCTGATGGTCCTAAAACAGAACTGAGGGTATGATAAAAATTAGAATTCAGAAGAGAAGAGGAGAGGTCCAAAGGAAGGGCCATGAATGATTCTTAGAGGGAACAATGATTTCTCACTGGAGGAGAATCTAATTTACCAACCAATAGTATTGGTGAGTGGCTATATTCACTTAATATCTGGCTAGCCAAATGCATGATGGAGGCAGAAATCTATGTGCAGACATCTACTGCCAAAGTCTTTCTGGAATCACCTATTTTTACACTTAAACATGAACTCTATCTCTCTTTCTCTCTCTCTCTCTCTCTCTCTCTCTCTCTCTCTCTCTCTCTCTCTCTCTCTCTCTCACATCTACTGCCAAAGTCTTTCTGGAATAACCTGTTTTTACACTTAAACATGAACTCTCTCTCTCTGTCTCTCTCTCTCTCTGTCTCTCTGTCTCTCCATATATATGTATATAAATACAACACAGATGCACATATGTATGTAATATAACATATGTTATTATAATTTATAATATACAATACATAATTATTTACACACATATGCATATAAAATTATTATGATATATACACACACAATACACACAATATTGTGATATATACACACAAAATACTTAAGAAAATTTATTTTAAGACTGATAAGGTCATAGAATATGACTTATTTTCCTTCTTTAGTATCAGAAAAGAGGTGCTTTGTAGAAAGATATATGAAGATCAGGAACATGTTTTCTATGTGTCTGCATGAGGCTACTGATGGAGAAGTCACCAAGCAACTCCCCATAAACTAAGTCATCCCAGGCAGTATGGGTTTTTAAAGGGTTGAAGATGAAACCAGGTGGCCAAGTTGGGAAGTAACCTCAGCAATGCCTAAAGTTAAGGTTAAGGGGTGTCTTAACCTTCAGTCTGTTAATGAGTCTCAGAAGCAGTGATAAGAAAGGGAAAAAAAGGAAAGTCACTTACCATGGTCCTCCAGGCACTTCCTCTTGACACATAGCAGACATCTCCATATGGCTTGATCTCTGAAGTTACATATTGGTAGATTAGGTTTCTTCTGATCCTAATTTTCCTGGGTTTTTGATAAGACACCAGGTATAGAAGGTAGTCAAAATTTTAAGCATCTAAGAGTTGAGAAACATGCTTGACTCATAGCAAGGCTTGGCAGAATGTTTACATGCTACGTCCTGACACAAGGTCATGGATTATCTCCCTTGCCCATGCCGTGATTTGGTAAGAAACCAAAAGATCAAAAGGGAGGGCAGCCTGGGGCTTCTCAAACCTGTGCCCTGCTCCTTTCTAAGCGCTTTTTGTTAGTGCGGTTGTTAAACTCTCTGTTCTTAACTCCTTAGTGAAGCAGGAATCCATCAGTCCTCAACACCCACGCAGAAGAATGTAAAGTTTACACCTTTCTCTCAACGGCAAGCCAGGAATAGCTCTGAAGCCAATCATAACATTTGTAGGCCAGGCTTTCCTCTCTCCCAGGGTACAGATGCAAGTGTGTTGTCACGGAGGCATGCAGAATACATGTTTCTGGTGTACATATTATCTTTCTACAAAGCATCTCTTCTCTTGATACTTAGAGAGGGATATGGGGCATATTCTAGGACCTCACAGGCTTTAGATCAGGGATTCATAACCTGGGGCACATGACCTATATCTTAACATAATTGGCTTTCTTTGTAATCCTATGTATTTTACTTCATACCTTTAAGAGAATTGTTCTGAGAAGTCCATCCATAGTCTTCCCTAGACTACCAAAGAGGTCAAGGAAACAGAAAAAGTTAGGAACAGCTACTTTAGAAGTTGCAGGCAAGGACAGATCTATAGAAGTTGGAGAAGATTGGAGTGATCATCACTTCCTGAAATGTCCTTTCTCAATGTCTAGCAACAGGAGATCCATTGAAGGGCAGTGAGGTCTAGTGAGTTCAACATTAATCTGGGGACTTAGAATTCTAATCTTTCTCTACCAGTGATAGTTTTCATATCACTCAAAGTTTCTTTTTTTTTTCTCATCTCTCTTCTCTCCTTTCTTTTCTCCCTTCTTACTGTATCCCCATATTATCTCTCTCTGTGTCTTCTCTCTTATCCTTCCCTTCAAACACAGAGTTCTAGTCCTAATAGGAATCCTTTTCAATGGGGTTATATAAGATTGTAGGAAGGCATTGATCTTTTACCCTTTAAACCAGTTGTTTTATATTAAACAGTTCCATCATTTAATTTCCTAATCTGCATTAATAAGTTTAGACTCCACAAAAAGGTAGCATAGTCCAATGGCGATGGAGGAGACAGACTAGGAACGCTAGATTTTGAGTCAGAGGGTCTGGGTTCAAATCCATACTCTTCCTTTTACTTCCTGCATGACTTTGGGAAGGATTGCGACATTGTTTGACTTTGGTTTCCTCATCTATAAAAGTACACGATGACTCTAGGTGACTTTTAAGAGTCCTTCAAACTCTGTATTTATCCTCCCATGGTGACAGAGTAGATAGAGCACTGAACATTGCATGTTGGAAGACATTCGTGCAAATCCTGGCTCAGAAATTTGCTAACTATGACCTTGGGCAGGTCACTTAAGACTCAGTTTCCTCATCTGTACAATGGGGATAATGAGAATATCTACCCCACAGGGCTGTCATAAGGATCAAGTGAAATGAGAGAACATACAGGTAAAATGTCTTGTAATCTTTAAAGCACTATGTTCATTTTAACTGCTTTATTAGCTATATTAAAGCAGAATTAATGGCATCTATTTTTTGAATGGATAATCCATCCCTGGTTTTATGAGGCATAATTACCAAATACAGACTGTAAGCTGAGGGAAAGAGTTGCTTTGGCTTTGTACCCTCAGGACCCAACACATAGCAGGTCCTTAAGCAAGTTTGTGCAGACAGAACCACAGAAGGAGATGAGAAGATGGGCCACTAGAGGGAGCCCTGGCTTTATGCTGCAACAACCAGTAAGCCAACTGATAAAAAAAGCTGCTGAAAAGACGAGGGTGTCGCTGATGAGCCAGAAAGCCCAGTCACATAAACAGAGAGACCACCCAAAGGATCATCTCAAAGTGAGAAGTCAACCAATTGGCTTTGGAGCAGTACTGATACTTGATAGGCATCCAACTCTGAAAGGAATGACAAGCAAGAAGAAACAAGAAAATGGTCTTTCGGACATGACGCTGTTGGCCAGTTGGCTGGTATTTTTCTCCTTCCCCTGTTCCCACTCAGTAGCCATGTCTCAGCTTTGTCAAAAAAGAATTCACGCAAGGAGATCATCTAAAAGGAACCAGAAGCAGAAGCTTGGACACTTCCTTGAGCGATACTTAACTTACAAGGACTTCGCCTTTTCTGTATCAGAAAAGTTAAGCATTTTTAACAGAGGCAGTTTGGGCTTACAATAGGGCAGTGAATTTGGGGTCAGGAAGAACTGGGGTCAAATTGTTTTTCGAGATACTTACTGTCCTCGGCCACTCATCAAGTCTCTTTTGGTGCGAGTGAGATCGTGGGCAGTGAGGTGGCTCAGTGGATAGAGAGTTAGACCTGCGGTCAGGAAGACATGAGTTCAAATCTAACTTCAGACACATATTAATTGTGTGACCCTGGGAAAGTCATTTAATTGTTTGCCTCAGTTTCCACATCTATTAAATGGGGATAATAATAGCACCTAAATTGAAAGATTGTTGTGAGGATCAAATGAGATAATAATTGTAAAGAACTTAGTACAGTGCCTGGCACATAGCAAATGTGTTAGCTATCATTCTCATCATCATCAACAACAAGCATTATTAAGGCCCTGCTATGTCAGAAGGGGGCAGTTAGGTGCCACAGCTGATACAATGCCAGGCCTGGAGGCAGGAAGACTTCTCCTCCTGAGTTCAAATCTAGCCTCAGAGTCTTACTAGTCATGTGACCCTGGGGAAGTCACTTCACCCTGTTTGCCTCAGTTTCCTCATCTGTAAAATGAGCTAGAGAAGGAAATGGCAAACCACTCTAGTATCTTTGCCAAGGAAACCGCAAGTGGGTTCACAAAGCATAGTACAGGGCTGAAAAATGACCCTGACCATGTCAGATTCTGTGCAAGCCCTGGAGGATAGAAAGAGGAAAAAAAAAAGTCCCTGCCCTCAAGAAATTTACATTATTTAGGACAAAACAAATATGTTCGCATTACAAAAAAAATATAGAATATAAACATATACTGTAAGGGGAATTTGGGATCTTAGGAGGCAGTGCAGTGGAGGAAATATATTTCAGTCATAGAGAAGAACGTACGAAGACATAGAGTACAGAAAAAATACTGCATTAGGAAAAGCATTTAAACTATTTTGGCTGAAGGAGGCAGTGTATGAAGCTGAGGAATGTGTCATATACTTTCCATCATCATATCACGCTGACTCTCCAAACATACTACATCTGTATCTAGGAAAGGGAAACAAAGTTTCAAAGAAATTATCTAAAAAACATAACACTCCCTTCCCTCCAAATCCTTTCTTTCCCTTCCTTCCTTCCTTCCTTTTCCTTCCTTCCTTCCTTCCTTCCTTCCTTCCTTCCTTCCTTCCTTCCTTCCTTCCTTCTTTCCTTCCTTTTCTTTCTTTCTTCCTTCAATTTATTTATCTCTTTATTAATCTTTATATCTATCCATCCATTTATGTATATGTGTATGTATTTATTTTTGTTGTTGTCACTGTTGCTGAAAGTGGTTTTCTGGGCACAATTGTACAATTCAGCTCTGTGTTGCTTCCCAATAATGATGTTGATTCCACTGACCTTATCTGAAACCCACTAACTCCCTCCAGTTGCTAGCGATCTGCTGACTAGAATTACTTCTTATTTTTCAGTAGTTTCAGTCATGTCTGACTTTGTCAGCCCATTTGGGGTTTTCTAGGCAAAGATGCTGGAGGGGTCAGCCATTTCCTTCTCCAACTCATTTAATAGTTGAGGAAACTGAGGCAAACAGCACTAAGTGACCAGAAGTTACTCATATAAATTTTGTCCCTGCCACCCCCCATAGATTGTAAGCTTCTTGAGGTCACAGTATGTTTCTTTTGTTTTGTTTTGTATCTGCTGAATACAAAACCGTACCTTGGATTTAGCAGATGCTTAAATAATTGCTTATCGAATGAATCAGTGAAGAATTTTGCTTCACTGTTTTGATTTACCTAGGACACTTTGAACCTTTAAAAACCCAAATGTGAAAATCAACAACTTGAACCTGGGGAACTGGTATTATGCTCTCATCTCAAAGGATATGATCAACTTTATTTTCAAATGACTTCCCCTTAATTCCCCTGAAAGGTGTTACTAAAAGAATCATGTCATCTGGAATCCTGTTCTTCAAATGGACCTTAGAAGAAACAATCAAATCTTGGGAATTTAGCATCTTCTTTGAAATATCCTTGACTGGTACTTGCCCAGATGTTTGAACCAAGGTCCTGACATTTCCAATGAATACTGAATGTCCAAGGAAGTTCAATCTATTCTTAGGATGAACTAAGAAGAAGTGTGTGAAGTTTTCTAACTTTTACTCTTGGTTCTAATTCCATGCCTGAGAGCCATGGACAATTTCTACACTTGCCCCTTAGAATCTAAAGTTCTTGAGGACAGCCATGATTTTATTTTTGTCTTTGTTCTCAGTACCTAGCAAAGGGTTTTTCCATACAGAAGGTTCTCAATAAATGTATAATGGTTTCTTTCTTAAGATCATAGTATCATAGTTTTAAAGGTGAAAGATATCTTAGACACCATCTTCCCCTGCTATGTTATTTTACCCGTAAAGCACTCGAGTCAAGAGTAAATACATGACTTGCCCAAGGTCACACAGATTGTGAGTGACAGAGTCAGTATTTAACCACAGGCCATAAAATTATAAATCTATCATACTTTCCAGTGAAGATGACTTGAAGAAAAGCATCCTTATCACTTCTCGACACTTTTTCTCCCCCCTAAAAAGAGCAAACAATAAAATAGAAGACAATAAAATTGTCTTCCTCAATGTTTTGCTCTGATAAAAAATGGTATTCTCAATGATTTCTTAAGTATGTAGGTGGATTTCTAGGACAAAACAATTGCTCTCATCTCTCAAAGTCAAAGTAGAGTCAGTCAGAAGAAGGGTTGACTCTAGGTTATTTGCACTCAATACCCCAGTGGGTTGATATCCTCCAAGATTTATCTAGAGTTTTTCTTAGCCTTGCAAAGAAGCATATTTCACAACTGTGAAGTTGTAGCTATGAAATACAGCAACATCATCATGAAATATGGCTCTGGGGGCTGTGGCGGCTCTGGCTTTTAATAGGATTTTGACTCTGCCCATTAAATTAAGAAAACATTTTTCCTCCACGAGATCATGGAGCTCTGCCCAATGATGCACATCTAAAGTTTTCAACTTTGAGGTACACTCCAGACTTTATAGGTTGGAGTGTTGTAAAAACATCTACAAGAAAAAATAAAGAACAAAAGGAAAAAGAAACAAACCAGGCCACGAAATCAGGGAGAATGATGCCATGTTTTTTTTCTAAGTAGGAACAAAAAAGAAGTCCTCAGATCAATCTACTGTAAAAGTGAGAAAAAGGGGAAGAGAATACCTCTCTGGAAATATAGAAAAACCACACAAAAAGTCCCTTTTAAAGATTATTTAGTCTGACTGTACCATTTGATTTTGTGTAGTTACTATTATGAATGCAGCACAGATTATTTTAGAGCTAAAGATTAAAATGACAGTGCTTGCTTCGGACACATGTATTTTGATGACCTTCTTGCAATCACTCTCTTGCTCCCCAGAGGTTTCTGGCCCATAGTTTGACAATGATTGTAATAGCCCATTCATTTCATTGGCAAACAAACAAAAAACATAGGACCAAAAATTGATCTGCTAATTTTTATTGATTCAGTGGATATTGAACCCTATAACTTAATCACAGGATCACTCGATCTAGAAGGTCCAAGAGATGTCTTTAACCACCTCTTTTCACAGATGAGGAAACCAAGACCCGGAAAAGTTATGTCTTGCCCACCTTGTTCATCTTTCATTCTTGAAGAAGACCAATATCATCATGAGAGTGGTATATTAATTTGCCCATAAATTGGCTTTAAGTAAGGCAGAGCTGTACAAAGTTGTCTCCTTCACTCTCTCCTCCACAGTCATAAACATCCACTGACAAAACAAATATTAAGATGACTGGGGATGGCCAGTGGGTGACCAGAGCCTTTCTAAATTAAGTTCTTTCCCAGGTCTCAATTTGTCTAAGGCAATGCCCATTCAATGCCTAAGAGCTACATAAGAATTGAGACAAAAGATAGCCTCATTTACCACCACAAAAATATCAATCTGGGAGGCAAAGATGCTCAAAGATTTTGTCCAGAACAGAAAACAATGGCTATTTACACTCATTCTAAGCCATCGAAACCTTAACAATGAGCCACATAAGCTTGGACACAGGAGATCACTACATCCTAAAATGTTCTTTTTATCCATGTTGATACCACTAAACCATTGCTAATCCCTTCATTTTATAGATGGAGCCTGGAGATTAAATGATTTATCCAAGGACACATAGCTAGTTAATGTCAAATGGAAATTGAAAACCTGGTCTTTTGACACCAAAAGCAGCAATCTTTCTAGAAAATCATGCTCCCAATTGGTATGAATAATGTATCTTTTGAAGTGGTCACTCTCTTTAAATCTGTACTACACATTTCTATTGGGTTGGAGTTACTATATTTTACATAATTATACCTTCCAACAGTGTGAATTCTAATATACAAGACCATTTCCTGTGATTCAATATTCACACTAATTGGGACCTAGCAGCATTTTGTAAGATCAGTGATTGCATCACCAGGTTTGTTCTCTCTGATGACATAGAGCCCAACACCTTCTTAGTTTAAGAGATGATTGTGTTCGATGCTACAATGAGAAAAAAATCATGTCATGATCAGCTTTCTGAGGAAGAAGCTCTCCACATTCAGGCAGCTTTGTCATCAGGCAGAAGATGTGTAGGGAGTCAGTCTATCAGGAGGCTTATATTGGAAAGCTTTCTAGCTGGGTAGGGCTTACCATAGTGAGTATTCCTTTAGTACAGGCTTTGAAAACTCAGGGTCAGCTTCATGTTGTAGAAAATAATTGAATGTGGAAGAAAGCTAAAGAAACCTAAGAGTGCTTAAAAAAATAAAAAAAAAGCACAGTGCTCTAAATGAAGGAACTGATGGTCTGAAATGTACTTTCCCATGGCCAGATCACATCTGAAGCATTTTAGTCCCAAGTGATACATTGCCCAAGGGTCCAGAGAGGACTATCATTCCATATGAGAACTGACTGAAGGAATCAGAGGAGAGAATGCATAGAGAAGTATTATAACTATCCTTCAATATATGAGAAGGCAGCATTCTTTATCTTGCCAGGGTCCAGGCCCTGTGTTCTGTTTTCCGGTCATCTTCAAATCACAACATTGAGCCCTCCCTTTCTACCACCCCTTTAGACATTATCTTCACAATTAGAACCTAAGGTTCTTGAGACTATCTTGTTTCTTCTTTTTTTTTTCTGTATCCCCAGAGTTTAAGCCAATCTCTTGTACATAGTAAGCACTTAAAAATGTCTTAAACCTTCTCTAAGATACTTCTGGATTAGGACAAAGGGTCACAAAGAGGCACTGTAGCTTAATCAAAGGAGGAACATCCTAACACGGAGATGTTCAAATATGGGATGGGCTGCCTTAGAAAGTGATGACTCCTCATTACTCTAGATCAGTGGTTTTCAACCTTCCTAATACCACGACCCTTTAATACTCATGTGTGAGTGTATCTGCATGTGGGCGGACCCTCCTGGAGACAGATAGAGGAGCAGTGTCTTAGTTCTTAAGACCATAGGAAATATGTGTTTTCCGATGGTCTTACGTGACCCCTGTGACCCCTGTGAAAGGGCCGTTCGACCCTCAAAGGGATCATGACCCACAGGTTGAGAACCACTGCTCTAGATCTTCAACTAAAACTGAATGAAAAAAGGAATTCTTCCAACTCTTGGCTTATCTCTATTTGTCCTATTCTTGATTCAAGTCTCCAAAGGCACCTAGGTTCTGTTCAGATGGGGGAGTTTTAAAAGGATCCCAGTTCTGTTTGTCTGCCTCAGTCTAGGACCCCATAGGCCCTACTCCTCTCAGATTGCTCTGAATAGGATTTCCTAGTTTGTAGTACATGCTATTTCTTTTCCCTAAAAAAATAGGTGCTGCAGTCCTACCTTTGTTATGTCTCTGCTGGGATCTACAAATGGATTGTTGATCAATTGTGTCCAATTATCCATGACTTCATTTGGGGTTCTTTTAGCAAAGATTCTGCAGTGCATTGCAATTTCCTTCTCCAGCTCATTTGACAGATGAGGAAACTGAGGTAAACATTGTTGAGTGACTTGCCCAGGGTCACACAGCTGGTAGGTATCTGAGGCTAGATTTGAACTTGGGAAGAGGAGTCTTCCTGACTCTAGTCCCAGTGCTCTACCCATTACCTCACCTAGGTGGCCCTCTACAAAAGGTATCAAGGCAGAATCATATAGGTCCTCATATACTTTGTTGTCATTGTTTTGGTGCATTTTCCATTAATGGATAGTATATGGTTACTAAACACAGTAGTTAGATTAGTAGAGTTATGACTGCTTTTCTCTTCTTTGACACTCTGAACCAAACTAATAATATTGATGATAATCAATAATAGCATTTGCAGAGTGATTTCAGATTTACAAATATCTCATCTGATCCTCATCACAACCCTGAGAGGTAGGTGCTACCAGTATCCCCATTTCAGAGATAAAGAAACAAAGTAGATTGAGTTAAAATAACTTGCCATGGGTCACACAATTAGTAAAGTATCTGAAACAAAATTTATGAACTCACATCTTGCTGACTCCAAGTATAACACTGTGCCCTAGCTATCATTACTATCCTCAAGCAATCTCCAATCAATTAATTATGCCTGATGAAATCTTGGTCAATAAGGAACATGTCCACACCCAGACTGGCTAATCAGATGTTTGATGCATATTTAGATGCCCTGGTCCTATGCACAAACCTAGACTTTCCTTAGCCCATTGCAAAAAGAAATTAAGACTTTTATTTTTTCTGCAGAAGCTACAATCCTGCTCCAGACTTCAGAACAACAGCAGTGTCCCACAAATGAACCTTTTAGAGGGCTTTGCTGAAAGAGCAGGAACAGCAAGAAGTCACTGGAGAAAAACCAAATGATCCCATTTTATGATCACAGGGGGAGAGGCACTGATTTTCTTCCCTTCTTGCCTGTGCTTCAAACATCTCTGAATGCTGAAATGCAATTTTTCTCATGTTAATAAAGTAGGATGGTAATTGTTCTTCCATTAGGGTCTTTGGTGTTGCAAAAGAATTGCACTGAAGGCCGCAGAGAGAGAAATCCATTCCCCCAGTGTGGTCTCATCTTGGAGTTCTTTTTTTTTTTTTTTAATCTCTCAAGCTGATAATTGAGTTTCAAGGTCAGAAGGCTATCCCAAACCCCTCAACTCCTAGGCAGTCTTATCCATTATAATATTATCATTTTCATGGAAATCCTTTCTAATGACTTTGCAAATGAAATTTTATTCTCCATTTTCCATTTAAAAGTAACCTTCACCCCACTTTTTTCCATCTAAGAATTATGTTCTTTGAAACTGACAATACATTTTTGGAGAGGCTGAACTCTGAATCATTTTGAATTCAGATTTTGCTGATGGTATATATTGCAGTGGGGCTTGGGAATGGGGGAGGTATACCTGTAACTTCCTAATGAAGGGGGGAATTAAAATGTATATAACCCCCCTCTGGCAGAACCATTAGAAAGAATCTTTTAACAGGAAAAAAATCTTGAGTTAAAAAATAAAGAGACTTTGAAGATGTGTTTGGGGGAAACATATCCAAATGAACTCAAGATGTTTTGTCTTTAAGGTTGGGGTTCTTAACCTTTTGTGTGTATGTCAAGGGATCCATTTGGCAATCTGGTGAAAGCAAGGAACTCTTTATCAAAATAAAGTTTTTCAATAAAATAAAATGCATAAGATACAAAGACAAGCGCCCATATTTATGGGTGCATGTATATGTACATATCTATACATATGTTTATGCCTTTACTTCACATCAGAACACAGATTACTGGAACTCAAAGGATGCTTAGAGATCATTTATCTACCATAATGAATCTCTTCCCCAGACTCACTAAGGAGCAGAGTGGGTAGAGCACTGAACTTGGAGGCAGGAAGACACAAGTTCAAATTCTGTTTCAGACACTAGGTGTGTGCTTTTGGGCAAAGGAATTAACCTCAATCTGCCTCAATTTCCTCATCTTTAAAATGGGATTATTAATAGCATCTGTCTCCCAAGATTGTTACGAGATAAAAATGACAATATATGTTTTATACACACCCATGTGAATGTGTGTGTGTGTGTATGTGTGATAAAATATGTAAAGGAAATAGGTGGGGCATTGAATAGTGATAGATGTTGAGTCAAGAAGACCTGAGTTCAAATCCAGCCTCAGTCACATAATATGACCCTGGGCAAGTTATTTAACCTCTCTTTGCCTCAGTTTCCTCATCTGTAATATGGGTATAATAACAGCATATACCTTCTGGGGTTGTTTTGAAGATAAAAGGACATATTTATAAAGTGCTTTGAAAACCCTTACTTGTTGTTGTTCAGCTGTTTCAGTCATGTCTGACTCTCAGTGACCCTATCTGATGTTTTCTTGGCAAAGACACTAGAGTGGTTTGTCATTTCATTCTCCAGATCATTTTACAAATAAGGAAAGGAAGGCAAACAGGATTAAGTGACTGCCTGGGGTCACATGATTCATAAATGGCTGAGGCAAGATTTGAACTCAGGAAGTAGAGTTTTCCTGATTCTACTATGCCACCTCACTGCCCAACTATAGGGTTTAGAGATTACTAATAAAAATATGTTGGTATACACATAAACATATATGGATATATATGTGTGTGTGTGTGTGGTGTGTGTGTGTATACATACAGAGGTATGTATTTTCAGTTTCCTCAGTTATATCTATGTATGTGTATATATGCATGTACAGTATGTGTATGTATGTTTATGTGTACCTATGTGTGTGTGTTTAGTATACATATATCTCCATACACATACACAAGCTCACAACTGGGGAGACCAGGATGACCTCTTGAAGGAGGTGGTACTTGAGTTGAGCCTTGAGTCAGGGAAAATGAAGAGCAATATCCCTGATCATTTAAAATAGGCTGACTTTGAGGATCTCGGTTGAAGAACAATGCAAGCTAGAAGAATCAGCCAGGGAGCAGAGATGTGAGTGGGCAGATGAAGTTAATTCAGCCAGGTTTGACAAGTACTCCAGTGAAGGCATACAGGCACCAATGAGCTGAGTGACAGAGTCAGTGTCTAGACTCTGAGGAAGTAGATCATAGGAGGCAGGAACCCAAGTGCAGGACAGTCTAAGAGTTCAGCACAAATAGGAAGGGAGTAGGCTTTTCAAGAGCAATAACCCCTGAAAAGGAGATGCCGCCTCCTGGCCTTGGGGCAGAGGAACGTATGGCTAGTGAGAGACACACAAGTACTATCACTCCAATAAAGGGAAGGAGATTTCCAGATTCTGGTGTCTGACCTGGTTTTGTGTAACCAAGCATTAAGCATTTATTATATGTCTCCCATGTGTAAGACCATTGCTAGGCAATGGAGATACAAAGACAAAAGTACAACTGCCCTTGTTCTCCAGGGCTTTACATTTTAATTGGAAATCTGTATAATGGGTCTGAATAAAAGTCCTGAGCTACTGCTCAAAGTCCATATGGACTCATTGGTTCTTTTCTTATAGTAACAGCTGAAAGTTAAGGTTTGCAGGAAGATCCATCACCTTCCTGCTTCCTATCCCCCACTCCAGTCACTCTCCATTCTGAAATATTTTAACTTCTATGAGTAGCCAATATAAAACCTGTCTTGTCTTTAGACTTTATTAACAGCATCCTTCCTGTAACCTCTTGTAACCCCTTTTGTCTTGCCATCAGAAGGGGAAATGTTGTAGTTCTGACTCAACAAGTCCTATTTAAAGTAGCTTTCTGCATGTCTATGTACAAACACATTTTCCCATGGGAACAGAAAACAAAAAATCTTTACAGTGCTATTGATGGGAGTGACCTAAGAAAAGGCAAAGTGTGACTTTTTGAACCCCTTAGAAATCCTAGTTGGAAGAGATTAGAGGGGGACTTAAGCACCCAGAAATTGCCTCCTCTACCATCTCCTCTTTGCCTTAAAAATAGCCAGAGTATTTTGAAATACCAGTTTCAGGAAGACCTCGATGTCAGGAGGCATTTATTAAGTCTCCAAGCATTATCAGGCATTGTGCTAACTGGTGAGCATACAAATCCAAGCCATGTAGCAGCCATTTATTTTTATTTAATTGAATAAATGTTTCATTCTCCTCCCCAATCTCGTTAGAATGTAAGCTTCTGGAGGAGAGGAATTGCTTTGTTGTGTAATTTGATTCCCAACCTTTCTCCTTCCCACTGGAGTGCCTGACACAGGGTAGATGCTTAATTCATCCTTGTTGGATTATATTACAACAATACAAAGAATGTTCAATCTGGAAGGGCCTTCAGAGCTACAAGAGCCATAGGATGATGGAAGGATCACAGATTTAGAGCTGGAAAGACACTGAGAAGCCAGCTAGTCCAACTCCATAGGACAGAGAAAGAAACAAACCCAGAGTTGGGGACTGACATGTCCAAGGTAATGCAGCTACAGAGTAAGAGAGTAGAGTGTAGAATTCTGTTCTCCTATCTCCTAGTCCTGTTCTTCCAGTAAGAAACACGAGCTCACTAGATATTAGGAAACAAGGAAACTAGGTGGTGTACTAGATAGAACACTGGGCTTGGAATCAGGAAGATTCATCTTCATGAGTTCAAATCTGACCTCAGACTGTTACTAGCTGTGTGACCCTAGGCAAATCACTTAACCTTATTTCCCTCAGTTTCTCATCTATAAAATGAGCTAGAGAAGTAAATGGCAAATCACTCCAATGTCTCTGCCAAGAAATCCCCAAAATGGGATCGTGAAGAACTGAATGTGATTAAATAATAACAATAGGAATTAGGAAGACCTCAGTTTTAAGTCTGCCTCAGACATATTTCACATACTTAATAATAACCATGCAACCTTAGGAAAGTCTCTTAGCCTCTTTCAGCCTCAGTTTCCTCATCTGTATAACAAAAGACATAAAATAGCTCCTACCATACCTACTGTGTAGGTCTACACATGTCTACTCCCAAAGGTGCAGGCTAGGATTTGTACTTCATTTTAAGATTTCCTTCCTCATGTCAGAGTTGATGATAAAGACCAAGAGCCAAGCTAGAAATTGTGAAGGCTGTTTCCAATTCATTTCTTGTCACTAGTCAAGCATCTATCAGCCTGCTTCCATATTGCTAACCAAGACAATCCTTAAGACACAGAGAAATAAAAATCAAATTGTCCTGACACTGAGACTTGTTCTCCATTCTCTTTATCATGTTGGCTCTTATACATAATTATGAAAGGATATAAAAAGTAGAGAGAACCATTGAATATAGTCTGAAGTTAGCCATATTTGGGGAGCAAGTTCAGTCACTTCTTTGACATGTAGAGTATCGAGATTTTATTGTAATTCATTTAATGGATCAAAAGAGAAAACTTCCTGTTGAGGGAAGACCCAAAGTTAGGCCTTGTCATAGACAAATAACAGTTGTATGAACCTGGCCAAGTCACTTAACCATTTAGTGACCCAGACAATTCTTTAAGGCTAGGATGACCATGAAGCTACAGAAGATTTAATGATTTACGTTGCTGTATGGAGTTCATACACACTGAATGTTCCTAATGTCAATGAAATCATAAGTCCAAATTCTTTTCCCATGTTCCACAAAATAATCTCTGTCTCTTGCTCTTTCTTCACATACATTAAATAAAGAAATAACATATAATATGTATAGCACATTGTACATAAAATTATACATAAGCATCATGTATTATACATATTACCTATTAAAAGAAATGTATATATATATATATATATATATATATATATATATATATATATTTCTTTTAAAGAAACCTTATTTAAGGAATGCAGTTTGCACATATACAAATGTGGTGGATAGTTTACTATATGAAATTTCTGACTCATCTGGTTATCCCTGAAATTTAGATTTTTCTAGGCAATATTCCATGTCCTGTCTAACTGAAAAAATGCTACTTAAATATATGCTACTTAAATATATATATTCAGATCTTTGTGGATGATTAATTTCACTTATGGTCTCATTGAATGGTAGAGCTGGAAGAAAGCTCAGAGATACTAAAGTCATTGAAATCATCATGGCTGTATATTTATTATAGGTTAATGGTGCCCATCTATGCACAGGACTACTATGTACATGTTGTTTCTCTTCCTTCAATGGCTTATCAATCTGATAATTCGTCTACCTCTTGCGAATTGCAAAGAGTTTAAAGTAAGCACTAAGACTAAATGAATTAATGAGTGAATGGACAAATGAAGCCATACCTCAGATGTAAAACCAAGAGGCCATGGCAGCTTGAAGATGTCAAAGGGGACAAGGTGATTCCAAGGACTTGAAGTTGAGACTTTGGATAGCTATCACTCTTAGAAGGAAAAACTACTCATTTCCTTCCTCTGTGCCTTAGTATCTTCACCCTCTTCAAGTCTGCCTGCCCCCTGGTTTTTGGCAGTGGTTCATTTCAAGAATATTCCAGCTCCATTAAGCTCTTGCTATGCAAGGCGGGTATACTTGAAAGAACAATGCTGTCAATGAGATTCATTTAGTGAGGAAATTGTCTCCAAACTACTGTGGCTTGTATAATGTAGCAGCACTGATCTGGAACAAAGAGATTTATAGCTTGCCTGCCGACCCAAAGAGACAGCAAATGGAGCACTCAAAACACGATTCTGTCCCTGGCAGCATTCTCTTCATTTGGAAGAGGCTCAGACAAACAATGGAGCCAGGATCATTCACATTTGTCAACACTGAGACTTGTGCATCTTTTCCAGCAGCCCTGATTCAGTGCACCCAGAAACGCGTTTTGTCATTCCTACCAGAGGGCACCTAGGGACATGGCACGTGATGTCCCCACTGGGGTCCAAAGGGAACTTGTTGACACTTTTTCTGATACTAAATAATTGGAAAGCTAGTGGTTGTTTAGGCATTGAGGATTGTCTGGAGAAACTGAGGTATATGAATATGCCGCAATGGCCCAGTATCTCTAATGATATTGGAAGAAACAATAAATTGAGAGAAACAAAGAAGACTAGTATGAACTGATGAAGTGTGAAGAAGCATCATGAGGAGAACAATATACATGATGCCAATAATTAGGCCAATGAAATAATACCAAGAGGCAGCCGTATTACGATTAATTGCAATTACTAATCTTGGACCTGCAGCAGAGAGGACAAAATGCACTTGTCTCCTTCTGTAGAAAAGTGGGGAACTACATAGAGTATTATATATAATCACACACACAGTCCCATTATACATAATGCCTCATTATATAAAATGCCACATCATATATATTGCCACAGTTGAGGTTTTTTGTTGGCTTTGGTTTACTGTTTTTCCAAGTTACAAAGTGGCAATAGGAATGTGTATTTTTCTACTATAGTAAAAAAAAAAAAATCAATAAAAATTTGGGAGAGAAAAGGAAGAGGAGAAAGGCAAGTAGGTGGATAGGAGAGGAAGAGTAAAGAGAGACAGATGAATTGCTTTTGCAAGGTGGAAAAAGAGAGGAAAGCAGCCCAAGAGCTCAAGTCTACACCATGATTCACATTTCTCCCTGTATTCCTACCCATCCAGCACTCCCTTTCTCTCTCTCTCCCTCTCTCTCTCTCTCTCTCTCTCTCTCTCTCTCCTCTCAAAGGTTTTTTGCAAGTAAAAAACATAAAGCATTATTTTCTGAATTTCTGAAGTGACCCTAAGGATATTCAGAGCATGGCTTTCAGCCTAGGATGACCAGACTGCTACTCACTGCTTTCTGGAAACATCCTTTCTTTCATGAACCTAGAGGATCAGCCCTGGTGGTACAATTCATCCCAAGGCAATGGATAAACCTACTGTTGACTAAGATATCTATCTAGATTTTATTAGCCCAAATTTCCTTTATCTGTCTGGTCTCCCAGCAAGTCCTTTTAGCCAATCCCATTAAAATGTTTCTGTTATGTTTTCAGTCATCTAGCAAATTCCTTTTTTATATCCTAAGGTTACATGCTCGGAAGTGTACTTCTAATTTTTTTAGTTTGATCCTTCTATTTCAATGATTCACCATTTTGTAGTTTAGGGCACTCCTTCCATTGAGGTAGATAGCCAGCTCATTCTGTATCTGTAGATGGTCTACATGAGCAGCTCTGACCTCTGACCTTCAATACTCAGTGTCCTACCTTCTGTCGATGAGTCTCTTTACACTTAGCTAGACTGCTTTTCAAAGGGCAGACACACAAACGGGACCCTTGCTTGAAGCCTTCTGAGACTGGCTAAAACTTGCCAGTGCTTGGCTTCTGTTTGTATAACGTTTACTTTTCATCTTTTTAAAAATAGTTTTAATTTTGACTTTTATTTTTCATATCGCAAATTTTTAGGGAGAATTCTCTTATTATAAAGTGAAAAAAAAAACTTAACAAAGCAGCAACCACATCTAACAGTACATATACTCTTCTATAACATAGGCAGGTTCCCACTTCTCCAAGAACACATCAGAATAGGACTTCAGTAGAGCATCCTTGGATTTGTTGTTCAGCTGCTTTTAAGGTCTATCTGACTTTTTGTGAGCCCGTATGGAGTTTTCTTGGCAAAGATCTTGGAGTTATTTTCCATTTCATTCTCTGGGTCATTTTACAGATGACGAAACTGAGGCAAACAGGCTTAAGTGACTTGCCCAGATTCACATAGGCAGTCAATCACTGAGGCTAGATTTGACCTCAGGAAGAGAAATCTTCCTGACTCCAGGGCCAGTGCTCTATCCGCTACTTAGTTGCCCCATTTCTAAATTACTAAGGGATAAAAGACCAATCAAATTTCAGGAAACTGCAAAGAATAGGGGAATTGTTCATGGGTTCATAGGACTGTAGGAGCTAGAAAGAAATTTCATGACCAGCTAGGCAGGGATTCTGACCTTGTGTCTGAGTATTTGCATTATTTTTGGAGGCAGTTTGGGTTAAGTGACTTGCCCAGGGTCACACAGCTAGTAAGTATCTGAGGTCATATTTGAACTCAGGTTCTCGTCAAGAGAACCAGGGCTGGTGTTCTATCCACTGTGCCACATAGCTGCCCCTGTTTGTATTTTTAAATACTTTGACAACTAAATTTCAATATAACTGGTTTCCTGTTGTAATCCCTGCTTGTAATTTTAAATACTTTGATAACTAAGTTTCAGTATAACTGGTCTCCTGTTGTAATCCCATGTATTTATTTTTATGCATTTAAAAATATTATTCTAAAGAGTCCAGAGACTTTATCAGATTGCCAACATCATCCATAACACAACAAAGATTAAGAACCCCCACTCTACACTAGCCTTTATGTTTTCTAAATGAGGATATCATCTTTTGGTATACCAATTATGCTTACCCAGGAAGCACAGGGAAGATCTGACCCATGGACTTTTCCCCTTCAATCCAGAACTCTCTGTTCCTATAGGTATAAGGAATTCCTCAACGCTTTGTCTCAATGTATAATAAAAAAGAGGAGAAATACATGAGAAGCCCATGACCAGGCAGAACAGGGGTATGCCCATGACCAGGCAGAACAGCAAATAAATTGTGAAGTTTACCAAACATCTCCCCACACAACTGGGATGGGATTTTGCTCTTGCTGAATGATGAAAATAAATTCATAGGTTTGAGTTTTGAGAGAAAAGGAAAACGGTGAAAGAAAGTGATCTGATTGTCCCCCACAAATGTTTCATACCCTCTTAGCTGCTGGAATCTATTTTAGAGCTTTTGAAAAACAAACAAACAAGCAAACAAACAGGAGCCCAAGGATGTCTGTGAAATGGCTTTTTGAACTGAAGGTGAAAAAAAAAAAAGAAATTGGAAATTCAGAAGGATGCTCTTTTATGGATGTAATTCCCAAAACATTTGTTGGGAGATACAAGGGTCTCTTAACATGAAATTTCAACCCAAGGCAAATTTCAGCCCTAGTGAGCATAATCACATAACAAATGCATTAATGATGATATGACTTGTACAAAAGATGGAGGGAACACTTGGAGTCTGGCTTGGATGAGGTATTCTATCAACTATGATGTGACAGAAAGGAAACTAATTTGATCTGCGTGGCATTAATAATAGCAATAATATGAATATTTTGCTATTGTTCATCATTTTCAGTCATATCCAACTCTTTGTGACTCCATTTGGGGTTTTCTTGGCAATGATACTAAAATGTTTTTTTTTTCATTTTATTTTCCAGCACATTTTACAGAAGAGGAACAGGGTAAAGTCACTTGCCCAGGGTCATACAGCTAACAAGAGTCAGAGGTAGGTTATTATGGCATCTTGTCCAGAATGAAGAAAGAGCTTGATTCAAACACAATTAGAATATTCCCTCCACTCTGAAGTGTTATCTTGCCAGGACCCAGACAAACTTGAGGGCATTCAGGATGATAGGGGTTACAGTAGAAGGGACAACTCCAAACTATGACATCTAAGGCAGTTGTTGGGCAGTACATAGAGTGCTGGGTCTCAAGTAAGGAAGACCTGAATTAAAATCTGACCTCAGACACTTACTAGCTGTGTGATTCTGGGCAAGTCACTTCACCACTCTCTGCCTTAGACTTTTCAAATGTAAAATGGGGGTAATAGCAGCCCCTACCTCATAATGTTGTTGTGAGGATCAACAATAATAGGCATTATATATAAATGATAATCATATATATGATAACCATACACACACACACACACACACATATATATATATATATATATATATATACATATACACACACACATATGATTAATATGATTATTCCTTCCCCTCTTCTCTTTTCCTACTCTGGAAATATGTTAAAGGAATTGGGGATAATTAGACTGGAGCAGAAAAAACAGGGAATCACAAGAGAACAGATTTTAAATATGTGAATGGTTGCCATGGATAGAAGGAATAGATTATTTTGTTTTTAATTGTTACTATGAGCCATAGGGAGTGATAGGGAGAGAAGTAGGACCAGAGAGTGGGAATAACATAGAGGCAAATATTGATTTGGTCTAAGAAAACTATTTCTGGTTAAAATCATTCCAAAGTATAATGTTCTGCCTTAGGAGCAAGTGAGTTCCCCATCAATAGAAACAGCTAGTCAGGGGTAGGGAACCAAACTTGTTGAAGTTTGGTTTTGGTCAAAGGGTGGCAATTGAGGACATAGAGGGCCACATGTGGCCTTGAGGCTGCAGGTTCCTCACCCCTGAGCCAAAGTGTTGGACCTAGAGTCAGCCAGTCCTGAATTCAAATTCTGCTTTGCCTAGACCATCCCCCCAAAATTTGCCCAACAAATTCTTTATATTAACTAGCTGTGTGACTCTGGGAAAATCACTTAAACTCTTAACACAACAACAACACCACCTAACACATAGTGATTTTTCAGGTTTGCATTTATTGATCATATTTAATATGATCTTAACAACAACTCCATGAGATAGGGGCTATTACCTCTTTTTACAGATGAAGAAAACAAGGTTGACTTGCCCAGGATCACAGAGCTGGAAAATGTCTAAGGCATGAGTCAAACACAGTAAATCTTCTTGACTCTAAGTCCTGTGATCAGCCCTCATGAGATGAATCTCTTTCTCCCTCAAGTTTCTCTTTAGATGAATTCCCCCTTCTTGCAAATTTCATTAAATTTATTTGAAAAACAGTCCCTTGAGAATCCTATCCCTACTTGGTTTCATAGAATCCAAATTTCAGAGCTTGCAGCAATCTCACTGGCCATCTCATTCAAAGTCCATTTGAGTAAACTGAGGCTATGGAGGCTAAATGACTCATCCGAGGCACACAGAGAAATTTAGAGGCAGGATTTGAACCCAGGTCTTCTAAACTCCAAGCCTGGCACTCTATCTAATGCACCACCAGCTGTCGTATTAAGCATATATATGGTTATGCAAATTATTTCCTTTAAATCTGCTTTTAAACCACTTTGGACCTCTCTTAGCCTTTATCTACAACTAAATACATTCGCTGAAAATTGGATGCAGTTAGAAATGAGGATTTCTGGTTATATTTCAGTGTTGAACAAAGTAAAAAGGTGTATTTCAGAGTGATGGAGTCCTCACCTTAGCTTAGCTCTAAAAAAAATTTGGAAACATATTTAAAAACAAACTCTAAAAAGAAAACAAAGTTAAAGCAAGAAAACTCTTGGACAATCCATCGAGGGATTTGACTAGCCTGAGAGTCAAAATCTATTTTCAAAACAATATTGGATCATGGATTGCATTCAGGGACAAAGCGTCAGAAGATGCCCTGTCAAACTACTCTGGGACTTCACCAATGGCTTCCGGCAAAGTTGGGCTGCCAACTGACAGATCTTACGATTCCACTTGAAGTTTTGAAAGTATTATATTCAGCTCGAATTAGTATGAAATTTGCTTGACATCGATTCCATTAATATTCAACACTATGTAGTGCAGTGTGACCATTTAATCTTAAAATGTCAGCCATGGGGTCTGTCCAAAATCTACTCTGAATAAAATACACTTTTAGTCAAAGGGAAAAATCTTTCTTCTATCTTTTTTGGCTTCTTCTGACTCTTCCCTCCATATCTCATTCTCCCATTTCTTCTTCTTTATTCCTCTCCCTTTAATTCTCCCTCCAACTTCTTCACCCTTTGGGCATAATTTCTCCAAGGTAGAGGGAACTCAGTTCAATGACAAAATTTTTTTCATCTGAGAGTTTTCAGGTGAGTCAGTGTCCCTATCAAACTAACTGGTGTCACATTAAAAACTTTTACCTTCAATAACTTAAGAACAGTCCCAGTCCCAGGTCCTATTATAAGGGTGGTTAGAATAGGTCCAGCAGATTGGAAGACTTCTTTATCCTACTGGGTGATTACCACTTGTTTCTTACCACTTGTAGTTCAGTTGTTCATTCAGTCATATCCAACTTTTTGTGGCCCTTTTTGGGCCTTTCTTGGCACAGATACTGGAATGGTTTACCAGTTCCTTCTTTAGCTCATTTTACAGATGAGAATACTGAGACAAACAGTGCTAAATGACTTGCCTAGGATCACATAGCTAGTAAGTGTCTGATGTCTGATGTGAACTTAAGAAGATGTATCTTCCTGGCTTCAAGTTTGATACTCTATCTACTGCACCACCTAGCTACCCTTTCATCACTTGTAGGTGGTCCTAATCTAATGTTTCCCCACTCCCTACCCAGCCTGGGAACCATTGAGTTTATTTGTCTGTTTTGGAAACATATCTACAGTATATTTATAGTACAGTCATACCTACGCTAGAATTGGCAAACAAATATTGTGTTTCTTTGTATGTGTGAAAATATGACTTGGGGAGGGGTTAGTGAGGCTGCTCCCATTACTGGATCCTCATTGGCCAGTGTCACTATTTCATTTTTTTTCTTTCCCAATATAATTCCTTACAATTGTGCAACACATTCCTCCATACCTCTACTTCATAGAGATCCTCTTTTCCTTTAAGATGCAGCTTAAGAACTATCTTTTGTGTAAGGACTTTTCTAACCCATTGCTGTGCTTAGCCTAGTTTGCTGCCTTAGAATGTACAATTCTGAAAATCATATGATCTCTTTGATGTTGGGTGTAATGAGGCTACCAGGTGATTGCTCATATTCTAGTGCTTCTGTGAAGCTTCCCCTGTCCATTCTTGATGCCTCAAGCCCATACCTCATTTCCCCTTGCTAAAAACTTTCTTAGGGCTGATCAATCCAACACTTAGGTTTTTCTTTAATTAATTTCATTTTTAAATTTATGGAATAAAACAAGTATTTCTCTAACATAGTAAAATAAAAAAATATGATTGCACGTGAAACTACAAATCTATTATACATAACTTGATATTCCTTTAAATATATTATAAAGTTATCATATAAACATATATATACGTACATACATACATATATACATACATACAAACATATATATGTATGTGTGCATATATATATATATATATATATATGTTTTTCCCCTTTTTTCTCCCCCTGCCCTTGCAGCGACCCCTAGATGCAAAAAGATTTATATATGCAAAATTATTTTATACATACTTCTATTTATCAGTTCTTTCTCTGGATGCAGATCAGGTCTTTTTTCATTATATCCTTCATAGTAAATTTGGGTATTTATAAGAGTAAACATGACTTATTCACTCAAAGTTGTTCTTAAAACAAGATTGCTGTTAACTATAAACAATGTTCCCTTGGGTTTATCAGGAACTGCTTATACCACATTTGAGTGCTTGTTAAAAGCAAGGTACCATATTAGAGAAAGGACAGTACGGACATGAAAAACAAGAACATCCAATCCCGTCAGCGTAGTAGACTCCTAATTTCAGAGGGGGTTAAGACATATGTCAATATGGATCCCTATTTCCATGATAATGTAATGCCTTCTATATTATCTAAGAGAGTACTCTGAAGATTAAAAGATTAAGTAATTTACCCAGTATAACAGAGAGAGTAAGCTTCAAAGGCAGAACGTGAGCCCAGATAGTTCACACTCCAAAGTCAGACTTTTACCCACATGATACCCAAAATAATGAGTTTCTTCTGGATTCCAGGGAGTCACTCTTAACTGGGTTTCTCTTGCAGCTTATGGCACTATACATGGTGTCTAGAATGTCACAGCTTGAAGGAGCTCTAGGGATTTCTAGGCCAAACCATACTTAAACCAAATTTTCCTTCATAATGTGATTTCCACACTGTGCATTAAGATCTGAGGTGATGAAGAGCTCAGCACTTCTGGATATCCTTCGTGGCATTTTTGGAAAACTGTTTGTAATGAAGCTTGTTTTGTACAAATGGACAAACTTCTTTCTCTGACACCTTCCATTAATGGTCCTACGTAGAAACTTTTTGGATTCTAGCAAAATAAGACTGAACCATCTTTCACATGGCATCACATATGCCTACTCTTAACCTTTACCTTACTCTATACACACCTTAGCATACTTTGTTAAATTTGAATCTTGTTCTGCTCTCCTGACCACTCTTCCCCTCTCTAGTCCGTGAAGTGAGTTTATTAGTAGCCAGTATAAGGTGGCAACAGCAGGAAGAAAGATTTCAAAGGGGAACAGAGAAGTCATGCACAAATTGTGTCAAAGATCAAAGGAGCACAACTTGCAAACTGGATCATATATTAGCCAAAATTCTCATCCGTAGACTATGTGCTAAAACAGGGAGTCTAAGCCTTGCTGTTAGTGACTTTTAGTCCTGTGATATGTAAATCTCAAATAAGCTCCAGACATCTACAATAAGAGCAGCAGAACACCAAAAGGTGCCGATAAATTTGAGATGGGATGGTCACATTAACTTTAAAGTTTTACTGATAGCTTTGAGGTGATTTGGATAGTAATGAACAGAACTCCAAGGTGCCACAGATAAGAATTAGTCTGTCCCCCCAAAAGCCATATAAAATAAGACCTCAAATTTGTGTCTCCTCTCCAAGCCCTCTTTCATCTCTATCAGGTCCAGGCTGCCCAGTGCCCCCAACTCTAATCCATGATTACATGAGGTTATTCTGTGACTCTACCTGTCTCCATCTTCTTCTCCACCTTTGCCTTCCTTTACCCTATCCCTGACTCCATGCCATCTTACTCCATTCTCATTTTGTTGTTTATCTCTGTACTTTCTGTGATGTTTGCTCCTGTGCTTTCTGTGCCTTATTAAAGTATGACTGCAGCCTCACTTCCTACTACCATCCTGGTCTTTCCCAGAGAGTACCTAAAGAAGCAGATTTGCCTGACTCATTTCATAATTTTACAAACTGATTAGCTATTCACAGATCATTTCCATGAAGTTTTTTTGTTGTTGTTTTGTCAAAAAATAAATCTACCATGGATGGCCAAACCTCTGGACTGAACCATTTTGCATTGAGCAAAAGTATTAAAAGGTATTAAAGCATTAAAAGTACAAAAGAGACAGATACCCAGTCTATGGTCACATACAAAATCCTGTCAGTTTTTAGTGCCACCTAACTTGGCACTCTGTTGACATAACCTTCAAAAACCAAGGATTAACTGCATCTCACAAGGAGGAGGACTTTGTTGGAGGTTTGCTAAATACCTGTTGAATGGTTTCTGTGTCCATTTTGGGCACCACTACACACACATATGCAATATATCATTGAATCATCAGCATCATCTTCTCCTCCTCCTCCTTCTACTCCTCCCATTCCTCCACCTCCTCGTCCTCTCTTCCTCCCCTTTTCTTCCTTTTCCCTTTCTCCTTCTCCTCCTCCTTCAACATCATCACTCATCATCATCATCATCTTCTTTTTCTACTTCTTCTTCTTCTTCTTCTTCTTCTTCTTCTTCTTCTTCTTC
Organism: Pseudochirops cupreus; assembly: GCA_028627135.1. Taxonomy (NCBI): domain Eukaryota; kingdom Metazoa; phylum Chordata; class Mammalia; order Diprotodontia; family Pseudocheiridae; genus Pseudochirops; species Pseudochirops cupreus. The sequence continues at coordinate 36,122,476 of CM053583.1, read as the reverse complement.
TTCTTCTCTCTCTCTCTCTCTCTCTCTCTCTCTCTCTCCCCCTCTCCCCTTTTTGAGTCTGACCATCCATCTAGTTTCAATTCAATCAGTCAATTAATCCTGTTAGTAAATGAGATGTGTTTATTCTTTGTCCCTGAATATTGGCATTGTTACTGGTATGACAACTGTATCCTTTGTTTATTAACAATCTTGGGCCTCAGTATATCCATCCACAAAATTTAGGGGTTGGACTATATGCCTCTGAAGTCCCTTCCAGCTCTAGAACTACAAACCTATGATTTTGACGATGCCCTACTTGCCTTTTGTTATTACTGCTTCCTTTTTTTTACATATTTGCTAACCATCCATTAAACTATATATTACAATTTAACAACTACCCTGATAGGCAGTTAGAGCAGGTGTTAATATCCCTATTTTGCTGGATAGGTCAAGTAGCACAGCCAAGTCTTCACCAACTAACAAGGATCAAAAGTTAACTTAGAACTTAAGGCTTCTGACTCCAAATTCACTGCTCTTTCTAATATACCAAATAATCTTTTTCTCATCAGGTGTACTTATCCAGAAGATTTTGTCCTTTTATCACCACTACTATTCCCTTCTTTAGGAGTCTACAGAATTAGAAAAGATATCCAGCCTCCCAATTTTTACCATCTTTGATATTTCTAGTTGCTCCCAGGGACTCATATTTTTCTCAATCAGATATTCCAATATTTTGCCACAAGGTGGTAGAATTCTTCAAGAAAACAGAGGAAAGTCAGCAAATCACAAAGATATAAGAAGTAAATGCTTTAAGAAAATGTGGCACCCTAGTTGGGCCAAATGACAGATGGCTATGACTGACAGTAGCATTTACTGTCCTATGGGAAGGCCCAGATGCTGACTTTTGGTTACTAGAGAATTTGCAGGCAGTACACAAATCTAATTCAGCACAAAGGCTTAGCTTACTATATCAATTTGATATTTCAGAAATGATACCTGCACTGTAGTGGCAAGGTTGATCCTGGGAATTGGGGGGTGGGGGTGGGGAGGGCTGTGTTTAAGTACGAGCTCTGCCACTGTGTAAGCTTGGGTATATGACATTCTTTACTTTCTTTTCCCTTGGAACCTCTCTTTGCTCCCATATAAAATGAATTGCATGGCCTCTGAGACCCATTTTGAATTTAAAATCCTGTAATTTGGAAGTCTCCATTACTTGGCTTTCTTATTACCAAAATAACACATCTGTCAGTTTCAACAAACATTTTATTGGGTGACCTCTACTAAGTAGGTGACAATTAAGTCAGACAATCAAGAAGTATTTACTCAATTCAGATAAAGGATAGATTTGCCATTTATAGGCTCTAGATAATGAATGAATAATTAGAGAGACTAAATGCAAGATACTATTTTTTTTTCTTTTTGGAGGGGGGAATGTAGGCAATTGGGGTTAAGTGACTTGCCCAAGGACACATGGCCAGTAAGTGTTAAGTGTCTGAGGCTGGATTTGAACTCAGGTCCTCCTGACTCCCGGGCCAGTGCTCTATTCACTGCACCACCTAGCCACCCAGAAATGCAAGATATTAAAGGATAGTGCATAGATATTTGGCCCATGCCCACATGACTTAAGATGGACTAATCCATGTGGGAGATTCCACAGAACTATATGCTCCAGGAGGCATAATGGGCACAAAAAGCTCGGACTCTTTATGAGCAACCTGATTCCATTGGTTATAAAACCAGAGTTGCTTGTATCTTCAAATCTATTTGACAAAGACAGAGTTCTCTCTCTTTCCAGTGGCATTCAGAGGCGAAGGACTCATTCGTTTACTGAGTGGTATTATTCAATAAATGGGAAAGGATCTCAAGACTACCTCCCCACTTCCCCCAAGTCATATTTTTTTTTCCTTTGTCCTTTTTAGTTCTAGTTACAGGGAATGGGATCCTTGACCTTGAAGTTCAAGTCATAGGGATCTTAGAGGTCAGTATTCTAGGCATGATGGTGCAGGCAGATCAATGGGAAAGGCTTGAGGATCCAGGCTCCTAGTCCAGGAGGATCTTTGAACTTGGATGTGAGGAGGGACTAAAAGTAGTTAATGAATAGTAATTTCGTCCTTACTCCTCAAATAACAGCTTCTCTCTTTGTGGGTTGCATAGAAAGAAAATGGGTAAAGCTTTGTGTCTAATCCCTTCTCCAGAGAAGGTGGTAAACAGGGGGTTTATACAGTCTAGCAATGGGAAAGAAACGTTAGTTCATTTGCTCTGATTATGCTTTTTAAAGTAAATATTTCTTTGTACAAGCTAATTTGAACAAGTGATTAAATTGAATGGAGGCACCTTTAAGATTAGAGGAACACAATCAGTAAGGGCTTAAATCAAAGGCAGAAACAAGATATCCCCACAACATATAAAAGTACTAGAAAAATAAAATCATGAGTAAGGTGTGAAATGTGACACATATCACTTTCAGGTAGTGGGGGCCAGAGAGCCACTCTTGAATAATTAGTATGGATGAAAGAAAGACATGGAAGAAATAATTGTGGCTCAGAGGTAATCATAGATTGATCAAATTTGAGAGTTTAAATGGTTGGCCATTATGTAGAACAAGCCATGCAGATGGGGGATTCCCTCTGATCACATCCCTCTTACTCATCTATCTCACTGAAATCCAATTAAGGAACAGTCAAAATGTCACCTTGTGATGTTGCTGGCCCTCTTTGAAAAGAAAGGACAAACAGCAACTCATCTAACCCTTGTTGGAAGACCTCTAGAAAGTGGAGAATACCATTTCTCAAGGCAGCCCTTTCCACTTTAGGATAGCTCTACTTGATAGGAAGGTTTTTCCCAACATCAAGGCTTTATACCTTCTAGCACCCATTGCTTATGGTTCTGCCCTCCAGGGCCAACCAGAACAACAAATCTAATTCCATATCTGTATGAAAGCCCTTCATATATTTGAAGACAGTGATTATATTCCCCATGAGTCTTCACTTTTTCATACTGAACCTCCTCATTTTCTTCAAATGATCCTCATTACATGGACTCAAGAACATCTACCCATCCTGGTTGCCCTGTTATGGGTCTTCTCCAGCTTAACAACATCCTTAACAAACTGTGGTCTTCAGAACAGATTACTATACTATATATGTAGCCCAATGAGGGCAGAAGAGTGAGGGACTCTAGTTTCATTCCTGTATAATCTGCCCTTTTTCATGTAGCCCAAGACCATGCTGGCTTTTTGTGGCTGCCACATTATACTACTGATCAGCCTTGAGTTTGCAGTCCCCTAAAACCTACAGATCTTTTTTTTCCCCAAACAAATTGTTGGACAAACAAAATCTTGGACTTAAGGAAATCTGCATTTGCTCCTATTAAAAATATCTTCTTGAATTCAACCCCGTACCCTAATGTATCAGGATCTCCTTGGCCCCTTACTCTGTTGTTGAGTATACAACTTATCCCTCCTAGTGTTACATCATCTACAGATGTGATGAACATACCATCTATGTCTCCACAAAGTCAGTGATAAAAATGTTAAACACCAATGGATCAGGCAGAGATGCCAGGGATACTAAACTGGACACCTCCTGCCAAATTGGCACTAAACATCTCATTAGGCTCCATGTTGAGTTCAATCATTCAACAAGTTCTCAATCTATTTAATGAGATTGTTATTTAAACTTTAACTTAATTTTGCATAAGTCACAACATTAAATTTGATAGCCAGCGGGCACAGTGAATAAAGTGCTAAGCCTGGAATAGGAAGATGTTGTTCAATCTTTTTCAGTTGTGTCACTCTTTGTGACTCCATTTCAGGTTTTCTTGGCAGAGATACCGTGTTGGTTTGCCATTTTCTTCTTTAGCTCATTTGACAGATGAGGAAACTGCGTCCAACAGGGCTAAGTGACTTGCCTAGGGTCACATGGTTATTAAGTCACATTTGAACTCAAGTCTTCTTGACTCCAGCCCCACCACTGTATCTATTGTGCCACCTAGGTGCCCATGGAATAGGAAGACCTGAGTTCAAATGCATCCTTGGGAACTTAATAGCTGGTAACCCTTCACAAATCATTTACTATCTATTAGTATCAGTTCCCTCATTTGTGAAAAATAGGCATGGTAATTGCATCTACAACTGAAGGTTGTTGTGAGGATACAATGAAATATATGTAAACATTTTATAGACCTTAATGTTCTATGTAAGTGCTTACTGCTGTTAGCTAAAGCCCGATTAATAAAGGCTTAGAGCTGGAAAATGAGCCTTAAGAATCATTTAGTTCAACACTCATTTTCCAGACGAAACTGTGGCCCACAGGAGGTAAATGGCTTACCCAGCTTCACAAAGGGCATCTGGACAAGAGCTAGGATCAGAGCCGAGCTCCTCAGACTTGAAATGCCTTGTCCTTTCCACTACACTAAATTTTCCCGGGTCCCAACCTGAGTCCAACCCTCTCCATTTCTTTACGTCCCAAACTCATTGGACAAAATAAAGCAATGTCTTTCGACTGAACTGTACATTAAATATACGTTGGTCTTTTGTAGGGATTTTTAACTGCTTTTTTTCTCATGGAGCCCCTGTGATAATCCGGCAATGCCTGTGGACCCCTTTTTTGAATCTTATCTGTTGCTTACATTTGTAATTGAAGGAAATGCTCAATTTCAGTTAGACATCAGTGAAAATGAAGTTCCCCATTTGTCTGTGGAGCTTCTGAAGTCTGTCTATATACCATGATCCTCTGGTTCATTCTCTTCTATTGGTCTTACACTGATATTTCCAGGTAGTGATTCAACAGTGGGTACATCCTTTTTCCTCAAGTGCCGACTTGTTTGTTTGTGGGTTATATTTATTTTTTGCTTTTTATTGTCAATAGTTGGTGTTGTTTAGTCATTTCAGTGGTGTCTCAGTCTTTGTGACCCCATTTGGAGTTTTCTTAGCAAAGAAACTAGAGTGGTTTGCCAGCTGATTTTACAGGTGGGGAAACTGATGCAAATGGTGTTAAGTGACTCGCCCAGGGTCTCATATCCAGTAATATTGTTATTGTTATTCATTCATTTCAGTTTTTTCTAACTCTACATGACTCCTTTTGGGGTTTTTTAGAGATCTTTGCCATTTCCTTATCTATCTCATTTTACTTATGAAGAAACTGAGGTAAACAGGGTTAAGTGACTTGCCCATGGTCACTCAGCTTGTATGTGTCTGAGGACAAATTTGAACTCACAAACATGAAACTTCCTAATTTCAGGTCCAGCATCCTTTCCACTGTGCCATCTAGACAACAATTCAAATCTTGGCCACTTAATCTCTATATAGCCTTGGACAATACTGAACCTTAGTTTCCTCATTTATAAAAAGTAAGTTAGAATCGCCAACCTCCCACCCACATCTTCAATATATCCTTTAAACCTCTTGATACTCAGCATCTGCTCTTTTTTTTCTCTCTATGGAAATAGTTCTATCAAAATAGACTGATGATCTCCTAGTTGTCAGATGTAAATAAACACATGGGTACCCAACAAAATGGATTGTGTGCTGAACCTGGAGTCAGGAAGATTCATATTTGGGAGTTCAAATCCGACTTCAGACTCTTACTAGCTGTGAAGGGATGGAAATCTCCCCATGACCAGGGTCACGGAGCGTTGGACACGACTGAAAACAACTGAATCACGACAATAAATATGCAATCTAACAACATGATGAGTGTGAGCAGGCTCATTAGCAATGTCATTTAACATTTTTTCCAACACCTTGATAAAGTCATAGATGGCATATTTATCAAATCTGTTGATGACACAAAGTTAAGAAGGACACTAATATTATGATAGATGGTAGGAAGAGACCCAAAAGATCTTGAAACAGCAAAACACTAGAAGATTGAAGTGGATACGATAAATTTTTATTAGAAGTAAATGTAAAGTTTTACACTTGGGATAAAAAAAAAATTATAAGTATGGGCTAAACCAGTGCTTCTTAAACTGTGGGTTTTGACCCCAACATGATCTACAGTTTAAGGAGTACTGAAGGGCTGTTGAAGGGAAAAAGTTTAAGAAGCCCTTCCATAGTAGACATTATCTTATCTCTCATCACCTTGTTTTCACGTAGATATGTAAATGTGCTCCTTTCTCATTCTTACCTCATTGAATCCTCAATATCCCTCAAACTTTAGCTCACATGCCAACTTCTCTAAGAGGTTTTTCCATATTTCATCAATTGCTATTGCTCTCCCCCCTGTAAATTTCTTACCATGTAGCATTTTTATACTTTTTCTTTGTATATATTGTTCTTACCCTCCTTTTTCTCTAAGCAGAATGAAAGCTCTTCCAGGGTATCTTATGCTTTGTATTTTTGTATCCTTCTATTAGTATGTCTTTCTATCTCAAATGCCTAACTGCAATATACACTTAATAAAAGATTACTAAATGAATGAAAAGGAATACAAGGTGCCATCAAAAATATGTGTCAGGGAAAAAAAAAGGCACTTGGTTATGTCTGGGAAATAAGTGATAACAGATGGATAGTCCAAGGACTTCAATGTATTTACAAAAAGAGAGGAAAGTCACAGGAAGGTCTCTAGTATATTAGTCAAACTGTCAACAGAAGTTTTAATGATATAAATATGATATGAATGATTTGATGGAAGATGCACATGAATAAGTAAGATTATAGAATCACAGAATTGGAATTTTGAAAGGGACTAAGAGAGAACTTTTACCCTAACCTATACACTGAAGGAATCCCTACATATCCAAGAGGTCATCCAACTTCTGTTTCAAGGTTTCCAAAGAAGAGGAACCCATCAACTCTCAAAGCAGCCTATTATGCTTTTTAATAGTTCTAATTGTTAGTTTCTTTTTTTTCCCAGACATCAAGCCTAAATTTGCCCCTCTACACCTTCTACACAAAACTCCTGGTTCTGCCTCTGCGGCCAAATAGAACAAATCTGATCCCTGTTCTACATAACATTTCTTCAGATATTTAATGAAAGCTATCTCATCCTGCCTGAGTATTGTCTTTGACAAGTTAAACATTCATCCATGGTTGTATCAACCATCTCCCCTCCCCCATATTTCTCATCTCTGTTGACCTCTTCTCCCAGCATTCCCACGACAGGTTTTTCTCCTACCTCTCTGGCTTATTATTGTGCCTCCTTTTCCTTCACCCAGACCCACAACATGGCTTTTCCAAAGATCAATTCTTTGGCATTTTCTCTTCTCTCACTTCATTTTTCTCTCTTAGGGACCTCCTTCACTGTCAAAGCTTCAACTTATCTTTATGCAATGATTCCCACATTGACATCTGTAGGTCTGACTCCTTGCCCAAGTTTCAGTCCCACGTGTCCAACTAGCTGCTTAACATTTCCACTTAAATGTCATGCTGTCACCACAAACTTGGAATGTTTAAAATAGGATGCCTTTAATTCCCCCTCAAACCAGTTTTTCCTCCTAACTTCCCTGTTCTTCTTAATGGCACAAATTTTCTCTCAGTCATATGAGTTTGAAACTTTTACTAATCTTTTGCTTCTTCCTTTTCCATGTTCCCCACATCCATCAAAACTCTTCCTTCCCAATGGCCCTCAAACCTTTCACTTCATTTCTCCTTGCCATTGTATAGGATTAAATCCCTTTTTGCCTTATTTCTGGTCTGTTGCCATAGCCTCCAAGCTGGCGTCCCTGTTTCTAGTTTCTCTCCTCAAATAGTCTTCTCTTATAACTCCACATTCATTGTATTGCTCTCTGGTTTAAAACCTTCAACAGCTTCCTACTGTTTACTCCACAGAGTTCGAACTCTTCTATTTGAATTCAAGAACCCTCACAATCTAGTCCTAAACTGCCTTCTAGCCTTAACTCCCAATGCTTCCTGCATTGACATACATCCCATTGGATCCCTGTTTCCTCCATCCTTAACATTCTAGGTAAAAGCTTTCTCTTCCTCCTCAGAAATTCTATTATATCTCATTTACTATACCACTTCTAGCAAGCATCATATACTGATTTCCACTATTCTTATATGTTCCTTACTATCAGTTTTATCTACAGTATAAAAACTTCAAAGACTAGGGACCATGTTTCACAAATTTTTGGCATTCCCCAAAGACTTAACTCAGAAAGAATTCAGGGTTAGTATTATTATTATCATTGAAAAACCACAAGAAGGAGAGAAGGGAATGGAAAGGGAATAAGCATTTATATCATTCTTACTATGAGCCAGGTACAGTGTTAAGTGCTTTAAAAATATCTCATTTGATCCTCATAACAATCGTGGAAGGTAGGGGCTATGATTGTTGTTATGCTATTATTACTATTAAAATAAGGATAATATTTGCAGCTATCTCCTAGAGTTGTTGTTGTGATTAAAGGAGAGAATAATTTTAAGTGCTTAGCACAATACCTAGAACATTGTAAATACTATATAAATGTTAGCTCTTATTACATATTTTATATTATTGTCATCATCTTTATAATTATTATCCCCATTTTATATCTGAAAAAACTGAAGCAAACAGAGGTTGAGTGACTTAGCAAGGCTTATAGAGTTATTAAGGGTCTGCAGCTAGATTTCAACTCAGGTCTTCCTGACTGCAGGTTCCCTTCCTCTTCTCACTTTAAACTCTAGCCAAATTGGACAGCTCCCCATTGCCTTAATGTCCCCTACTTGGGCTTCTCACCTTCCCAGTATGCCCCTTTGCCCCAATCTCTTACTCATCTGTACCTGCTGACCTTTAATCATCAATAAAATGTCACTAGCTCATCTGGGAATAGATTTAAGTCTTATTTCATCTCATTGTATTTAATATACTCTTCTCATGCTTTGATTATACATTTACTGGTGTGCCGTTATAGCTTCTCTACCAATTATGCCTACCCCAGGAAGGCAATGATGGCTTCCTAGCTACACCTTGTATCTTCCCAGCCACTAAGAATAGTTTTCTGCACAGCAGGGGCCCAACAAATGCTTATTTAATTGAATTGCATCTTATGGTTAATTGGCAGGACCTATCTCAATGACAGAAAGAAATTAGAAAATCATTTATTCTCTATCAGCTCATGTTTCACATTAAAAAAAAATAATAGCTGGAATTTATATAGCACATTAAACCTTGTAAAGTTGTTTTTTTTTAAGAAATATTGTCTTTTTTAAGCCTTAGGACAACCCTGGGAAGTGGGTGCTACTATTATTCCATTTTGCCTATGAGTTAACTAAGGCACAGATAGCGCAAGTATATTGATTTCGTTAATGTCACAGTCACACAGCTAATGTCTGAGGGAGGATTAGAACTCTGGCCTTTCTGACTCCAGGTTCAATTCTCTATCTATTGTTTCATGTGACTGCCATTGGACTTTGAGTTGGGAAATCATAGCATTAAAGTGTTAAGTGCCCTTAGAAGCCAGAGATTCCAACCCTACTCATTTTAAAGATGAGAAAACTGAGATCTACAAAGCTTAAGTGACTCACACACAATCTCAACAGGTACTAAGTGTCAGAAGTAGGATTTGAGCACAGCTCTCCCAATTACAATTCCACAGGGAAGGGGGCTTGAGTCCTATCTCTGCTACCAGCTTACTTTATGACCTTTGGCAACCTGCTTCATCTACCTGGGTCATAGTCTTCTCTTCTCCAAAACAAATGAATTTTGCTTGGTGATGTTTAGTGGGAAAGGTGGCGGCAGAGTAGATAGAACACTAGACCTTCAGAAAGGAAGGTCTGGGCTAAAATATTGCCTCTCACACTTACTGGCTATCTGACACTGGGTTTTTACCTGTCATTGGCTTCGCTTTCATCATCTCTATGAAGTTCATTCTATTTCCCAGGATTTTTGAGAGGATAAAATGAGGTGATATCTGTAAAGTGTTTATATAAATGCTAGCTAGCATGATCGTCACACAGAGTTCCCTGAGCTCTGAGAGTTAATACAGTTATGATGCCTGTTGGAAGAAAAACAAAATTTCCAAACCTGCAGAAGAGGAATGAGCTTCCTCTGAGAGAGGCGGCTACCTGCCCTCCTTCTCTCTGTGACATCGCTGCCAGGTCAAAGGAACTCAGAAGAATATCTTCAGGCCAATTTCTTAATGACAGTGGGAGAACAAGGCCTGTGATTATACTTCACAGGCGGTCTTCAAATGCTACACTGGAAATTAAAAGGCAACCTTTGAAAGTTTACATGACTGGGTAGCATTTATGGCTCTTTTATGACTATGGGGAGATTAAAATCATTTCACAAATGAACATTGAGAGAAGCCTCCCACTGATTTCACTTGAATCAGAGAGATGATATATTGATAGCCTAGAAAAAGAGATTCTGTTCTAGCACGTATTAGATGGGATCATCTCCGTTCCACCTGTTGAGTTACGTCTCCTGCTAGGAGACAGGTTGATTCTCAATAACATACTCCACATATCCATTGCCTATGAGATAAAGTTCATATTCCCTGAATCAGAATTCAAATCCCCTTGCAACACAGTTGTACACTGTGTCTTTTGTGTTATTTAACACAATTAGACTATAAACCTAATCATTCCAGGATGAGTGAGTTTATCCCAAATTCAGCTGTCTATATTTCATATTCTCAGACCATATTTCATCTCAGCAAGCCACAGACTAGGATAACATGGCCTAGCCAGGGTAGGCACCTTGCTGTCTATACTACTGTATTCCTTTCCCCTACTGCTCACCCCACTCCAGTTTCTGTCTCTTGTTCAGGAAAATATTAAGTCAGATTAATATGCCTTGGCTAACAGAAAAAGGATTTAACAGTCTTAAATGGTTCCACTCATAACCAATGTAATTGCCTGAATAAATGCTCCCCTCTTTGACCCCCATTCTCTAGTATCTGTTCTATGGTCCTAGTAGAATAGAAGCCAGTTACTTTTGTATTTGAACCCTAGTACTAAGTCCAGTGCCTGGTACGTAACCAGTGCTTAATAACGATGATGGGTTTATTATAAAGGAATTTCATATAAATTATCTCATCTGATTTTCACAAATACTCTGGGAGACAGGTTATATTTTATAATTGAGGAAGTGAATTTCAAAGAGGTTAAGTCCCAGGCCACACAGGGAGTCAATTTCAAAGTCAGGGCCTAAGGTCATGTTTTCTAGCTATTAAATATTATTATAACCATGAAACTTGGATCTAGAGAGAATTTTTTTTAAATGCCTTCTCATCTGTTTTGCAGAGATGAGGGACTATGGGTAAGGAATATGTGTTGAGTAGTGTATGTGATTGTGATATGCTAAATCATACAGTGTTAAAACTGGAGGACATTTAGGATTATTTAGTCAAGATACTTCATTTTCAGGTAAGGAAACTGAGGCCCACAGAAGTCTCATCCAGCTAGTAAATGGTAGACCTGAGATTTGGACACAGGTATTCTGATTCCAAATAGTGGCTTTTTTCACTAGCTCTCCATGGCCAAGATTCCCTTGCTCACACTTCCATGGAGGGAGGTTGGGTTTGGAAGAAGAAAAGAACAGAGGAGAATGTAATTTTAATTGCTTAAAGGTTGCTTGATCTCCATGTCTGTTTAGAGTTTTTCTAAATAGCACAAATCCCTTTTTATACCCCTTCTTCTCCCCCCAAATCCAGTGTTCACAAAGAGAATGATTGTTTTTCTAAGAGACAGCATCCATGCATTCCAACATTTCCCTAGAAATAAATGTTTTGCTGTTTCATCCTCTGAACTGTAGAAAAAGGATTTTAGGCCAATGGTGCAAAGCCAAGTGTCATGATTGAAAACTGACACTGGTTCATATTTCCCATCACCTTTTTCCCAAAGCAACCCCTAACAAGTAGTAGTAATGAAAAGTTAGAGACTAAGAGACAGAAGGAGAGGGACAAAGAGTCTCAAAAGAAGAAATAGAAACTAGTAATCACGTAAAAGAATTCTCCAAGTCACTAAATATTCTGTTTTTAAAATGGAAATCAAAACAACACTGTCATCTCACACCCAGTAAGCTGGCAAAGATGAGAGCAGTTGGGAATATTTGGTAATGGAGAGGATCCAGCAAGACAGGCACATTAATATACTGTTTATAGAGCTACAAATTATCCTCCTGGATTCAACATTCTGATAAACAGTTTGGAATTCAGCTACAAAAATGACAATAAATTCCATATTTTTTATATGGAGACCCTACTTCTAGATTGCTCTTAGTGTAGAGTCCACAGACCCCCAATAGCTTTGTAGATAGATTTCAGGGTGGGTTGGTTTATTAAACTGAATGGGAACATATGTCTTTAAGTATTATAACCACTAAAATTTCTATTTCCTTTAATTATGAACGTAGGTAACAAATATGATTTGGAGAAGTGGTCCATAGGCTTACAGACTGCCAAAGGAATTTATGACATACGAAAATGATTAAGAATGTAACTACAGGCCAAGGCAGTCAAAGACAGAAAGAAAACTCCCATGTACCCCAGTATGTTCTTAGCACTATTTTTTATAGTAGCAAAGATATAGGAAAAAAAGAGATACATGCCCATTAATTGAGGAACAGCCAAACAAATTGTGTTATATGAATGCAATATGCTATCATGTCATCATAAGACATATTAAATGGGACAAACTCATAGAAATGGGGGGAGAAATATAAATTCATGAAGAATCGAGTGAGCAGAACAACAGCAAAATGTATACATCACTCTAATAAGGTAAATGGAGAAAATAATAAAGTTGAATGAAGTATAATTATAATAATAAAACTTGGCCCAGAGAAGACATACTTCTCTATATTCTTTACAGAAGTGGAAGCCTGTGAGGGCAGAATGTTGTATATACTGCCAGACTTGGTTGGTGTTTTTGTTAATAACTTTTTCTCCTCCCTTTTAATTTGTTTGTTTCTGTTTTTGTTTTTGTTTTGTCACAAGGGTTAGCTCTTGGGTAGGGGAAGGAGGAAGGATTCAGAAATGAAGGCAATAGCTTTTGTGCCTAATGGTAGCCATCTCTGAGGCAGGGTAGAGGAAGGGAAGAAAAAAAAGGAGGAAAAAGGAAATTTACATGACAACTTTGTTGTACATTTAAAAGAAATAGCAAATTTTATATAGCAAATTTGTGGTTTCAAGAGCAATCATCTTTTTGTTGTCCTGTGTTATGGAAATGCTTGTTTTATTCCATAAGTTTAAAAAAAATTAAATTAAAAAAGAAATGAATATAAGCAAAGCAATGATTGTATATAAGCATGCATGTAGAACATATGCGTATGAATATATGTATATATATACATACATGTGCATATGAATACTTAGACATATATATATATATATATATATATACATAAAGCCAGATTCAAATTATTTACCGATGCACAAACGTCTCCCAATTCATTGCTGTATATAGAAAGCACACAAACAATATTTTTGAAATCACTGTGCAGTCCAACAGAGAAATGGCTCACTTTAAGAGAATGGACTGTTTTCTAGAAGTTGAAGATGGAAAATTTTGGTGAAAGACAATATTCTCCTTCACAAGGCAGGCTCTCTGGGAGTAGCTCTGGCAGTTAGGCAGTCTCTTGATCTCATCCCTAAATGTAACAAGTATCAACAGGTTTTTATTTTGCTTTTCCAAGACCTGTCAGAAATGTCGTGTGTGGAAACAGGAATTAGGGCCATGTGGACAGTTACCTTGGTTTTCATTTAACCTGAACACTGCAGGAAAAAATGAAGTGAAGGAAGTAGATTCTACAAGCTGTAGTCTGGTGAGCTCGATGATGATTTCTGGCAAAATATCAGATTGATTAAGAAAAGGGAAGCTTATGCAAATAAAGATTTCCATGCATCAATAGGATGTGACAAGGAACTTAGGACAGATGCTTAGCATACAGCCTGGCACATAGTAAGTATTTAATAAATGTTTACTGACACAATGGCTAACTAATGAGATGAAATTTACTATGGATAAACATAGGGCCAGCCAGGTGGTGCCATAGTGCACAGAGCATCAGACTCATCTTCCTGAGTTCAAATCTGGCTTAAGACTCATACTAGCTGTATGACCTTGAGTAAGTCACTTAACTTTGTTTATCTTAGTTTCTTTATCTGTTCAATGAGTTAGAGAACCACTCCAGTATCTTTCCCAAGAAAACCCCAAATGGAGTCACAAAGAGTTGGACACAACCCAAAATGACTCAACAAGAAGAAGAAGAAGGAATGAGTACAGAATACTGTATTTAGGTTAGATAAATCAATAGTGTGAATATGAGATTGAGAAGACATGTCTTTATGGTAGTTAGCATTACAAAGATTTTGGTGTTTCAGCAGTCTTCAAGTTCAACTACAGTAATGTATCAAAGAATAATTATATAATCCTGATCTACATTCATGATGCAAAGCATACAGAAATAGGAAGAACCTATTCCCATTTGACTTTGACTGGACCAGACTAACTTGGAAAGGATCATACCAAATTCCTTCTCAAAAAACAGAAATGATAAGGAGGTAGTTAAATATAATATAGATATGAACAAGATAGATTCATGCTAAGAAATTCAGAAAACAGAGAGGAAAATATGATGAACAGCATCTGGGTAGTGATTATTTGAGAGAGAAACAAAATTGTACAAATGTAAGTGCTTGTGATTTTCACAACTTACTTCCTTTAGTGGTACCAGACATTGCAGAGAGGCCATGACTTGTACGCAGAAAGAAAAGGGAGCAAAGTCAACAGGATAGAAACTGAAGAAGTCCTCTTTACTTTTAACAATCCTAAATGACTAATACAGAGATCCATCTTTTCAACAACAATGTTCTCCAAATGGTGGTACAGGATTGCAAATCACTGAGTTTCACATTGTTCGGTAAATAAGAGAGCTCTAATCAACAGTCAACGAATCAAGCAGTATATTGGTAATGGAATTTGGAGATGCCCCTGTACTGGCTTGGTTTTTGGGTTGAGTGTTAAAACCCAGAGCTTGTGAATCCTACTTGTGGGATGGACTTGTTGACGTGAAGAGAAAGGGCTGAACTGGGAGGAGCCGTGAATTGGGAGAGAGGCCCAAGCCTGGAGAAGGCCAGAAGGACTTTGGGAGAGCAGTATCCAGTATCATGGAGCCTGAGTTGCTGAGAGAAAGACTGCTAAGAGCCCGTTGGAACTGCCACCTGGAACTGCCAAAGACTGAGGAGGCATGGCTTCGATGCCAGTATTTTGTCTGTTTTGATGTTGTTTTGCCAGATTCACTTGATAGTGAAGGACAATGCTGCTGTTGTAGAGGTCCTGGAATCTGGCTGTTGGTTCAGGAGGCCTGAAGGAGGATTTTCCTGTTGTTTGTTTACAGAAATCCTGGAAGAGGGCCTTGCCGATGTTTTCAGGGGTTCTGGGATTGTTCTACAGGCAGAGAGTGACTTGATAAGGATACTGGCTATGGCTATTTTGAGCCTTGTATCTCCAGGAACTGCAATTGCTGAGGGCTTGCCTGGAGTGAAGATGAAAGAAGGCCCTTTCCTTGGTTATTCAATGCTGAGCTTAACCTTGTAACTCAAGGGTGGATGGCCTTTTGTGCTCTCCTGCCCCTTTTGAGATTCAGGGGTGGGAAGCCTTTGAGTGATAGACCAAATGAATGTACTTTGTTTATTATGGTTGGAGACTAATTTCCATTTGAGAAGAGACTTTTGACTGACTAAATAAATGTACTGTCTAGGGGTGGAATAGTACCTGGATTGAATTGAGAACTTGCTAAAGAAACAAGTTACACTGTACTTTGAATTTTTCTGTTCTGTGAATGTTTGCTGAATAAATGGGGTTTGCTGTGCTGGTAATCTGAACCTTGGAAGTTGCCTTTGCTTGGCATTACAAGCAGTTATACTGTTGGCTTCCTACTATGTTTCAAATGCTATATAACACTATAATATTAATAACAAAGGAACAAAAAAATTAGCTAACATATGCAAGACAGAACAACTAACATATTACATTTATGGCACCCTTGTACCTAAATCCAGTAAACATTCACCAACCACCCAGAATCTGCCACTTTGCTGAGTGCTAGGGATGAAAAGACAAAAGAAATGTGACTGTCGCTGTCCTCAATGAGCTCATGTTCTATTAAGCTAAGGTAGATCATCAGTACGTCACACAGTATTACCCAGTTTATAGAAGAGCACCTTGAAGCTTGGGTATGTTCACTGACCTACCCTGGGTCATAAAGCTAATCAGTGCCATAGCTGATTATCAAAATCAGTTCTTTGGAACTGTGCCTTCTTCCTTATGCTGTGCTAACTGGTAATGCAGAAAGAGGCAAAAAACACTGGTCTTGTAACAGCGTGACTGAAACCATATCAAACAAAGGCCAGGCCCCAATTTTATGAGCATTCTTGGGAGCTAGCAGTTGACAGTGCAGAATTAAACAGACAAGTGTAAATCTTAAGAGTGTCAGTCCAAGATGTTAGTCATATTTTGGAGAGGATGGAGCTGGGGATGCGGGTGAAGACTGCCTGACTGGGAACTTCAGTACAGCTTGCTTTTAAATAGCCTGTCAAGAAAGTGGAAGGATGACAAATATTACTTCCATGCCCTATTTCAACCCAGCAATACCCTGAAAATAAATCCATTTGTGCCTGTTAAGTCACTGGTCTGATAAGAAACATGCACAGTGCCCAGATGACGATTTGGAGACATGGTAAGTTACAGTTAGCAGATAGCTGAGTTTTACTGAGGAGAAAAAAAAATGAAGTAGGAAATCAACTGAAAAAGGGAAAATGGAAGTCTGATAGCAGTAGGAAGATGCTTCTGAAAGTCACCCTGACTTTGGCTATGTCTCAAAAGGCAAACGTTTTCCCAAACAGTCAGTCAATTCAATCTCAATTCCATGAACATTTATTAAATGCTTACCTTGTCAGGAGCTATGCTAAACTCTGGGGATATAAATAAGAAAAGAAGCAGTTCCTACCCTCAAGTTGCTTATCTTCTAATGGGAAAAAATGACACACAAAAGGAAGTTGAAAAGGAAGTGGGACCAGGTTTTATCCAACATGGGAACATTCCAAAAAGTCAAAAGCAAGCAGAACATTGCATGGAAAATAGATTTACTGGGAAGATTGTGAGCTCTCTCTAATGGAAGGAAGGCTTTGGGAGGAGTTTAGTGCTCTGACCTCAAGAGACAAAAAGAAATAGAGAATGAGTTGAGAAAGCACAGTATCAATAGGCATTAATTCAACATTTATTAAGTGCCAGGTCCTATGCTAAGCACTGAATATTCACAGAAAGGCAAAAAAGATGGTCCTTGATCACAGGAAGATCACATTCTAATGGTGGATTCAATATACAAATTTCTATGTACAGACAAGCAAGATTTATTCATTTACTTACCCATTTATTTATTTATTCATTTTTCCATTTATGCATGTATGCATGTATCCATGTGTGTGTGCATGCACGCATGTATGTATGTATGTAAAAGGTACTCTCAGAGGTTGGGTACTATCAGTGGGAGAGAGCCAGAAAGGTATCCTCTAGGTGAGACTGGAGTTGCAGGAAGCCAAAAGACAGAGGTGAGGAGGGAAAACACGTGGGGATATAGTAGTGGTGAGACAGAGTGCCATGTTTAGGGAATGGCAATAAGGTCTGTGTCCCTGGATCTTGGAGTTACAGAAGGGAGTTAAGTATAGGGAAGCTACAAGGTTAAGAAGGGGCCAAGTTGTGAAGGGTTTTAAAAGCCAAAGAGGATTTTATAATTGATTCTAGAGTTAATAGGGAACCACTGGAATTTATTAAGTAAGAAGGTTGAGGTAGGGTGACATGGTTAGAACTGAGCTTTTAGGAAGATTCCTTTGGTGGCTGAGTCTAAAAAGGCCTAATTGGAGTGAGGAGAGATTGGAAGAAGGGAGGACTCAAAGCATTAGGTGAGACTGAGAGCACTCACACATGAAGCACCCAAGGAAACCATTCCAGGCAAACAATGGTATACCCCACCAGTATCCAGTGAAAGTCCTCGATATCTCCCTGACTCAGGCATGTGCTTGGGTGAGCTTCTTGCCCAAAGAGCTCATCATCTATACATCCTGAATGACAAGGCATAGGTGGACATCATCTCATCAAGCCTTGTTTCTGTCAAATTTGCCCATTGTCACTTTTTGTTGTTTCTCAGTACAAACATCACATTAGTGAGACAGTTGGGTACAGAGGAAGATACTGCATTTGGAGTTAGAGACTCTGGGTTCGAATTCTGCTTTACCACTTACCTACTCATAAGGACTTGGGAAGGCTGCTATTGGCCTATTGTTTTCTCATCTATAAAATCATATGATCATAGATTTTGAACTGCAAGGGGCCTTGGAGGTTAGCGAGAAGTACAACTCTCTCATTTTATAGATGAAGTAACTGAGGCTGTAAGACCTATCCAGGATTTCATAGCTAGTAACTATTTGAGACAAGATTTGAATTCAGGTGTTCTGAATTCTAAGCCCAGCATTCTAGTCATTGTGCCATCTAGCTGCATCCGAAAGGCATTTGGACTACATGAGTCAGTTGATAAACATGTATTTATTTTATTTGTAAATATTCGTATTTAAACAATTAAATATTAAATAAATATAAAATATTGACACTTATTAAGCTACCAAATATCACAGACTTTGCTTGGTGCTAAGCAAAATGCAGACATCTAAGTGACCACCAAGGTCCTTTCCAGTTCCAACTTTATGATCTTATGGAATATTTACATTACTTTAAGGTTTGTAAAGCATTTCCCTTAAAGTAAGCCTTTGAATTAGGAAGTACAGTTTTTGTCCCCAATTTAGAAACAAGAAAACTGACACAGAGAATGAAATGAATTTTCCAAGATCTAGTAAGTGCCAATGCCTTCTTCAGACTCCCAATCCAATATCCTATATGTGGTGATTCTATCTTTTGAATACAAAGGACATGATAAAATCTTAGAATCTTAAAAGGAAAAGGATTTCTAGACTACTCCAACCTTTTTGTGAACCAGAAACTCCTTGGTGCATCCTAGACAAGTGGTCACCCAACCCATCTGAGACCCTGCATTTTAGATAGGTTCTAAAAATCAATTGAAAAGCACTGGTGTGTGACTCAGGAGTCCCCCCAATGGGTGTTAGTCTTAAACACAGTTCTTAAACACTCCTAATTTACACTTTGGAAATTGACTTAAGCAAGTAAGAGGAAACCAAGCCAATATCTGGACAGGAGAGTAGATGAATCTCAGTGACTGGATAAAGACTGTGCATGTTTATGTATGTGTTTGTCTATATAGTACTACACATAAAATGCACAGTCACAAGCAAAGAACCATCACCACGTGAATGAGAGAAAGAGAGAAAGAGAGAGAAAGAGAGAGACTGAGGGAGAGAGAGAGAGAGAGAGGGAGAGAGGGAGAGAGAATTCAGCTGCTAAATCTGGCAAAATATTTAGTATGATTTTACTGATTGTGACTAAATTTCCTGAAAAGAAAGCATAATCAAACCTGTTGGGACGCAATTCATGTGCCTGCCCCGTAAAGAATGGATCCTTAGGAATGAAAGTGATCCTTAGGAATGAAAAATATCAGTAACTCAGATTTAGTAGGATCCTCAGAGATCATCTATTTAGTGGTTATCAAAATATAGTCTGAGGAATGCTGGGGGTTCCTTAGACCGTTTCAGGACATTTACAAGTTCAAAACTATTTTCACAATATGCTAAAATATTTTAATGTTGGATTTTGTAAATATCAATGATATAACCCACATAAACAAAAACTCTCAGGGGATAGGGATGCTCAATAATTTTAAGAATATAAATGGATCCTGAGACCAAAACATTTGAGAACTGTTGATCTAGCCCAATCTATTCTCATACAGGAACCCCTTCGATAATGTCCTTAATGAGAGGTCCACCATGATCTACTTTGAACCATCTAGGCAGGGTGAACCTGCTTCCTCTATAAGCAGCCCATTTCACTTTTGGAGAGATGTAGCTGCTGGGAGTTATTATCTTGCATCGAGTCATTATCTACGGCTTTTATTTGTTGCTCCAAGTTCTATCCTTTATACTCAAGAAAAACATATGTCTTCCTTCCACTGTACCATAGTCCCTCAAACATTAAGACATTATTCCTGGGTTTCAAAGTTGCATCCAATATAGATGGGGCTAACAAGCTGGATGCCTCCGGCACGGGGGAAGACCACTGCCTCTTGTAGCAATTCATTCTTCTTTGAGACACTCCAATGGTCAAGAAACTTTTCCCTTACATTTAGCCTAAATACACCTCTGTAATCTGTGAACTATTCCTAATTCTTCTCTCTGGAGAAAATAATAACTTGGAAAGTTTTACTCCTGTATGCTAAACATCATCATTTCCTTTAACCAATTTTCCTAAGACTTGCTTTCAAATCCCCTCATTATTCCAGGTGGCCCCTCTCTGGATGGTCTCCAGATTTTCATTATCCTTTAAGACAGTGATTCTCAACCTTCTTAATGACCTTTAATACAGTTCCTCACGTGGTGATTCCCAACCATAAAATTATTTTCGTTGCTACTTCATAACTGTAATTTTGCTACTGTTATGAATCTATCTGATATGCAGGATGTATTTTCATTGTTACAAATTGAAGATAACCCACAGGTTGAGAACTGCTGCTTTAAGAAATGCAGTTAACACGTTTGAACACAATGTATCTCAAAGAAAGACAGCATGCCGTAGACAAAAGAGAACAAGTTTTAGAGTAGAATGACATGGTTTGGAATTCTGGCTTTATGATTTACCTATGAGACTTTTGACAAGTACTATCATTTCTCTATATCTCAATTTCCATAAGTCTATCAAAAGTAGTTCCATAGAATTCCTATGAAACAGGAAGTTGGGTCTGAGCAAAGGTTGCTAACCTGGGCCCATAAACTTGTTTTAAAACTTATTTTGATATAAGATTCAGCAGCCATCAGTAGAAAATAACAGAGCTTTGAATGATATTCTAGATAGCAAAATATCTGTGCTTACAGCCAAAAATAACATGTCCCGCAAAGCTGAACATAATTCTACTAGTGAAAAATGTATCTTTATTGAAATAGAGAACTTTGGAGCATTCCAGATGACAAGACCAGAGCTAAGTAGAAAATCTGATGCACAAAAAGGAAGAGAGAAAAGAATGAAAAGGTAAAAGTGAGGATGCAATCACAAGGGACTAAACAGGGTTAAACTTTTTTACATTCTTATATAAGGAGATGATAAATGCAACCCTTCAGAACTCTAATCATCAGGGATTGTAAAGGAAATTTGATTTGACAGAAGGCCTGGGATAGATTGTTATATATTGATGATCTTAAAAGAAGAATGAAAACAGTGAGGAAGAGAAATACACTGGGAGAAAATGGAAGAGACAGGAAGAATGGAGAAAACTGTCTTGTATAAATGGGATGTGCAAGTAGAAATCTATAAAATGAGAAGGAGGAAGGGAGGAAAAAATCTCACTGTCTTCCAAATGGTCAAAGGAGAGAATGCATACATACATACACACAAATATATATACATACATATATATATATATATATATATATATATGTATGTATACACATACCCACATATTGTTCAAAGTCCATTTCATTCAACAAGGAAAGAGGAGAGAAAGGGTATTAAGAAAAAAGAGTGGAGGGTTAAAAAGGAAGGTAGATTAAGTTAGGGATTAGTCAAAAGCAAAGTGATTTCTTGAAGAGAGGGTGGGGGAAAAAAAGAAAAGGATAAAACAACATTTTTTATCCTCTGTTTCCCTAGCACTAAAATTATGTTTCAGCATAATTGATTCCCTTCATAATCCTATGTATTTTATTTTATGTTTTTCAAGCATAAAAGATCCATAGACTTAACCAAATTGATCAAGGGGTCTAGGATGCAATTAAAAATCTCTCAGAAAGCCTGTTTTAAAGTATATTTAAGGTATCTTCCAGGATTTATTCAATGAATAACTGGGTTAGTAGTGCTACACTTCAAAAAAAGAGGAGGTGTGGGTATTGGATTTCTAAGTCAGATGGCTTGGGTTTGAATCTTGGCTGTTACTGAGTCCTGGGACTAGATGATTCTCAAAATTTAAGATCCAACATTCTGTGATCCTTGGTCTTCAATTTCCTCATTTGTAAAATGGGAAGCTTGGATCAAATGACCTCTGAATCCCCTTCTATATGTATATTTATTATCACGCGATCTCATGTGATCTGATAGGTGAAGAATACCATGGTATCATGATCTCCTTAGTCCTGAGCATTATTCTTCCTTAAAGAAGCTAACAATCATCTTTTTTATTATACTGTATTATGGAAATGCTGATTTTATTTGACAAATAAAATTAAAATTTAAGAAAAATAGTTAACAATCACGTAGGTATTTTGGGTGCCCATTCCCATCCTTAACTCCTATTGACCTTTGAGTTCAGTAAAATTCTCAGATCTCAGAACTATGGTCTAGCTATGCCTTTCCAGTCTTCTATTTCTGTGTTTATTTTCTGAATAAAGTTTTAGGATTTTACATTTGTCCCTGATAACTTTTATCTGATTGGATTCTCTTATTGTTTTAGCCTCATTGCTTTCTTTCCCCAGAAGCTGTTGAAATGACTATGCAGAGAGTAAGAGAAACAGAGTCTGCAAATCTTGAGAATCCCAGTTATGCATGGTTTGGGTTAACATGGAACTGTATCAAATAACTTTTCTCATTACATTTTCATATATTTAACCACCAGAACTGGTTTGCATTGTTAGCTACAAAGGCATGTGAATATTGAGAATCCTTAAAAGACATAAGCTGACTTTGGGGGCTCTTTCCAAGGCAAGGATAATTCTGAATCTCATTATTTCTCCTCAAAATGGAAACACTTTGTACTCTGAACAGAAGGCCTATTGAATCCTCTAAGCATGTCAACTCTCATTTTGCATATTAGTGCAGGAATACTTTAAACAGGAGCAACATTAAGAAAGCGAAGGCTTATGTTTGTATTCTTCCACTTTGTTCCTGAATAGCTGGGTGACCTTGAGCAAGTCACTTCCATTCTTTGGGCCTTAATTACTCCATCTGTAAAATGATGATGTTGGAATACAGTAGGCTCCTTAACATTATTTCTATTATGGTCACTCTTGGAAGTTTCGTGATGCTCATGGATCCATTCTGGGATTAAAAAAAAAAAAAGAAACTGATAATTGAAGAGAATGTGAAATTTCAGTTATAAGTTAGGGGAAATAAAGAATTGTTTCCCCAAATCTATAGACCCTCTAAAATTGGTTTATGTACCACTTGGAGTACTGTAGGTCACAGGTTATGAAACTCTAGGTTAGAAGTTTTCTAAGGTGCTCTAAGAATATATGTTATTTCACCTGAGAGAGCTCAGTGAGTGAAAAACTCATCCAAATTTGGAATTATGGGTATGGATTTGACTCCTAGATAATCCTCAGGGTCCCTTAGAGACAGTGAGGTCAGAATCAAGTAAAGTATAAAGCCTGGAGTCAGGAAGACAAGTTCATATCTGATGCTTACTAGCTGTATGACCCTGGGCAAGTAACTTAACTTATGTGTGCTTTTGATTCCTCAATTATAAAATTGGGATAATAATGGCACTCAGGTTCCAGGGTGGTTATGAGAGTAAAATGATATACTATTAAGATGTTATAACAGTGTCTGGTTCATATTAGTTAGTTAATAATCCCTCCTTCTTTACTCCTTCCTTCCTCTCTCCCTCCTTCCCTTCTTTCCTTACTACCTCCTTCCTTTCTGCCTTCTATCTTTTCTCCTTTCCTTTTCTATGATCTCTTCACATATCTTAACATTTTTCTCTGATTAGATCATAATTTCCCAGAAAGCAGGGATAATTTCTTAAGTTTCTTCTCTATTCTTTTTACTATCCAGCACAGGGATGGCCACACACTAAACATGCAATGAATATTTATTAATGCATAAAAGAATCAAACATTTTGGGATTCTTTAATGTTGACATCTGACCTTAGAAGAAGACTTCAGGAAAACAGGAAGAATGTTCAGCACTAGACCCTAAAGAAGATAATGGTTCCTTGAGAAATTCTCTGGATGTGCCAACACTTAAGAAGGACATATTAGCAAAAGGATCTTAATTGATCATACATAGAAATGTACATTGTAGTGGGAAAAATTAGTTTTCTGATGCTCAAGTGGAAAAGTCTGGGTCATAGCACATATTTTCATAGATTTATCCCATAATCACTTTGTTCATAGTTGAAAAGGTTAATGTCTGTGAACTTGACATTTAGAATTCTTAGAATTTTCAGCAATGAGCCTATTTGACCAAAAAAAGTGTTCAGTTCATTCCTTTGAACAATGAGATAATTAATTTTCTTCTATAACCAATGGGGGATTGCTGCCTTCAAGGATACACACTGCACACTGCAGTGTGTGTTAAATCCATCCATCTCTCCATTCACTTAACAAAAAAACATTTCCTAAGCATGAGCTTCTATATAAGAGAAAAATAAAATGTTATTTGCTGCCTGTGAGGAACTAGCTATATATACAAATGATATGAACCTATCTGGAGATGAAAAACATAAACATTTTAGCTCCAAAATTACAAATGACCTGCATTGTGCATAAGGGGAAAACAGTCACTGAAGCAGAAAGAAGTCCAGATTTAGACAAAGAATTCAAAAGACCAATGACCTATACTACATAAATCAGACCCACAACTATTTGGGTCCAGTCCACTAACTAACCCAAATAAACACCCAAGTCTTCTCTTTAATGTTAAATACTCGCTTTCTCAATTGACCCTTCTATTATATAGCTCTGAGTCCCGTTGCCATTCTGATTACACTTTTTTGGATATACCGTAACTTTGGATATACTACAACAATGTCACTCGTTAAATGTGATGCTCCAATTCCCATCAATTGAAGAATGGCTAAACAAGTTGTGATATGTGATTGTGACTGGATAGTATTGTGCTATATGAAATAATGAGCAGGATGGTTGCAGAAAAAACTGGGAAGTTTTTATATGAACTGATACAAAGTGAAATGGGCAAAACCAGAACAATGAACATAGTAACAGCAATATTATACTTATTATCAACCATGAGAGATTCAGCTACACTGATGAACACAATGAAATAAGACAATTCCAAGGGACCCATGATGAAAAATGCTTTCTACCTCCAGAGAGATAACTGATGAACTCAATGTACAGGTGGAAGGACACTTTAAATTTTTTTTTGTTTATTTTTCTTGTTTTGTTTTGGAACATGGCTAATATGAAAATATGCTTTATATGACTTCATATATATTATCAGTATCATATTGTTTGCTTTCTCAGAGGTTGGGGAGGCATGGGAGAGAGAAAGAGAATTTAGAACTCAAAATTTAAAAAAAAGAATGTTCATTTTAAAATGCATTTGAGAAATAGTTAACAAAATAAGTAAAAAAGGTATTTTAAAAGCATAAATGAATGTGACATCACATACTAAACATGGCACTCCAACTACACCCTGACCAGGGCCAAGTAGAAGGGACTATCATGTCCCATAGCCTACATATTATCCTTCAATAAATGTAGTCCAAGACAACATATGGCCTTTTTAATTTTTGTTAAGTCAAACTTCTATTCTAGATACTTACAGTTGAATTTCTCAACTTAAGTCTAGATTTTTACATTTGCCCGTTATATGTTATATGTTTGGGCCCATTAGTAAAAAGGCAGGGGGAAGGGGAATTAGGAAGAATCAAAGCTAACCAAAAGGCTATTTCAATTAATTATGGTTTCAGGGTATGCTAGAAGCTTTGTTCTAGTATTAATTTTAGAGGATATTTTATTATGAGAAAACTGGAAAATCCAGACTGTCTTCCCCTTTCATCATTTCTAAGAAACCTAGTTTGACACAATTTTTACGCTTGTTTCTATGAATTTCCCAGATATCGTTCAAGTAAACAAACATCAAAGGCTCTGAATCAAAGCAAATATTATCAAAGGCTCCAATAATGCAGTTCTCACTTGGGGAAAGAAGATAGATAACTTGTAAGAGGCCAATGCAGAGCATACAAGACTTTAAATGCTGCCTTTTAAATCCTACTTTTGCTCTATCTAATTTAAACATCTGAGCCTTACTAAAATCACTCCTCTCTCACCAAAATAGTCAGAGAATGCAGACAGGAATCGTAATTGAATAAGCTTCTAACGCTAATTAAGTTGAATCAAAACAACTGTTTTTACAAATGTCATTTCCTTTGCTTCCTTCAGCTATTGGTTAGGAGATTGACGCTATACAAAATGGAGCATGCATTTCTAATGATCCCTGACTAAAAGGGGAGAATGCTTTTCTCTAATAAAACAATGCTCAGAATTGGTTTTCCAATATCTTATTCCTGCTCTTCCATCATTTTCCTTTTAATGGGACTGAACATAAGCCTAAACAGCTTAGGTGATATAATTCTAATCACCTGTTAATTCTGAAGGACCAAACAGGGTGACTTCTATAAAATACTGAAATCAGCAAGGGGTCAACTTTCAATTCTACTCTCCACCAGCATATTTTTCAGTCCAAAATCCTGAAAGGAAGATGTTTTTATATTAGGCTATCACTATGGTTTAGTGGAAATAGCACTGAAATAGGTATACTTGAGTTCTGGCTCCATTGCTTTGGCTTGGGCAAGCTGAAAAATAACAGCATGGCAGAAACATAAAGAACACTAGATATCCCTACATCCAACAGTCTTATTTTACAGATAAGGAAATAGCCTGAGAGTTTACATAACTTGCCTAGAATTCTACAGCTATAAGATACAGGCATGAAAGGGTTGGATTAAGAGTTAGGAGGACCTGGGCATAAGAGACAACTGAGTAGTTTTGAGTTCAAATACTACTTCTGACACTTAACCACTAGGATTCTGAGCTATTCAATTAACCTCTCTGCTCAGGTTCCTTAATATTGTGAGCTTGTTTAGTCACTGAGCTCCTAGAAGGCAGGGACTATTTTTGCCTTTCATTGTATCCTCAGAACTTGGCACAATGCCTGACACATAGCAAGCACAATATAAATCATAATCACCATTATCATTATGATCATTTCTTTTCTCTGTCCTAATTATTTACTATAACATCCATGTTTTCTGGGTACCTAGTGATCACCAGAGGGATATTGGCAAGTCAAGTAAGCTTATAGATGTGAAAGTGCTTTGTAACTGTAATATTCCACCCCTGGCAAAAATTTAAGCATCCAATATTATTTGGATGAGACTCAAAGGGGTCGTTCACCATAACCCTTCATTTTAGAGACGAAGAAAGTGAGGGCTTAAGAGGTCATAACAATAGGAAGTGAAAAGTAAAATTATAAGATTTGAACCCAGATCTCCTGACTCTGTATCTAGAGCTCTTTCCAATTGTGGTGACTCCATTTTTATAAATGAAATAAGCAAAGCCTTAGAGCTGGAAGACACATTAGAAGTTTTCTAGTCCAATACTGATATTAACCATAGGGAAACTGAGGCCCATACAGGTCCATAGTGGATAGAGGGTTATACTTCAGACTAGGAAACACTGAGTTTGAATCCAATATCTGGCCCTTACCAGCTGTGTTACTTTGAGTAGGTCACTTCAATTCTTTTATCCTTAGTCTGTTCATATTTACTGTAGTAACAATAGTAGGCCTCACCTCATAGGGAGTAGGGAAATCCAAAGAGATAAGATTTATATATCTCTTTGTAAACCTCAAAATGCTAAAGAGTGATTAGGTGGTGGGGCTGTTTTAGTTCTTTTTTTGTTTATATGATCATATATTTAGACCCAAAAGACAGGGTGTGTTGGAGCCAGCTTGAATCCTCTCACAGGTGTAAATTATTAAATTTTCAGTGTAAACATTTATACCTCAAAATCAGGGCTTGATTTATTGTTTCACTG
Source organism: Pseudochirops cupreus (assembly GCA_028627135.1). NCBI lineage: Eukaryota > Metazoa > Chordata > Mammalia > Diprotodontia > Pseudocheiridae > Pseudochirops > Pseudochirops cupreus. Next base: position 36,094,680 of record CM053583.1, on the reverse strand, counting down.
ACTGTCTAGACTTAAGAAAGTCATGGAAAAATGTTAATTATTCAGATGCAGATTAAATTTAAAACTATGACACGTATTTTTTTCTTCTGAAGAGCCAGTTACAAAACTATAACACAACCCTGCCTAGAAAGAACTGTAGGAGTAGCCAAGTCCAAATCCCATTATTTTAAAAATAAGAAAACTGAGGCTTGAAGAGTTAGTTGACTTGCCCAGGGCAATATGTGCTTGAGGTTTCTTGACTCCAAATCTAGCACTCTATACCAGGTTACCTCCCAGGGATTACTATGTTAGCCCTTCATTTCTGGTGGGTTTTCTTTGTTGTGATTTGTGGAACAGAGATAGACTTCAAATTCAGGCCTTCTGACTCCAAATTCAGTATTTCTTATACTGTACCACAATAGCCTCCATCAGTGACATATCATAAAACCTTAAGTAAAACATATCATTGTTTCCAAAATACATTATATCCAATGAAATTAATAATCAGTGATCTAAGTTTAGACATTTGACAAATCTGCCTAGAAGAACTGCTTTTCTCTTCGCACCTTTCTCCACACTTTCCTTCCTCCTTGGAAGGAACTTGGAACTTAAAATCTTATAAAAGCCAATCTTGAAAACTTAATATCAATTTAAAAAGAAAAATAAAGGAAGAGGCCTTCTCAGCCATGAGATGCCTCTACTGCCAAGGCCCACTTCTTTGATTCTCTGCCTACCATTCCATAAAGTGCTCAGGCCATCCATGCTCCCTTCTGAGTTCCACTCCAAACTCCCTCCACTTTTCTACCTAAGCCCTAGCAACCTTGAACCCATTAACTTTCAGCTCCCCTTGACCTACATTAGCATGTAAGCTCCATGAGGGTAGAGACAATCTTTTTGACCTTTAATTGTGTTCTCAGTCCTTAGAACAATGACTGGGACATAGTAAGTACTTAATAAATGCTTACTCACCTTATCTATATATCTATGATTTTGGGTAAGTCACTTAACCCTGCTTGCCTCAGTTTCTTCAACTGTAAAATGAGCTGGAGAAAGAAATGGTGAACCACTCCAGTATCTCTGCTAAGGAAGCCCCCTCCTGAAAAAAAGGGGTCACAAGTAGTCAGATGTGACTGAAAAATGATTAAACAACAAACATATATGTTGTATATATTTATCCTATATTAATCTATCCACTTATCTATCCATTTCCTCCACACCCTCCCCATGAACTCTCCTCAGCTTTTTCACGATCATGAAATTTCAGGTAACTGTTTTCCTGCCCATTCATTCAAGTCACAAATGTTTATTTACCTTTGAGTAGAGGGCTCTATTTTGGGTGCTGAGTGCTAGGTTTATGGCAATCGTTCTCGTTCATATAAGAACAAAGTGTTGGTGGCCTATATGTATGTCCCTACAGATTTCCTTTAGTTAAACCCTGCAATAAATTTTTCTCTGTATCTATACCTTTACTCTTGAGTTCTAAAAAAAAGGTCATTCTTTTCCTGGAGAAAGCAACTTTGGCAAGGCCACACATGAAGAAGGAAGGGAATGCCTGTCCAGATAACCATGTCACCTAAATCAAGTCTACTAATCAAATGGGATGACATATAAGAGAATTAAAGAACTGAAGAACTGGAAAGGATTTTAGTAGCCATACAATCCAAGACATATATGAAAGGAATACTCACTATAAGATCCATGGCAAGGAGCCATCCACGGAAAAACTCCAGGGATGTGGACCCCACCACCTCTCTTTGAAGCTCATTACAATTTTGGTTAACTCTAATTATTAGGAAGATTTTCTTGGCATCAAGCTTAGCTTGGTCTCTTTTGCAACAACCAGACATTGCTCCCTTCTCTCTCATCTAGAGCCAAGCAGAACAGATCATTGGATCAGAATCAACTCCCCTCATCTTTGTGGCCCTTCCACATGGGGTTTAAAAGGTTGTCTTCTTGGTCTAACCAGTTTACTGGCTAAATCCTTTCCCTCTCCCCCTTAAAAAATAACTGAATTTTATTAACATTAAGATTATGTCATATCATTTTATTTCAACACAAAATATAGATGCATAGACTTTCTCCCCTCCCTCCCCTCTCTATGCATGTGTATGTATGGATATACATGCATGCATATATATGTGCGCATGTACACACACACACACATATGTGTGTATATCTATAGCTATATATCTATATATCTATATCTATATCTATATCTATATCTATATATCTATATCTATATCTATATCTATATCTATGGTTTTGATTTTTCTTTCTTTGGAGGGGGTAGGAGAACCTAGAATTTTTATTCCATTGCTCTAGGAATCTCTGAATAGGGAAACGTTGTAGACTCTGCTGATCAGCCACTGCATAGCAAGTCTGAGTTTCAGAGACTTTCCTGAGCATTGAGAGGTCACACAGCTTGCTTGAAGCTTTGGGTTTGAGGCAAGACTTGATTGCTAGGTACTTTCCAATTACTTCACCATGGTATCCCCTATTTGTCTATAATTAATAAATATTTTAAAATAATAACAAAGCACTTTCCAAGAAAGTGGGAAAATTCTAATTTCCCTAATGACAGTTTGTTGATAAGGTAATTAAGACTTTACCTCAAATACCCTTCTTGCCTCACAATGTCTATGATATAGTGTGTTGTCTGATCCTGCCCACAAAAGTAATGGACAAGTTGGAGATTAACACTCAAGATTCACAGCTGAGTGTGCAGAAGGATTTTGAGGTTTGAGGAGCAACTGTGGTATATGAAAAATTCTTTGTGACCTCTTAGAGATTCAAAGCATATCAACACTTTCTCCTAGACACAGTTCTACATGACATTCCCCAAGAGTATACCAGTAAAAAATGGGAGAGGAGAAGGAAACACCTTCATCTGTAATCCACAAATATAGTTAGTCAATAAACATTAATTAAGTACATCCTATGTACTAGAGACTGTGCTAAATGCTGGGTGTCCAAAATGAGGCCCTGTCCTCAAGTAGGTTACTATCTAATAAGGGAAGACAACATACAAAAAGGAAATTGATAAGTAAGGTTGGGACAAGGGGTCAGAAGAAGAATGACTGAGAAATCCAGGAATGCAGCTGAGAAGGAAATTATGAGATGGCTACCCTGGGTATCCTCTTTAAAGTGAGGATTGGGGAGGAGCTTTCAACTCTCTCCAATCAGAGTGGAGACCACCTTTCATTTTCCTTTTGTTTCCATCTCTGTGTAAGTCATGTTCTTAACAATGTTTATTCTAATAAAGAAACCATAATTGAGTATCATGGCAGATAAAGTCATAAACTTATAGAATTCCAGAGGAGGGAGATACCTGAGCAATCACAATGGTCAGTCCTTTCCTTTCCCAGAAGGAGCTGCAAATGAAGTCTTGTCTGGCAGCTAGTGAACATAGTGGATGGGTAGGTAGGTGGCACAGTGGATAAAGTGTGGGGCCTGAAGTCAGGAAGATTCATCTTCTTGAGTCCAAATTTGAATTCAGACATTTACTAGCTGGGTAACCCTGGGCAGGTCACTTAACCCTGTTTGCCTCAGTTTCCTCATCTGTGAAATGAGCTAGAAAAGGAAATGGCAAACCACTCAAGTATCTTTGTCAAGAAAACTTCAAATAGGGTTGCAAAGAGTTGGGCATGACTGAAAACAACTGAACAAAGGCAGCATTGTGGATAGCATACTAAGTCGGAAGTAAGGAAGGCCTATGTTTTAATTGTGCTTTAGACACTTACTAGGTAAGTAACACTGGAGTTCCTTCTGAGATAATCTCTACTTTATCCAGCATCATTTTGTCTGTATATAATTGTTTACATTTTGTCGGACTGATTAGATTGTAATCTCCTTGAGAGGAACTGCCTTAAAAAATTTTTATATCCTTAGAATAATGCCTAGTATACAGTAGGTGCTTAATAAATGCTTGACTTAATAAAGAATCGACTTAAGACAAGTCACAACCTTTTCTCATGTCAGTTTCCTCGTCTATAACCTGGGGATGATAAAAGCACCTACTTCACATGGTTGCTTATAAATAACAACTGTTAGTAATAGCATTACTATTACTGTTACTTTCTTCTCTCATATTCTTATAGCCATGAACAAAAAATATTCTCTTTTCCAATAGCCAAAGAACTGAGCTTTCAAATAATGGTACCAAGTAAAGAGTGCTGGATTAAACATCAGCAGATAGGAGTTCAAATTCTGGCTTTGTCTTTTATTAACTGGATGACCTTGGGCATATCACTTAACCAGTTGGGGCTAGTTTTCTCTTCCGTGGAAAGAGGGAAGAGTTAACTATCCCTTAAGATTCCTTCTACTTTTAAATCCAGGATACTTTGAGTTCTGTTAGAACAAGATAATCTGTTTCAAGTGACAAATATGGCTTAGTAAAATGACGTACTCTTTCCCAAGTGAATGATTTCCTGGAATTTTATGATTTCTAAAACAAACATACTCAACTATAGCTGCAAAATGTCATTTCCTGGTAAAATTGCTCAACAAGCTGCAGGACAGATCATCCAAACATGACTCAGTACCTTATAGAGCAAAGAACGCTGGTTCTGGAGTCAGAGACCCTGGGTTCAAATCCTACTTCTAATATTTACTCATATATAACTACAGACAAGTCTCTGGATTTCCCTGGGACTTAGTTTCCTCATCCATTAAAAGAAAAAATTAGACAAGATGGCCTCAGATGTCCCTTCCAGTTTTAGATCTATAATTTTATGACTCAGGATATACAAAGGAAGCCATCAAACTGCAGAGTCAGGATCATTTATATGAAAGAATGGGTGGTCTCTTAATTAAGTTTTCAAAGCCCTGGCATCTCCAGAAAGAGGGACATAAGAGAAAATTCTAAGCCTTTGAAGTCCTAAATTATTAGTCTGTCTTTTTCCTGAAGATCTTGGGGAACTCTCAACCCACGATTGTACTCTGAGTTGTCAGGAAAACCACAAAAATAACAACAATCACAATCACAACAAGTTTTTGAATTAAGTTATAAAATAAAAAGGAGATGAATATTTCTCAAAATTCACAGGTAGGAGTGTTAAGCCAATTTTTGAAGAGTGTACACACACACACACACACACACACACACACACACACACACTGTGCCTTTCCCAAACATTTTTCGAAAAGTTAAGATGAAAGTTAGCCAAAGGAAATTCCTGAAAAATAAATGACAGGAATTTGTAACCCCGTGTTGGGACAGCTGTGGGGAAAGCATTGAAAGAATGACCCCTGTAATATCAGAAATAAGACAAAGGAAGATCACAGTGATCTATCTCCTGGCTTCCATTGCTCTGAAAACAGAAAAATACTATTCAATAGGTGACAAAATATTTTGAAATTTATAATGTCCTTTACACAACTAGTTTATTAGAATCTTGAAACATCTCTGTTAAAAAGATGCTGCAGACATTATTGTACCTATTTGACAGACAGGGAAACCGAGGCTCAGGAGCTCTAAGTGACTTCCTCAGTCACACAGCTAATACATGTCAGATATAGGATCTGAAGCCAGGTATTCATTACTCTAAATCCATTACATACTCTAAATCTATACCTATTTGCATTCACTAAAACATGTCTATTTCCCTACTGACAGTCTCTTTAGCACAAGATTATTCTATTCAATCCTGTCAAAAGGAGCCTTTTAGAATCAATGATCTCAAAAGAAGAAATTATTTTGACGTGGTGGAATTTCAGAATTGGAGCAACTATATATATATTATATATAGATATATGCATAGATATAGATAGATAGATAGATAGATAGAT
>CM053583.1:36070097-36088414 GCA_028627135.1 Pseudochirops cupreus | reverse complement strand
TATATATATCTGTCTATCTATCTATCTCCATCTATCTATCTATCTATATCTATCTGTCTATCTATCTATCAATATCTGTCTATCTATCTATCTATCTAAAAGCTATATATATCATACTGATACAGAGACAGGGAAACAGATTGATAGATGATAGTTACTTCACCAAATCAATTGCTTCCAGCTCTGCAATCTCAATTTGGTACTCTGAAGACCAGTCCTCTACATACAAACCATTTTTTTTAGCTCATGATCAACAACATAATGAAGCTCTGTCACATATCTTCTTGAGACCTCTCTTTCTGTGATGACATTTTGTTTGAAATCTGTCTGATGAAGGAACCTGATGCAGAGTATTTAGGGCTTAGGAAACACATACAAAGCGCATTGGCATCTAGAGACACTTTGGTCTTATACATATAGGTATTTCTACTTGAATATTAGCTATTGATGAATGCCTGAAACACCTGGAACATTTCATTACCATCAGCACATTATGTATACATTAAATCTGATCTATGCTATTTATATGGAATGCAAAAAACCTCATTCATAAAGCATTTGAAGCAAATAGAGGGCATAAATTGCATTTCAAGTGTGTATTTTAGGAAGCCCTCATTTTGACATTTTATGCTCTTGGTGTCCATTTCAAAGGGGAAAAAATATACCTAGGGATATATTTCACAAAAAACAGAAATAAGAATTAAGATCTATCCTGGGAGCAAGGGATGACTTTAAATGAATTGCATTTATGGAAAGTATCCTCCCTGAACACACTTGAATTTATATATCTTTATTAACTACATTCAGTGAAGTTCAGACTCTAGTCTGGCATTCAAAGTCCTCCTTGGCTACAGTCAAATCTTTTCCTTCTGGCCCATCTCACACTATTCCTCTTGATACATTCCATGACTCTTCCAAAGGAAAATTCATTCGGCCCTGAATAAGTATCATGATTGCCTTTTTTTCAGGTTTTCCTTATAATGTTGGCTCTTTCCCTTATACTGTCAGTTCTTCCTGAAATGTCCTTCACCAGAGCTGAAATTAGGGTGGGGTATGTGGTGCTCTGCCATTGTGTACAAAATTTAGCACTCAGTTATTGGAAATATTTTGTCAAATAGGGTACAGGAGTAAGATCCTTCTTTATCCTACATTGCTATGGGATGAACCCTTCTACCCTAAACAGGAAGAAGCTGGATACTGGTGTTTCATGGTTTCTGTCCCAATGAAATGGTCCCTAGCTAACCTGTTATCAATTGAAGACATATTTTGTGTCACTTCCTCTGGGTGCAAACGTTTCCAGTCACAGCTCAGACTTTCACCCCATAATGCTGACACGATTCTAGGCTTAGTTCTGCCAATTTTTCAGTTCTCTTACCTTAGGCAATCCACTCAATTTCTGGGACTCTGTTTTCATTTTAAATGATGGGGTTCATTTAAATTGATGTGGTTGGGGAACTAATCTTGGCAGATCTTTCTAGTTTAAATATCTTTTATAATTCTAAATATTTTCTGTTTCCCACAGCCAGAAGCACTATCTGCCTTCTCTTGGTGTTATTTAGCTTAAGAAAATGGAGGTTAGCCTGGAAAGAAGGAAACAAGGTGGAGTTAAGTAAAGTTAAGTTAAAGTTAAGCAAACTTACGCTATTTAAAAATTACTTTATGGGATAAAGTAAGCATTGCCCTAACATTGCGTAATTTTTAAAAAGATGATTGCATATGAAACTGAAAATCTATTATGAACAACTTGCTATTACTTTTAAATATATAATAAAATTACCATGTAAATGTCTTTTCTTTTCTTTTTTTTTGATAGTTACTGAGACAGTTTTAGAAAATAGAATGCTAGGTAATGGGTGAAAATTGCAAAATAGAATTTTTTTTCTTTATGCCAAGGGAAAAAAGGCTCCTTAACAATTACAATTATACAAAAGCAGAGGAACTGCCTTGGGATGTAGTGCATTCTTTCCTCACTGGAGATTTTCAAAAGGAGCCAGAAAGATCACTTGCCAGATTTATTGTAGACATTAAACCTATTCATGTTTCACTAGAACTAGAAGTCCTTTGAGATAGCTTCCGATGGTAGCATTTTGTGGATACTTACAACTCTTTGGTTACTCCTTTCTCATGGCATATAACATAACTCTCTACTGTGATTGAGGATTTTGTTTAAGCTACCTGGAGACAAGAACTGTGTCTTACTCTTCTTTGTACTTACTATGGCTTCTAGCCCAGAGACTTCCCTGCCAAAGGTACTAATAAATGTTTGATGGATAAATAAATGAATGTGTCACACATTTAATTCTATAGAGAAGTACCTTCACCACTCTTAGCACTGATGATTGCTTCCATACAGGGGTTCTAAGAATAGTGATATTAAAGAAAAGTTTTGTCTCTTCTAAAGAAGATTGGGAATATTCTTTCAACCATATCTTACAAATAAATGTAGTCCATAATGTTTTCATTGTATTTCTGCTTGTCATCTTTTGCTTAGATCTAGGCACAAGGCTAAGAATTATATTTACTGTATAAATCCATTTCATTGACCATTACACCTGAGGGTAAAATGCATTACTCATGTCAGGCTAGGCATTTAAACATGGTGGAAAAGTTGAGCCAAAACACACAATGAATAAACTCTAAGTTGTTTAACTATTGGCTGCATGAAAATTTATCCATAAAGAGGATAAGCTCCCTCCCCGCCCCCCCAACACCCAAGGAGCATTTGCGCACAGCCCAAATCCAGTTAATATAAAACATTGTTATGTGAACAGTGGAGAAAAATTTTAGTAGGAAATGTCAAGATGACTAATGCTATTTCCTGAGTGTTTTTTTTTTTATTTTACAGTTGATGAATTAACAGTAGAGAAAGTGCAGATATTAAGCCCATTTCACAGGTGAGGAAAATGTGGACCAGAAAGATGTAATCATATATTCAGTGTCACAGAGTATGAGAATCAGAATTTGAACCTAACTCCAAATTCAGTGATTTTCCAACACAACATGAAGGAAAAATGAGACTTGAGGCAGTGAGGTCACTGGGTGAAAATGGCACTACACTTGGAGTCAGGAAGATCTGAGTTCAAATCTTGTCTCAACCATTTACTAACTCATCACCCTGAGCAAGCCTGTAAAATCCTCATCTGTGCAATGAGAGTAATAATACCACCTTCTTCCCCACATGGTTGTGTGAACCAAATGAGATAATCTTTGTATGTACTTTGTAAACCCTAAAATGCTCTGTAAATGGTGGTTCTTTCTGCTAAAACATGGTACCTGTTCCATACTTCTAGTTTAGTTGGATTATACTCATTTGAAGACAAGAGCTATTTCATCTTTGGCTTTATCAGTAGTTCTTAACCCAGGGTTTGGCACAGAGCAGAAACTTAATAAATGCTTGATGTTTTGAACTGAATGGATAAAACAACAAAGTTTTTCCCTGCATGATTTATTCAATCAATCAATCAAAAGGCATTGTTAAGTGTTCTCTAAGCTAAAGCTCAATACCAAGAGCTGGGAATACTAAGAAAAATCAAAATCTTGCACAATCTCATATTTTTAATACCACACAATTTCCTCTTTGCCAAAAGTCTTTCATCTTCTAATCAATTAAGATAATTACCAAGAATGAGAAATCCCATAATTACCTTGTGCAAATTGATTTTGTGGAATACTTAGAATCAGAAAACACTGACCTGTACGTTTTTCATTCTCCTAAATGCTGTTTTTTCCCCTACCATTTGGCAAAGGACAATGTCTAGAAGCAGAGGCTTTAAGAAACCATTCCCCTTTCTACTCCTACCCCAGATTATACCTCCACTAACATTCTTAGCTAATCTAACGATATTTATCAAGAACTTGCAACTTGAAAAAGGATAGCACTAGGTACTGAGGGCATACCAAAAGGAATTATATATATTCTCTGTTACCAAAGAGTTTCTAGCTCAACTAAGGAAAAGACTTGCACAAAAATAAATATGATTGGACAATGAGACTCATCATCGCATATACAATAGACAGGGATATATTATGAGAATTTGGAGGCTTTAAGGTTGCTTAGACTTGGGAAGGAGATAAAGTAGTTTTCAGAAGGAGTTTCATTATTTGAAGTTTGATGTTTAGAGATAGGCAGAATCTCATCAGAGAGATATTTGGAAAGGGTGAATGGTATACACAATGGCATAGTGATTGAAAAAGATACATTTGTGCCAGTCTGTAGAAAGTTTCGAATGTCAGAAGAAAATATTTGGGCTTAATTTGGTAGGCAGCAGGAGATTTTTGAAGGTTTTTAAGCAAGAGAGTCATACAAGTGGAACTTCATATAACAAAGATGGCTGGGGTAGCGTATGGTAGATTGTGGAAGAGAGAGGCCAGGGGTGGGAAAACCAGTTGAGGTGCTCTTAGAAAGATGATAAAATAAGAAACTAGGCTTTTGGCACCAGACATGGAAAAATGAGCATAGATTCAAGATACAATGAGGTTGGAACTGATGGCACTAGGAAGCCCTACCTCTTGGGGTAGGCAAAGAGGAAACAGACGATTTGAAAGTTTCAGTTCCTGGTGCCTAAGAGAATCATGGAATCATTAATGCAAGTTTGGTAGTGGAGAGTAAGAACAAGCTTCAGGGAATAAGATTAAGTGCACTTTTGAACCTATTGACTCTCAGATATCAGAGGATCATCCAGGAGAAAATGTTGAACATGCAGGTAGAAAGGAAGGCATTGGGAGAAATGATTATTTCTCTCTCATATTAAAAGCCAATTATTAAAATTGGGGTGACTCAAGCTTTTATACCCTGTCTGATTTCCTTTTTCAGTCTCTCTAGGACAGGGTTGATGGAGGATAGGGTTAACATTCTCCTCATTCTGGGTATTGCTATTCTATCCAACTAGATCAGACTTTAATCTAAGATGAAACTTCCTTTGGCTCAGGTCTGGTTGAGGGATAAATTCTTTGAATAGATTGCTCAAGCCTGGAGGCAATTTAGAAGTAAATGACATAATCTAAGTTCCTTAGAATAAGCTCATCCCCTCATTGTAATATTCATTCAAAAATTATTTGTTAACCGCTCAGAGTTGAATGCCACTCCTGAGAACACCCCTCTTCCAAGGGCATATAAACCATGAGCTCTCCACCATGATTGTCTTTGACATTTGAGAGTCCCATAGACTTCTATTCATTAAATGCCAGCATTATTAACAAAATGAGTAATTACCGAGAAATTATGTCTTGAACTTTTTAAATGCCACAGAGTGAAACTGAGAAGCAAGCTCAAGGCTGTAACTATAGATTTGGAAACTAGCATCAGAGAAGTGAGGACAAAGGTTGGGATGACAGAGTGGATTAAATTGAAAAGAGAGAAAAATTAAAAGATATTCAAGTGGGGAGTGAAGAGCTACGTGTATATATTCAGACTACTAATAAAAATGGTAACAACACCATAATATTTCAATTAATCTGTAAACCCATCAATGTATACCCTCAAGAAACACACAGTTATTGTAATAAACAAAGTGGCAAAAGATTAAGAGGTTCTCATTCTGGAAAGCAACATTCCTAGCTTGTCTAACTGAGGAAGTAAAGGTGTATGTTCAAATTCTGGGCCTAAGAAAAATTTTCAGAAAGGGATATCTTTTTATAATTGCAAAATCCTTGATCCTTGACTTGTCATATGGCAGAATTACCACCAGTTAGCTTGATTCCCACAAAAGTAAGTTTACTACTTGTGGTTTTAGCTTCTGAGGCCCAGAGGGGCCAAGAACCTCAGGGAATATGTGATGCAACCCTTATCGGAAACACACATTCCCTTTCCAAGATTTCCCTGGCAAATAGGAGGTTCTTAATGCAAAATCTGTTTTATTTAATTTTCTAGTATAGCATCTGGAACATAGCAGGCTGGTAAAAGTTTCCTGAATTATATATCCCAAAGAAGTGGTCATCTAGTCTTTGCTGAAAACTCCCCAGTGATGGGGTGTTCTATATCACTCAAGTCAACAAGAATTGATTTTGTACTTTTATGTTCTAGGCACTGAATTAAGCATTAGGGATACAGACGAAAGCAAACAGAAAGACAATTCTTGCTCTTGATGAGTTTACATTCTAAGAGGAGAAGAAAAGACATAAAAGGGGGGTAAAAAGGAGTGGAGGAGAGGATTCCATTCTATTTATGGTTATAATTGTTTGGATGTTCTTCCTCATACTCAGTTAAAATGTCCTTTCCTCTAATTCCAAGCACTAGTCCTAATAATGACCTCTAGGGCCAACAAATGTAAATTCTCTCATTCTTCCCCATGCTAGCCCTTGGGCCATTTGAAGAAAACCATCATACCTTCTATGTTTTCTAGCATCCCATTATATCCATCTTACTTACCTACGGCAATTCATATTTGAATAAGTAATTTCTCTGGCAAGGATGATGGGACTCTCTCAATTCTGAACTCTAAGCTTTTCTTTGCTACTTGTGTACCCATACATACACAGCAGCCACTACAATCTGTAATGGGAGAGGGTTAGGAGAAGAAGCATATTATTTTGCTAAGAAATGTTCTAAACCGGTTAAGGTTTTGTTTATAAGGTTGCTACACAGTTTATGTAGCAAACTGTGTAAACCCTTCATTGTATCTGTTTTTTGCCTCCCAGAACCATACACAGAGAAATTACTTTCTGTTTTATGAGCAGAGACAGTCTTTTGCTAGATGGTAACATTCAACATTCTTTTAAATATAACAATATCAATGTAGAGAAGCAAGGTTAACATATAGTCTTAGTAGCAGTATGGAGTAGTGGTTAGAGGGCTATGCCTTGGAGTCCAAAAAAACCAAGGTTCAAATTCTACCTTAAGGTGTCCATGTCACAGCTTTCTTATTTGTAAAATGAATGTTCAGTTTCACAGGCTGCAGAATCCTTTCCAGCTTTAAATCTATAACCATACCTTTAGGTCAAAGGTTGGAAACATCTAGGGGGAAAAAGGGAGCAAAAGGAGACAGATTGCTACCTTTTGAGGTAAAAATCACATTTTGGATTACTCTGTCTTTTTAAAGAAGTCATTTTAACTTGAGCCATTGTGGCATAGAGTATACAGGGCTGGACTTAGAGTCAGGGAGACCTCCTGGCTTCAAGTCCAATCTCTAAAACATACTGGCTGGAAGATGACGTGAAAGCCCCTCAAATCTCTGTGTCCCAGACATCTCCAAAAGTCTATAGATTATAGAGGGTGTTTCTGCACATTGAGTCTCCTCCATCAAAGAAATAACAAGCATTTATACCATTCTAATGCATAGCACCATTCCAACAGTACAGTAGAATTTCTTAGTCGAAGGACTTGGGTTTTAATCCCAGGTCTTCCTTACTACTTTACGACCTTGTATGAAAGACTTCTCTTCTTTGCGCCCCAGTTCCCTCATATGTAAAATAAGGGGTTTAGATCAAATGATCTGTAATAACCTTTCCAGTTCTGACTAAAATTTAATAAAGATCTCAATATGAATTCCAATAAGTACAAGAGGAATGCATCATTTACCTTTATATATTGCCTAGTACCTAGGACAGTGCCTCTATATGTAGTAGGTGGTATCATTAATACTGTTATGAAATAAATATTGCTTTGTTGAGGGCATTCCAAAAACTTTCATGTAGTTTCAAACTTTAATAAAATAAAACTGACCTGAGTTTTTGAATACTCTTTATTTTACAAAGCACTTTAAATAGGCTATCCCCATTTTATACTCACAAAAGTCTTTTTGCACAGATAAGTTGTTATTATTAATACAACTAAGTCTTCACTTTTATTCGTATTTCATTTTTTCTTATTGGACTTTTCCCAAAATTCTAGCCTGTTGAGAAAGTTTTGAATCCTTCCTCACTCTCCAAAATGCCTGTGTCTTCTACAAGTGGGATATCTTATACCAGCTATATACATACTTTGATCTAAGTCACGAATAACAATGTTAAGCAGCACCAAGTTTAGCACAGATCTCTGGGTTTTTCAGGTGAAAGTTAAAACTAACTGTCACTACAGGCACAGACTTCTAACCCTGCCCACCAACTGGCTGTATGTTGTAGAGTGTAGATTATTCCTGCCAGGAATAGAATTTCTATCAGTCTCTTCAAAGATCTAAACTCTATGGGTTTATAATTTGACAGAAAGAATTTTTGTCTTTTTGTAAAACAATTTTAGTCAATATCTTTTGCTTTTATATTACATTATATCCTCCTCCTCACCTCCCAGAAATGTATCCCATACAACAAATATTTAAAAAAAAAACCCAAAAAGTTAATAAAAAGGAAAACTGATCAATACATTCAAAAACTTCTGCAAATGATGAACAAGTCCCATACCTGTGGACTGCCCGCTTTTGTAATGGAGTAAGAGAAATATCCTCATACTGCTTTTCTCTTTCTTAGAGTCATAGTTTTTAAATACAAAATTCACTTTTAATGATTTTGTGGCTATTGATTTTTTTTTCTATTTACATTATTGTAGCCATAAATATTGGTCTCTTGGCTCTACTTACTTCTCTTTGCTTGAATTCATGTAAGTAAGTCCATGCTTCTCTGTACTTATCATATTCATCATTTTTTATAGAGAAATAATATTTGGTTACATCCATGTGCCACTATTTGTCTAGTTTTTACCTAATTGATATATGTGTCATTTGGTTTCAATTCTTGCCTACAGAAAAAAAATGATACTATAAATATTTTGGTGTATTTGGGGGCTTCCTTTTTATTACAGATCTCCTTAGAATATATACCTAGTAGTGAGATGTGTGGGTCAAAGGTTATAAACACTTTAGTCACCTTATTCTCATAACTGCAAATTATGTTCTGAAAGTGATGCTGATTGACAGCTTCACAAAAAGTACACTAGTGTGTCCAGTTTCCCAGGATCCTGCAATATCGATTACTACCATTTTGGGGGCATTGCTAATTTTCTGAGTATCTGGCAAAACCTCAAGATTGTTTCTGATTGGCATTTCTGTTATTATTACTAGTGATTAGGAGCATTAGGAAACTGGGGCCCAAAGAAGGGAAGTCTTTGATCCAAGATCATAAAGTAGTAAGGAAGAACTGGGATTAAAAACCAAGTACTAGGGGCGGCTAGTTGATGCAGTGAATAGAGCACTGACCCTGGAGTCAGGAAGCCCTGAGTTCAAATTCAGCCTCAGACACTTAACACACACACACACACACACACACACACACACACACAAAACCTAGATGTGGGACCTTGGGCAAGTCACTTAACCCCAATTGCCGTACCTTCCCACCTCCAAAAATAAAACACAAAACCAAGTCCTTTGACTTGAAATCCCATGTTTTGTCTATTGTACTATACTCTTAGGATAGTGCTATCCATTAGGGTGGGGCAAATGCCTGCTATTTCTTTGATGGAAGAGATTCAACATGTGAAATATTCTCTGTAATCTGTAGACTTTTGGAAATGACTGGGATACTTAGAGGTGAAGGGGCTTTCGCTTCATCTTCCAGTTAGTATCAATAATATCACATCCATGCAATAGAGCTATCATATGATTATTAATAGTTTATAATTCCTTCAGGAACTGTTTGTATCTTTTGACAACTAATCTTTGGGAATGACTTCTGGTCATATCTATATTATCTGTCTATTATTTGTTTACATATCTTAATTATCAAAGTCTTTTTTGAAAAATTCTAGACATTTCCTTTATTTAGCGACTTTCTTTCTTATTTTTATATGGAACTTTAATAATTTCCATGTACAAGAAATATGTGTTGTCTCTTTTGTGGGAAATGTAGGCAGCACAGCAAATAGAGTGCATGGACCAGAATCAGGAAGACCTAAGTTCAAATCTGACCTCTGACACTCACTAGCTGTGTGATCCTGAGAAAGTCACTTAACCCTGTTTGCCTCTGTTTCCTCATCTGTATAATGGGCTTGAGAAGGAAATGGCAAACCACTCCAGTATCTCTGCCAAGAAAACTCTAAACTGGGTCATGAAGAGTCAGACAGGATTGAAAATGACTAAACAACAAACGATAATAATTTTATCTTTTGTAGCTGCCTCTATCCCTTGTTTAGTTAATGTATCTCCTACTCATAGCTTTGAAAGGTATATAATTGTTTCTATTCTATTTTTATGGTATGGTCTTTAATCGTAAGTTCAGGTATCCATTTTTGAATTTATTTAGCAATAAAGCATGAAATGTTAATGTAATTTCTGCTGTACTACCCTCTAGTATTCCCAGAATTAAAAAAAAAAATAAAATAGAGCGATTTCCTAATTAATTGATGCTTTGAGTTTACTGAACACTAAATTCCATTGCTTTTGCTTCTCCATTGCCCAGTCTTCTTCAAGATCTATTTCTCTATTTTTTAATCAATATCACATACTTTTCTGGCTACTACTTTATAACATAGTGTGATATCTGAAAGTGTCCTGATAACAATAATCCATGGCTAAAGGGTACTGCTTGAAAATTATTAATGATGTTCTCAATATATTTCAGAGATGAATATTTTCTCGGGGCTTTTCTCCTGGGATTCAGTATGATGCAATGGGAAAACAGTGACTTTGGAACTAGAACTCTTGAGAACAAATCTTGCCTCTGTCATTATCTTTGACTAAGCCATTTTATTTCAATGGATATCTCAGTTTCCTTTTCTGTAAAGTAAAAAAAGTTACACTTGATGGCCTTTTCTAGATCTCTGATCTTATTATCTTCATTCTCAAAGTTAAGGTGGAGAATAGAAGAAGAGCAGGTAAAAAAAATGGCAATCATTCATAGAAAATGCCTGTTAGCTGGGGGTGGGGGGCGGGCTAATTCTTTTGGCTTTTAATATGTCATAGAATTATAATGTTAGAAGTAACTTTTTGTTTTTGTTACTGTTCAGTAGTTTCAGCCATGCCCATTTCTTCATGATCCCATTTGGGATTTTCTTGTCAGAGATCCTGAAGTGGTTTGCCGTTTCCTTCTCCAGATCATTTTACAGATGAGGAAATGGAGGCAAACAGGGTTAAGTGACTTGTCTAGGGTTACATAGCCAGTGAGTGCCTAAGATCTAATTTGAACTCAAGTATTCCTGACTCCAAGGCACACTGTGCCATCTTGCTGCCCCCAGAAGTGACTTTAAAGAATATTTAATATGTAATACTGTTTGACACAATTAGAACAGGTCAGAGTCCATTTAATTTTTGTCTTTGTAAAATACTGCCTAACACAGAGCTTGTATTATAATAAGCACTTAATGTTCAATGCATGAATGAGTTATGTAATTTGCTAAAGGTCACACAGAAAGTAAATGGAAAAGCTGGGATCTGAACTCAAGTTCTTTCAGTAGGCTCTTTTCAATCTTCTATGCTACTTCTACAGCTTCAACATATACTGCATTGTGTCAGCCTTACAAAAGTCTTGTGATACAGTCCATGCAAGTACTATTACCTCCATTTAACAGAAGACACAGTGAACGACTAGAGAATGGCTACTGCCTTTAAGGTCCTACTATATGAAGTGGCTGAGCTTGAATATTGTTCTTTTAAATTATTCTTTTCAATCTACTGTGATTTCCATAACACCACACTGACTCTACTAACCAATTGTTTTAGAAAGGGGAATCGTGTAAAACTGTTGATTTATGTAGATATGGAAATGATTTTTTTTTTTGTACCTGAAGGGAACCCTGAGCAAAGGTTACCAGGCACTCATTTTGAATCTTCCAAATGCCATTACTGTGTGAGGAGATTGAACTAGATATTTCTCCAGGACTAAAACTAAATTCTTTAAATTCCAACTAGAAGAGAAGTTCTGTACTAACCAGACTCATAAACCTTGCTTGGGAAGTTTGATTCCACACACTAATGTCAAATATCAACCAAAAGCCAGTCAGGTTTATGTGAAACCTTATTTTCTTTCCTGCTTTGCAAGGCTGGAATGCTAGCCCACTTGCTAAGCAGTCAAAAGATACCCTCCAAGATAAAATGTTTTACTTTAAGCACAGATTATCACACCCCATTAAGATTCCAAAGGGGAACATGTAGTGTCATCATGGAAGTCAATGGAGCAGTAATTAGTACTTGTACATTCTTTGTGTCTGTACTTAATATCTCCTGTATAGATGAATAATTGTGTCACAAAAGTATCAAGGCAAGGGGTGGCTAAGTGGTGCAGTGAATAGAGCCCTGGCCCTGGAGTCAGGAGGACCTGAGTTCAAATATGACCTCAGACGCTTAACACGTACTAGTCGTGTGACCTTGGGCAAGTCACTTAACCCCAATTGCCCTGCCCTCCCCCCTCCAAAAAGTAAAAAAAAAAAATGTCAAGGCATTTCTCAACTGGACTCCTAGTTTAACCTTCTCATCTTCCAGACAAAGCTATCGAGGCTCAGAGATTTTTTTGGAAATATGACAAGGTCAAACATTTAGCTAGTTAGTGGTCAATACTGGAACCCATTATATATATGTTTGTATTTGGAGAAGTTGGATGAATACAAAGTATACATGGTGACCACATAGGGAGAGACAGGCAAGCATCTTAAAACAATTGAGAAAAGACCGTTTTGGGGAAATGGGTCAAGTTGGACAAATATTTGACTCTGCTTTAATGGACATTTTGCTCTCATTTTCTACTGATTTCTTAGGGACTTTATTTTCTGATTACCAACTGGTTTATTCCTTCATTTCAGCATGTATAACACAGGACCTGGATGGATATCATCTTCGGTAGGCATTCTTAGCCTTTTTTAAATTGTGTGTGTGTGTGTGTGTGCGTGTGTGTGTGCGTGTGTGTGTGTGTGTGTGTGTATGTGGGATGTGATCCTTTGGCAGTCTGATGAAGCCTATGGTCCTATATCCATTATAATGTTTTTAGATGCATAAAATACAGAGAATTACAAAGGAAAGCAATTATATTGAAACACAACTATCAAAATAACATGTTAAAAAACTGTACAGATGACTGACTGATTAAGAACTTTTGTCTTAACCAATCAAGCCTTGTTTTTCAGCTTAAGTAAACCTTCATATTCTAAGTGGTATTCCAAATGGAAACTTGGACCAGCCCCAGACTCTTCCCAAGCCCTCAGTCTATCACTTCACAATATCTTCTCAATTCTTTCTTCCTTTATGCCCTATTAATGTCTCAAACTTAAGACCTCTAAGTCTCATTATTTCCTTTCTTTTTGGCCACCCTAACATGAGATCCTCCTATTTGAGAGAGCTCCCTCTTTGGGAGAAACAGCATAAAATCACCATCAACTCCCCCCTTTACTTTCCCACATGTGATATTTCATAGTACTGTCAATGGTTCCTTTGCACAGTTTCTAACTTGGACTCCCCCACTTGTAGTTTACACTGTTGCCAGCCTAATTGAGTGAGACCCTTTTTACCTCATCTCCATTAAGAGGGTTACTTTCTTGACTAAAAACATGAAACAGCTCTCTACTATCTCTAGCAGAAAGTCTAGACACCCCCCTTTTTTTTCATTGAGAGCTCTTCTGTCTTTCTCTAACTTATTCCTTTGTTTCAAAATAAAGCATCTACCAAATTCCAGGCTCTGTATTAGGCACAGGGAAAATGAAGAAAAAAAAAATAGTCAATGTACTCAAGGTGCTATCATTCTACTCTATGGAAACAATATGTAGCCCAAAGCAAATGTGTGTACATAAGTACATACATACATATGTATTTAACAAGTGTTTATACGTAGTAAGAATATGTAAATATACATTGTAAATATGTATATGTTATACATACATACATGTAAAATAAGTACAAGTTGTTTTAGTTTTCATTTTGAAGGTAAACATGAATTACTAGAGAGAGAATAGGAAATATCTCATGGAGAAAAAAATCAGAGCTGCCCCTCCCCTTCAGTTTTCCTTGTACTATGCTTTTGTGTAAGTATATAAATGTTTTCTTGTAAAGGATGTAAAGACTTCTTGTCAAAGTTGTGATTTTAAGTAGGACTTCAAGGAGATTAGGGAAAGAAGGAAGAAATCAGCAAAGAATTACAATCAAAGGAGATAGCCAGACTCAGAGTAAGGATTTGGAGTGTCTTGTTCTGGGAACATCATGGAAGCTAGTGTTACTGTATAGCAGATTATGGGAAGGGATACTCTCCTGTAGAGTGACAGGAAGCAAAATGTAAGAATACTGGAAAGTGTTAGGGGGAGGGGTACAGTTAGGGGGGCACAGCTTATGAAGAGCATTGAATGCCAAATAGAATTTTATATTTGATTTTGGAGGTAATAGGGAGCCACGAGAGTTTACTGAATGGAGTGAGTGTGTACTGAGAAGAGACCTTCCCTTAAGGAAGATTACTTTGGCAAATGAGTAAAATATGGGAGTGGAGTGGACCTGAAGTAGGGAAATCAAGCAGCAAGCTACTTCAACAGACCAGAAATTATGTGATGGGGGTCAACATCAGGGCAGTGGCAATGGCAGAATAAAGAAGGGAACATATATGAGAGTAGTTATGGAAGTAGAATCAATAGACCTTGGTAATAGATTGGATATGGAGAGTGAGCAAAAACTTGGGTGACTGGGGGAATGGTGGTGGACTGGATAGTAAAAAGGAAAGTTATGAAGAGTGGACAGGTTAGGAGAAAGCTCCTTTCTTTCTGATTACCTCGATTTTCCCTTATTTCTTTTGTGATCCATGTTGTCTCTTCTATTGACTTGTGAGGCCCTTGAGAAACTGTTTTTGCCTTTTTTTGGTACTTAGCACAGTGTCTAGCCAATGGTACTGTTAGATAAAAGTTTGTTGATTGGCTGACTTGTTGGGTGAGAACTTGGGAGCCACTGGTAGTAACAATTAAATGAATTGTAGGTGCCAACACTCGCCACCAGGGACTTGTTTCAGGTGGATATTGCATTGGGAAGGAGAAGGAAACTTGAATAACCTATCACTTATCTCTCCAAGGAGACTATAACCTCATGGGAAGCTGAGTCCTTGTCCTCTTCTTCCTTGTCTCCTGTACAGAGTCAGGTATAAAGTACTGCACATGACAAGATGCTAAGAAATATGAACTGAGTGAATAAAATATTTGATTGAATCAGATGCTTATCACTGGTAAAAATCAGGTCTGCATTGGATTTTTCTTTCATTTACTACTTTCATTAAATCCTAGCTTAAGGAAAGGGAGAAGAATTGAGCCTCTTGTATATTAAAAAATATTTAAATATATGAAAAATATCTGAAAGATGTTGATAGTAAACCTAGGCTACAATCCTGACTTTGACTCAAATTAACTTGGATTACCAAGGCTTTTCTTTAATCTTATATTCAGTAGTCTTCTAGTCAGGTTTCCTTGGCTCTCCCATTTTGCAAAAGAGATTACCAAAACCATTAGATGATGTCCAACATTCCACTTACATCACATAAAGCAGCAGTATTCATTGACCTATAGTCTCCAGACTCTGGCTTAGCCTCCTGAATATAATTTTCTTCTAGATGCTCAGTTACAGACATAAAGGCCAATTAAATGGTCCGTCATGGTGGCTCAACTCTGACTCATCCCCACATCTGCCTTCTCTAGTATCTTTCTCATACTGCTTAAAACCACATACAATACAGTAGGGACTTTTCATGCTGCACGTAGGTCCCTTGACAAAACATCCAGCCTCTTGTGGACTGCTTCCTGTTTGTGTCTCCTTGGTTTAGGGTCTCTGCCTAAATGACTTTTTTTTTTTTACCACCACAACCAGCTCTTGAGAGGGGTATTAAAAAGAACTCTATGTAATGGAGTTAGAAAATTTTTATTTATTTCCCAAATTGCTTTAATAATAAACATAATAAAAGCAGAATCTTACTTCAGCCAAAAAACAGCCACAATGGCACCCAAATGTAGATAGCAGATTAACTAATACACCAAAGATGGGAGGTTCAGTCAGGCCCTTGAGGCAATTTTGGAACATTTAGAGTTGATCTTGTCCATTGAATTTTAGGCTGGAAAAGGGGACTACAGTGATCAAGTAATCCAGACCACTGATTTAAAAGGCAGGAATGCAGGCGTGTAGTATTACTTAGGCAAGGTGATGCTATGTCTCATTAGCAGAGATGAAATTAGAATCAAAGTTTTTTGATTTCTAATACAAAACTCTTCCATGGCACTACTATTGCCATCTTTGTTAATAGTTCATTTTCTTTCATTTACTACCTCACAGCAAACACCATTTGTTTTCTTTCAGTGATCCCATATTTTCTATCAAATAAGGGCTGAATAGTGTCCTGTGTTAAAAGTATTTCCTTTCTCTCTCTCCATTAAAATTCCCTTAAGACTGTAGGTTTTGGGCACATCACCTAGTTGCATCAATGAAGGGAGGGTTCACAAGAGCAGTTGTGTATAATAGCAATGGAATGACATGTCTAGATCCCACCAGCTACCACCACACCACCCAAATGAAAGGATGTTTCTCTGCCTTATTCTGGGGATAGCTAATATTCTATTGGAATACCTTGTTTCCATCATTTGCTAGCAGTGTGAACTTGGGAAAGTCATTTCTTTCTGAGTCTCAGATTAATATTCTGGAAAAATGAATTATTATTCAGTAAGGATTTGAAATGTCTGATATAGCTTCACACCTCTCAGATTGATTAATATCACAAAAAAGGAAAATGTTGGATGCTGAAGTGGATGTGGGAAAACTGGGACATTAATAGACTGTTGGTGAAGTTGTGAAGCCAACCATTCTGGAAAGCAATTTGGAACTGTGCCCAAAGGGCTATAAAACTATGCATATCCTTTGATCCAGCTATACTACTGCCAGGTCTATCTCCCACAGACATCCAAAAAAGAGAAAATAACCTATTTGTACAAAAATATTTTTAGCAGTTCTTTTTGTGGTGACTAAGAATTGGTAATCAAAGGGATGCTCATCAATTGGGGAATGGCTGAACAAGTTGTGGTATATGATTGTGATGGAATATTACTGTAATGTAAGAAATGACAAGCAGGATGATTTTAGAAAAAACCTGTACTTACAGGAACTGATGCATGGTAGAGGCAACAGAACCAGGAGAACACTGTACAGAATAAGAGCAATATTGTTCAATGAAGAACTGAATGATTTAGCTATTCTTGGCAATACAATGATCCAAGATGATCCCAAAGGACTAATGATGAAGCATACTACCTGTCTCCAGAGAAAGGATTGATATTATTTGAATACAGACTGAAGCTTGCAATTTTTTCACTTACTTTCTTTAATTTTTTCTTTTACATGAGTCTTCTTATACAAAATGACTAATATGGAAATGTTTTACATAATTGCACAGGTATAGCCTACATCTGCTTGCTCACCATCTCAGGGAAGTGAGAGGGGAGGGAGGTAGGCAACAACAGAATTCGGGACTCAAAATTTTAAATTAAAAAAAAAATAAAGGGGTTGAAATAGATGACCTTGGAGATCACTGACAGCCCTAAATACATGATCCTATGTTCTAATATAGACACTGAATTTTCTAAAGAATATTCTAGCACCTTAAAAATAAAGATTATGAGTCTTTAAAAACAAGTCATTTGAGTCTTCTTGACCCCATTTAGGGTTTTCTTGGTAGAAATACTGGGACAGTTTTCTATTACCTTCTCTAGTTCATTTTACAGGTGAGGAAGTAAAGCAAACAGGGTTCAGTGACTTGCCCAGGGTGACAGAGATAGTAATGTCTGAGCCTTGATTTGAGCTCAAGAAGATGAATCTTCATGATTTCAGGCCTGGAACTCTATCCACTGCACCACCTAGCTGTCCCCAGGGTGAAAAAAGAGTAATTCAGTATTTTCACTATGTTACAGGATTGTTATATAGAACAAATAGGATGACAGATTTTAAACAATTTGTTACAGGACTACACTGAATGTGTCAGAGTCCGCAATTTCGAAAGCCTCAGATGTCACAGAAGATGGAAACAGTGAAGAAGAGCATTCCTCTCCAGGCTGCACTCCTGACTCTCCTAGACTTCCTTTATAATGCCTCTGAAATCTCTTCACCCCAAAGGTTCACTCCAACCTTGGACTTCAAATATTGGAAGTAACCTCCACTCCATTCCTGTGCTGCCTCCCTCTGAATAGCCAGTTCCTTTCAGAACCTCTATTTTAAGAAGGCCAGGGTTGTGCTCATTGCTCTCCAGGTTCTCTCATTTTTTGAGAGCCTCTTCTTTGACCTTTTTAGACCCCTCTCAGTTCATCTCTTCCTTTTAGCCCTTTCAATTCTCTTTTGAAAGTTATCTTCTTTCTTTCTTTTTTTAAAAATTTTATTATAGTTTGCATCATTCATTTCCACAAGATTTTGAGTTACATATTTTCTCCCCATCTTTCCCCCGCCTACCACCCCAAAACAGCCATC
>CM053583.1:36042711-36059595 GCA_028627135.1 Pseudochirops cupreus | reverse complement strand
AATGAGATCACTGGTCCAGTGGCTATCCTCCACTGTTGGACCCTTCAGATGACACTGATGACTCAGAGAAGAAAGTTTTCAACTTTGTTAACCACTCTTAATACCAGACTGGTGTGGGCAGGTCTGATGAGTCAGACCACAGAGATCATTTATGCCTTAGTCATGAAAACTGGTAGTTTCACTGAGCTTAGAGGTTTTACAATAGTTACAAATAACTTTGATTGCTATAATTCAGTGAGAAGAACCAAAAAACCTTTGATTTAGATGCAGAGATTTTGATGGCATATTCAAATTCCACTTTTGGGGTGGACAGGCATGGTTCCATGTCTTATCTTTAAAAGTTCTTTGCAGGGCAGGTAGGTGGTACAGTGAATAGAGCACAAGCCCTGGATTCAGGAAGACCTGAGTTCAAATTCGACCTCAGACACTTGACACTTGTGTGACCTTGGGCAAGTCCCTTAACCCCAACTACCTTGCCTTCTCCCCTCAAAAAAAGAAGCTTAAAAAGTTCTTTACTAGATACACTGCCCATTTATATATTAAAGTCAGAAACATTGGACAAGATGTCTACCCTGAAATTCAATTAACATTTTAAAATTGCTAATCAACAGTCAGTAGCAGTAGGAATACTCCCATGATGGAAGCATGGTGGCTTTTCTCAGTTTCCTTCCTTAGTAGGGGAGTTGGAGCAGGTTCAGAAATTGATGTTGCACCACATATGCTAAGCACAGGTTACTGATCAAAACTGAGCCCTCACCGCTGTTTAGTAATTTTATTTTTCAATTTGGTGGAATTCATTCTATGACTCTCTTTAGGTTTTCTCTCCCTTCAACACCAACCCTCTAACAACTCTTGCCTCAGATGCTTTCCAGTTACGTGAGTACAGACAGTTTCCTCATCTGTCAAGTATAAACTAGCATGTTAACATACTGAGCTGCAGACCAAACTGAAGGTCTACACAGCTGTATTGTTGACTTCATTGTCATATACCAGTGAAACCTGGATAGTCTACTAGCACCAGATCAGAAAATTGACTCATTTTCATTTGAATTGTCTTAGGAAGCTTCTGAAAAGTACCTGGCAAGATACGGTACTGGACACTAAGGCCGTCTCTTAAACTGAACTGCCAAGCATGCAAACTCTACTGCAGAGAGTGTGACTCTGATGGGCTAGCAATGATGTTTGAATGCTGGCTGGACAGTTTCCTAAAAGACTATTTTATATAAAACTCTTACAAGGCAGGGGCTCACACAGAGGTCAGAAGAAGTGATGCAAGGACACTCTCAAGGTCTCTCTGAAGAACTTTGGTGTCAATTGTGAGACATGGGAGACTGCAATAGGGCCACCTAATGTGGTGTGCTACCATCAAAGAAGGCTCTGTGTTTCATCAGCAAAACAGAATCACACTAGTACAAAGGAAACATGATATACATATCTAGAGACATCTCCATCCCAAATGTTCATATGAATTCTTTGTGCCCAATCTGTGGTAAAGCCTTCTGAGAAATCATACTGTAGACTGATCAGCCAAAGTAGAGCACGCTGTCTTTTGATCCCAACATTGTGAAACCATTGGTCCTCTAAAGATGAATAACAAAACATATCAGAACAACAATGGTATGTAATAGCTACGTAAAAATAATACTTGTCTCACAGAGTTGCTGTCAGGATCAAATTTTTATATACATTATATGTGTGTGTGTGTATACATGTATAAATATAATTTATATTATTGTATAATATTATTTATATATTATATATACTTACATACACATATATACATACACATGCATATATACATATATTCTATATGTATATATGTGTATGAACATATGTACATGTATATTACAACTCTGCACATCTTAAGACACTCTGCAAATTGTAGGCATTTAATAATAATGAAGATATTGATAGTATGCCCCTTTTCTCAACAGAGATTCAACATTATACTTAACTGAGAAATTTAGACTTTGTTTCCCTGTTTCGTATCCCAAATACTTGTAAACAACTCTCTATTTTCTCTTCATTTGTTCCAGTCTCTGAGGACTCAGAGAAAGAAACAAATTTGCTAATTTTCTTTGCAAAGCCTGACCAGAATCAGTTTGCCCTTGGGTCCATCCAGAAGTCTTTTCCAGAAGTCTTTCTCCCCTATCTTTAAAAATAATTCCCTTGTTCCTCCCTTCCCCTCCATTCATCCTTCAAGAGCCCTTCTGTCTTTTACAGTCAAACTCCTGGAGGGAGGGGAGAGAGGACACCAACCTGTGCTTCTCATTGCCTTGATTTTTATCTTTAACTTTTTAAACCATTACATTCTGGTTTCTAATTCTAACACTGTACAAACCAGACAATCAGAAAAATAATAAAGGGAGAAGAATAATAAAGAAGAGGAGAGGATGTACAGAAGGGAGGGTACTTTTGAGTATCAACAACATTGAAGATGTCAAAACAAAATAAAGACTAAGAAAGAGCCACCAGATGTGGGAGTAGTAAAGAGATATAATAATAATAATGACTATAAGATCTACAAAAATGCTTTCTAAATATAATTCCATTTTACCCCAGGGAAGAGGGTCCTACTATTATCACCATTTTTCAAATAAGGAAATTGAAGACAACAGTGGATAAATGATTTACCCAGGGTCACACAATTAGTAGGTGTCTGAGATGGATTTGAAGTGATGTCTTCTTGGCTTTAGCATCCTATCTATGCTACCACCTAGCCAATAATCTTGAAGGATATAATAATAATAGTAGGAATAATAATATAGCTATTATTATTATTAATAATAATTTTCTCTCTACTGCCACATCTTAATCCTTTCTCAGCCTTCATTTCATTTGACATGCTTGATCTTTTTTTGGTGGTTTTTTTTTTTGTTTTGTTTTGTTTTTACTTTTTTGCAGGTGATCAGGGGGTAAGTGACTTGTCCAGGGTTACACAGCTAGGAAGTGTCTGAGACTAGATTTGAACTCAGATCCTCCTGACTCCAGGGCCAGTGTTCTACCCACTGTGCCATCTAGCTGCCCCATGCTTGATGCTTTTGACACTGTTGAGTACCTTCTCCTAGATATTCCCTCCCCTTGATTTCTATGACTTTGTTCCCCTTCTGACTATGGTTACTCCCCAGTCTCCTCTGGATCATTACTCATTTCCCACCTTTCATAACATGAGTGCGTACTCCCTCCTCTTTCTCTATATTTTTTTATGCACTTGTTTCATCTGTTCTCATGCTTTCACCTTGATTTATGACTCATAGATTTAGATATTTAGTTCTAGTTTCTTTCTCCTGACCTCTTATCTCCCATGATCACTAACCTCCTAGACATCTCCAAATGATCACCTCAACACGTTCAAAATAGAGCTCCTCATTTCTTTAGGCTAGACTTACCTTTCTTTCCTTCAAACTTCCATATCTGTTGAGGGTGCCAGCAACATTTCAGTAATCCATGCTCAACATCAAAGCCATCTTTAACACTTCCTTCTCCATCATACCCCATATGGGATCAGGTGTCAACTCTTATCCTTTCTATCTCCACATTCTATCTTACATGTATTTTCACTTTCACAGCTATCACTAGAGCTCAGACTTTATCACCTCCAAACTGTACTATCATAGTATCTTTCTAATTATCTCCCTGTATTCATTCTTTTTTCCCCCTCTATTCATTCTTGCCCATTACCCATACCATTAACAAAATATTTTTTCTTAGGCACAAGTCTAACTACGTCACTTTTCAGTGACTCACTAGTACCTCCATGATGAAATACAAACACTTTCACCTTCTTGCTCCAACCTC
Source organism: Pseudochirops cupreus (assembly GCA_028627135.1). Lineage (NCBI taxonomy): Eukaryota > Metazoa > Chordata > Mammalia > Diprotodontia > Pseudocheiridae > Pseudochirops > Pseudochirops cupreus. The sequence continues at coordinate 36,055,797 of CM053583.1, read as the reverse complement.
TTTTTCCGTACTTATTTCTTAGTATTCCCCATCATGAACTGTACAATCTAGTTAAAATTTACTATTAACATTCCCTGACCTTAACGTATTATCACCTGTTTCCAGGCCTTTTCAAAGTCTGTCCTTGATACCTTAAATATGCTTTCTCTACTCTACTGCGTCTTAGACTCCTTGCCTTTCTTCTTGGGCAAGCTCAATTACCATCTCACATGACAAACCTTCTCTCATTTATCCAAATGATAGTGCTTTCTCTCCACAAATCCTTTCAAATTACTTATCTGTATGTGTATCATATTCCTCCTCTAAAAAAGTGGTTCTTTGAAGATGACACTATATGTGTATATACACGTGTACACATACATATATGTATATATTCTTATACAAGTAAGCATATATGGGTATAAGTATTCATGGATATACTATTGGAGGGATGTGATTTTTTATATATGTGTGTATTTGTGTGTTACGTGTATGATATATGTGTATATATACATTCATAAATTATATACACAGAGATAAGGAAATTACATAATGTATAATCTATAATCCAAGATATATAACATATTATGTATCTGTTGTGTATAACATATTATATAAATACCATAATTTATAATATGAAAAGTTTTCTTTTTGTCCTTGTATCGCCAGAGTTTATCAAAGTGTCTTCACGTAGTAAATGCTAAAGAAATGTATTGAACTGAATAGGAGTAAGTAAATGGATAAGACATTTAGAAAAAGAGCATTGGCTCTTTGAGGGTCAATTTTTGGGATCAGAGGAATGAGGGCTCCAATCTTGCCTCTGATGCTTACTCCCTTTGTTACCTTAGGCAAGTAATCCAACTTTTGTGATTTGGTTTTCTCATCTGTTCCATGAGGGGTTTGAACTAGGTGGCATTTGAGGTCCCTACCAGATTTAATCTCTGATCCTGGGAGCCTAAGAATGCTTACCGAGTTGCTAGGTGTTAATCAGGTAATTATTTGTTGGATGTCTGGAGGGAAGAGGAGACCAAAGTTAGAGAGACCAGTTAGAAGATGATTGTGATAAAGCAGGTGTGAGAAAGCAAGGGCTGGTGTGGTAGCATGGTACATACAAGGAAATATGTACAGTAGAATGGTAACTAAGTAACTGAGAGTCAAGGAAGAGGGAACATTGAGCAAAGAGTAATCTGAAAAAGGTCCCAGATGACCACAAGGTCTTGAATACTTTGCATTGTTTTCCTTCTTAAAAATTAATTTTAAGACTGAAAAAAGTCCATATTTGTCATATATAGGCAGATTTAGCCAAAAGCTCATACTTCCCAATGTGCCATGGCACCCAATGTGGTCAGTAACGTTCTCTATGATGCCATGGTGCCAACCTACTCAATAGAATATTCTTCAGGCATTATTGCAGTATCATAAACTCATTTCAAAGTGTCTAAAGGTTCCTCCTTTGCCTCCCTGGTCCCAGTCTTCCTTTGCAAGTATAATACCATGTAGGCAATGAACCACTAATGTTCTTTTACTGTTCACTAATGTTGTTAAGCAAATAATTTCTGCTTACCTTCTATGAATGAATGGTACCTGGCAAGTCTGGTCACCCTAAATCCTTGTAATAGTTACAGATAAATCTAGTTTATTAAGACTGAATAAAGGTTACTTTTCTCCTCCACTCCCAATGTAATATGGTGAATACTGTCCCTTCCTACATGCGTACCTATTCAGAGCTTGTTTGGCTGGCACAGAACAGTAGTGCCAACTCAGCTGTAAGTCACCACGAAAGATTGTTCTTTTTTGATAATTTTCCACTCTTTTTTTCTGGTCCACTGAGCTACTGAGCAATTTGTTAAACTTGTTCTTTTGTTCCCTCTTAAGGGACTTGTAAGCGATGTACTCATCTCATCAGGCTTTCAGAACAGTGTGTGGGCTGAAACAGCCAAGTACAGGGAGGAGGCAATTTGGAGGATGGTGTTTCAGCCATTCACCAGCTTTGATGTTCAGGGTCATGGAAGAAATGGTCCTAAACAATTCAAGTGTGGGCCTTCAGCTCTCAGGCTGACACTAATTGGGACTTAGTTATAAAACACTAGTTAGAGCAGGTTTACTTTTGAGTACCAGTGCCTAGAATAGTGCCTGGAGCATTGCACTAAGTGTGTAATAAATGATTAATTATTGCCCAAATGCACATGCTACTTCAAATTCTGTAGAATAGTACTGTCACATTCAAATAGAAACAGATCCCTATGGATTGCATGTTGACTTAGAAAAATTACGTATTAATGTTTTCTATGTTCTATTCTATTTTATTTATTTTGTTAACTATTTCCCAGTTACATTTTGATCCAGTTCAGGAAGCACTTGGAAGTATTGGGGGCCACATGGACCTCACCTCTGATGTAGAATGAAAGGGATATCCCATGGAAGAGGGATTAAATTAGGTTTATTTTATTTGGCATCAGAAGTTCAATAAGTAGAAGCTGCAAGATGAAAATTTAAATTTGATTTCACAAAGGATTTCCTAACAACTGGAGCCATTTAAAAGTGGAATGAGCTACCTCAAGTGGTGGGGAGTTCCAAGTCCCTGCAGATCTTCAACCAAAGCCTTCATGACTAGAGTAAGCTGTAGAAGTGATAGCTTTTGTTCAGGCACAGGGTAGATTTCAGAGGTCTCTTCCCACTCTGAGCATGTGATAAAACTGCCTAACAAATTAGAGGTTGTTTGGTGTAGTAGGAAGAGCATTAGATTTAGTGATAAAAGATCTGGTTTTTTGCTGTTGTTCTTATTGTTCTGGTTGTTGTCATCATGGTCGTGGTGGTGGCGGTGGTGGTGGTGGTGGTGGCAGCTCTGGAACTTACTGGCTGTGTGGGCATACCACTTTATTCTCAAAACCTCAGTTTAATGATCTGTAAAATGGGGGAAAATCTTTACACTATCCTCAATTGTAAGATTATTTCAGGGGAAGTGCCATGTAAACCATAACATTCTATTAGATGTAAGAAAAATTATTCTGTAAAGGAAAAATAATAATAACCACATCATTGCATAAAATAAAGCAACTTCATAGCAGAAAACAGTCTCTTTCTTTTCTCTGATGACAGAATTAAAGACAATAAAGTACCTAAGAAAATGTCTCTTCCAAGAATCAAGAAGTCATTTGAGGGACTTTGATGATCTCCCACAACTGAGTAAACATACCTGTCTTCTGATAGGCAGAATGGTATCACAGATAAAACAGTAGACTTGGAGTAAAGACTGAGGTGCAAATCTTATGTGAGATGCAGCTGTGTGACCCTGAACAATCACCTACTCTCTCCAGGGTTCAGTTGTTTCATCTGTGAAATCAGGAGGATGGGTCTCAGGCCTTTAATCAAAATCCTGAGCAAAACCCACTAGAGCTTTTTTTTTCTTTCTGACTCATCCATGCTCTGATGGAAATGTTTCAGAGACAACCCACCCCGTGTGTTGGAGGTTTAATAGGCCAGAATGCAGATTTGTACTCTATTATTATTGAGTTGGCTTTATAAAAAATCTCTGATGGATTCACGTCTTCGGGGAGGAGGGGGGTTTCTTTCATAACCACTTTTATGGTTTATCTTGTAAGCAATTTGCAATTGGTTATATTATAGAAGCATTTATTTTCAAGGGTTAAATCTCTGATACAAGGATACCCTGAGAATCAAGAAACAAAGGACTCAAAATGCCTTTAAAGATCCCCCAAAGTTCCATGTCCTTACCTGTAAAATAAAGGAACTGCACTAGTCCCCATGGTTCTTAGTCTGCATATATAACTACATCTATTCTTAGATAAGAAAAGTTGACACTTTGGCTAACTGACCTCTCCATTGTCATACAGTTAATCAATATTTGGGAGGTGGAGAGATGTGACATCGTCTTTTAAGATCATATGAACAAATTAAAGAAATATAACTATTTCCCCTCAACTTTCTCAAAATCACTCTTTCAACTCCACATCTATAGCTTTAGTTACCTGATCAAAATTATTTTGCATTTATGTATCACTTTAACATTTGCAAAACATTTTGCGAACACTATTTAATTTTAATCTCACAGCAACCCTGGAAGGCTCATGCTATTATTATCTCCATTTTACAGATGAAATAATTGAGGCAGACAGGTTATATGACTTATCCAGAATCCTACAGGTACTAAATTTCTGAAATCTTCTTGACTCAAGGGCTAGCTCTCTATGCACTATGCCACCAAACAAATAAGAGAAAAGGTGGGGCTTATTTCTTAAAGGGAAGAAATCCCATCTTATAATATTTTCCTCCAGTGTCATACCATTCTTTTAGACATGATTTTGACAATTTTCAAAGAAATTCTGCAAGAATGTGATATTAACACAAGGTAATACTATATTAGAAAAACCAAATGTTCATTTCTTTGGGATAGTTTGTTAAATGCCTCTCTATTTTATGACAGAATTTACTTTCCACGCATGGTTTGGATTAATAACCAAATCCCTGATCTTTTTTATGTTCACCGGTTCTTTGTTTGAATCTAAAAACTAATTAGTCTTCCATTTTAGTGACTAGTAAATCATTACATTCAAATTGAGGCCAGATTGGTATCACTGAACAGACATGCATGAATAATTCTTAGAAATTGTTTCAGTATCCATCGTCTCTTGAAACTGTCTGCTCTGAGTTACTTGTCTCTTTTCTATCTTTTTTTATGTAGCCATTTATTTCATAAATCTAATATTAAATCAGTTCCAAATCCTTTAGAAAAATTTAATCAAATTTCATTTCCCCAAATTGATGGTGTTTGCACTTGGTTTTGTATTGAATTCCTAGGGGGAAAACCTAGAAACTCTTGCCTTTGTCATCCAGTTTGATTATTCTATAGACTAATCAAAAAAACAAAATTCCAAAATTCTTTGAACACTAATTAATGAAATACCTTTTCCCTGTTACTAAAATATATCAATGGAACACCCCCCAGTCATGAGTGTGATCAAAACCCTTCTAGAGATGTTGTCCTTTGTGACTCTTATCCATGCTCTGCTATGGATCTTTCACAGACAATCCATCCCATGTGTTGGAGCCTCAGTAGTGCAACATGTAGGTTTGCTCTCTACTATCACTGTGTTATTGTTGTTGTTGTTTTAATCTGTGACAAGCTTACCTCCTTTCCTGGACCTTTCATCATCACATTTATGCCTTTTCTTGTCTGCAATTTGTGGTTGGTTATGATAGATCCATTTATTAAGTATATGTTCCTAGTCTAGTGATAATCATAGCAATGCATATCCATTTATGGCCATACTATGACTCCCCATTTCCCTTTGGACAGAGGCGTGCTAGCAATCGACAAGCTACTTTCTTGTGCTGGAGGGAGAGGAAAGGGCTAGGTGAATGCATGCAGACACATTTTTAAAGTTTAGTCAGCATTCTTTACATTTTCTCCATCATTTTTTAAAGGTAAACAATTGTACACCTTGATTTGTGGCTTGCCAATTTCCAAAGTGTAAATGCTCACACACAACTCCTAAGAACTAAGATAGTCAGCTCCAGCACACCACTGCTTTTGGGTGACCCACAGCTTTTATTTTTATTGGCTGTGGTCCTCAGTCATAAACTAGCAAAGAAAAGGAAGAATTTTGGTTTCAGAGTGAAGCTTGGAGTTCCTGAAAACTGCTCAGTTTTTAAAATGCATTCCAGTTTGCTCTTCCCTTTGTAATTGACACTGGGATCACCTGATTATCCATTTACAGCGTCTGGATAAGCTCAATGGGCTATCCATCCAGTTATATTTGATACTATGGAGAACAACCATTCTTCAGCCACTTAGTTTTTCCTTCATCAATCCTTAAGGTAATTTCTTGAGTGCTCTTAACTCCTGTTTAGTAAGTTGTGTGATTGATATTCCCAGTCTCTACCAGACCAAAGTAATTTTAAACAGGAATGTCTAGAAAAAATATATCATTTCAGAGGAAATAATTGTTCTATTTGTTCCAGATGCTGAAAGCCTCAATTTCTCTATTTTTTAATTAATTCATTTTTTTTCTCTGTAGTTACTTGACTGTATATTATCTCAGGGCTTCTTGGCCTTTTTGGATCATGGGCCACTTGGGCAGTATGCTGAAATCTTTGGACCTCCCTCTCAGAATAATATTTTAAGTGCATAAAATAAAATAAGATTACAAAGGAATCAATTATATTGAAATATAGTTATCAAATATTACAAATAAAAGTTTCACAGATCTGAGTTTAAGAAACCCTGCTCTATTGTAATATTGTAGAGCAAATACGGTCAGTGATGGCATAAAAGTGACAAATTTCCAAACTAACTGTATCAATTACCTTTAAAAATACATGTTCCCAGTCTATTGATACTAGCAGTAAAGCAAATCAAATTGTGTTTTATTTAAGCATCTGACTAAAGGGATTTGGGAGGTAAGAGTTTAATCTGGCTTGCAATGAATATTGAAGCCAGTAGAGGGCCAGCCAAGTCCAGGTTGAACAAGAACCAACATGAGCCAGAGTAGAAAACTGGGTGTGTCATATTGAGGGAAACCAAATGATTGCTAAGATAGTGCTGAATCTTCAAACAGGATGGCCAAGTTTCCTGATCAGAAATGCATCTTTGTATCCAGTTTCCTTTTTTTATTCCCAGGGTTTAGTATAGTATACTGTACAACTTGGGGGAAGGGGTGGTAAGAGAGCCTGGAGATTTGGGGGTAGGAAAGATGGTCTCTGATTTCTTTAGTTTACGGAACTCTTGGTGGGAAACCTCCCTCTACTGTTGGAAATTATCACTCCATCTGTAAGTTACATTCTTAGAGATTTGTCTAGGAAATATTTAAGTGGTCATACAGTTATTATATGTCAAACTCAGTACTTAAATGCAGATGTTCTTGTCTTCAAAACTCTAGCCACCATGCACTATAACCTCTTATCATGTGCCTGGCACATAGAAGGCATCTAACAAATATTGATTGATTGATCAGCTGACATAATAGGTACTTGAATTTAATGTGGAGAAGTATTACATCTTACTTCCTGCAGGGAAGATAGAGAACTCAGCGGACATGAAAAAGGAAAACACTAAGAAGGGAAGGTGGCTGGGGTAAGCCCCCCATTAAAGTTATAAGGTAACTGAAAAAGAATGGGCTGCTAAAGAAATGAGATTTTGAGGCACATATGAGATCAGTTTCTCATAGAATTGTAACTTGGATAATTTTTACAGGTTCATAAGATCGTAGTTTTAAATCTACAAGGGACTTGGATAACATTGAGTCTTACCTCCTCATGTCTTATAGATGAGAAAATGGAAGCAAACAGAGTTTAAGGGACCTGTCCATGGTCCCACAGCTAATAACTTTCTGAGATGGGCTCTCAACTACAAGTTTCCCTGAATCTAAGACTGGTGTTCTTTCTATTGCATTATACTGCCTCTTAATGAATCTGATCCTAATAGCCCCATTGCTCCATTTTGATGAAGACCTACATCTTTCCTGCTCTCTTCCTTCACCAGAGACTACTATGTTCTGTGTAGACAAGCACCTGCACTGAAAACTGTCCTTTCATAAACAGGCAATTTTCACTTTACATGAATTTGAATTATGCAAATTCAACTTTACTTAAGGAATTTTAAAAGAAATCTGAACATCTATGGTAACTTTACTGTATAGTACTGTGAATATTTTATTGTTAACTTTACCTTTCATTTTATATTCTGTTTATTATCATGGTATAGTTTTTATTATGTCTGTATTTTGGTACATTTTAAGATATGCATAAAGGAATTATTTTGTGTGTGCCTTTATAAGCTAAGTAAAGTAGGTGGGTAGGGGCAAATTGGCATCATGAAAAATTACTTTACATAGAGGTCTACATAAAGGTTCCATCTACATAAAGCAAAAACTGTCTGTACTTAAATTTAACTACCTACAGGTTAATCCTATTGTTAGTTACTAGATGGAACTCTCCTCATGCTGATGTATAAGCCTTACTTTGCCACTACAGTTCAGCCACCCTTTTTTTGGGGGGGAGGGCAGGGTCCTGATGGTGTCAATAGACAGATGTAAGAATTTTTCTAACAGGCACTAGGAAGCCACTATACATTCTTGAGAAAAGTAATGACTATAGAAATAGTATTTTTAAAAGATTAGCCTCTCTCTCCCTCCACTTCCATTTTGTATTACACTCAGACAAAAAGCAGGGATAAGCTAGAAAACAATGACAGTCATCCTGGCATGTGGTGATAAAGACTTCGACAAGGCTCTTGGATATGCCAAAGTGGGAATGGAAAGAAAGATGCAGGCCATTATGTATAAGGAAAAGGAAATCTATGTTCCAATTTAAAACCTTAATTACCAAAAAAAAAAAAAAACCAAAACAAAATCCTGAGCCACAAAGAAGTATTACTAGATTAATGGAGTATTTCTTACCTACCAAATTTAGAGCTGGAAGGCACTTCAGCTGTTTCACATGCATGACATTTAATCTCCCACTTCTGTGTCTTTGTACAAGTTGGTTTGTATGCCTAGAATTTTCTGCCCTCAATTTTGCTTCTTGGGATCTCTCATACTTTTGGAAGGTCAGTTCAAGTATCTTCTTTTACATGTGGTCTTTCCTAATTCTTTTCCCCTTCCTAATCACTTCATAGACTCATCTATGGAAAGGACATTAGAGATCACATTGTCCATCCTATTCATTTTTAAATGGGGTACTGAGTTGTCAGTGTCTACCCCCAAAAATAATGACCTTGTATATATTTTGTTTTTTTTTTCTTTTCTGTATACAGACCCTAACTCCCCTCCTTGACCTCCACAAATCTCGAACTGACCATAGCCCAATGCTCTGTCTCACTTCAGTTTTACAGAAGAGGACACTAAGGCCTAATAAAGTTAAGTGACTTAGCCAAGGTCACACAGATAGCAAGCTCCAACAGCTCTTTACATCATGCACAACTGTCCAGAAGTGACCTTTAGAGAGCACCTTCTCAGAAATCCTCATTTAAGAATTTGGTCAATGATGATCCAGAGATGAGAATGACTTGTCCAAAAATCACACAACAAATGAAGACTTAAATTCAGATATTCAGAAGAGAACTTTTTCAGTAGATTTTTAATATAGACTCAGTCATTAGACATTTTAAGGTTTCTCCAGAAAGTTTGCTTAGAATGATTTCAGAGTGACCTTGCCTTCCAGTGGCAAAACAGAGCAGTGAAAGATTTGTGTGAGTTCCTTTGAAAGAATTTGAGTGTTATGCACTAGAAATTGGTGAAAATGAAGGTTATTGAAGGCTGGTGTGAATCTGAACATTGTATCTCAAACACAAAAGTTCAAACTACTTTCCAAGATACTTACTAGTCAATTTGGAGAGAAAACAAATGACACCAGAGTTCCTTTGGTTAGAAAATAAAGTGGAATGTCAATTACATAGTGAAAACAATTCAGTTTTTCATTCTTAATTGCTTTACAGACACTTGTGAATGTTTTTCACCCTTTTAAGAGCATTACAAAAAAAACCCAACTTCCTCAAATCTTATGTAGTATGCAATTTTTTTTTCTCTCTGTCAATTACATATCTCAACTCCTGTTTGACAGATGGTAATAGCTTGAGAGCTGGAGAAATCAAAACAGGTCTCAAGCACATAAAGTGTTGCTCTGATTGTTTCATCCCTAAGTCTTGCCGACTATAAATATCTCCATCACATATGGTTACTTTATGCCAAGAGGCAATGGTTGACTTGAATGACTAACACACTGGATTTGCTGGGTGGAGAGAAGGTGGAAGGGATGCCGTAGAGCAAAGGAATCTTAGTTGTAATGTGCTGCCCTTCCTTGGTCTAGATTGTTTAGATCTGATCTAGGTGAAATTCTAAAGTTTGTAAATTACACATAGGATTTTGTAGCCTCATGAAACACTGAGGTTCTCTGTATCTTGCTGGATACTTGGTCATCTACATTCTAATTGAAGACCTCCAATGATGTTTACATGATGAGTTCTAGCAGTCCACTGTGGTTTGGGGTATCTCTGATTAGGAGGAAACTTTTCCTTATATTAAGAACTAATGTGCTCCTTTGTAACTTTCCCCCACTCTACTAAATTCTGCCCCCTGGGGGCAGTATAGCAAGAAAGTGTAATCTCTATTCCACAGGCTATATATGTATGTGTGTGTGTGTGTACACACATATATACACATATGCATATGTGTATATATGTGTGTATGTGTATGTGTGTGTAGTTTTAAATGGCTATTTTTTCCCCAAGAGAATGAATCAAGTACAACAGTATGATTCATTTTTAGTGAGATCAATTGTGTATGTATGTTCCTAGTTAACATCATAATACCCCTGTAATATATACACTTTTTATTTAGCTCAAGTCAAGTTGATTTGAGATCTTATTTTAATGTGCAATATCAGAATGGGTTCCTATTTTTATGATATAATCAGGAACCAAACAGTGGAAACCCTTATTCATATTTAAAAACCATGCATTAATGTCACACAATTCTAACTTTAATGTAGTGCCAGAGATAGGTTTTTACCAAGTTTGTGATAGGAATATTTGCCCTTATTCTTTTCCAGTTCATGCAGCTGGTGGGGAACATCTCTGTAGACACAGATTCAATTCTGTTTCAGCAATCCAATATGCATTTATTAAAGACTTGGATTATGCAAGACACTATGGCTTCAGCACCTGTGCTCACCCATCTATTCAGTAAACTTCAGTGGGTTCCTGTCATCACCAGGACCAGATATAAATTACTCTATTTGGCTTTTTAAGCTCTTAAAAACCTGCCCTCCAATTTTTTTTCAGTCTTCTTTATCTTATCCCATCCCTGTACAGACAAACACTCAGTGTTTCTTTGGCAATGGCCTCTTTGTTGTTCCTTACATATAACATGCATCTCTTTATTCCAGGCATTTTCTCTAGCTATTATTCATACCTGAAATACTCTCCAACCTCATTGCTGCCTTCTTATTCCTCTGGCTTTCTCATGTTACAGATAAAAATTCCATCCTATACAGTAAGGCTTTCCTGATTCCCCCTTTAGCAGGTGACTTCCTTCTATCATCTCCAATTTATCCTGTACCTAGTTGTAACCTGTTGTCTTCCCCATTAAACTGTGAGCTCCTTGAATACAGGGACTGTCTTTTTGTCTTTCTTTGTCTCTCCAGCACTTACAACAATTCCTAGTGCATGGTAGGCACCTAATAAATGCTTATTCAATATTGACTGAGTGACTACAGGAGGACTTTTCTAATCTCCCCTGCTGCTAAGATTTCCCATCACCCCAAACTACCTGGTATTTACTTTGCCTAAATTCTGAATCTGTTTTAATGCATCCATGTTGGTTTCACTGATAGGATGTAAAGTCCTTGAAGACAATAACTCTTTTTTTGTGTGTGTGTGTTCTCAGTTGTTAAAATAATACCTGGTGATTAGTGAGGAGGCATTCAATATATGGTTTTTGACTGAGTGGACTTGAGACCAAAGGCAAAACATCTCTTCTCTCATTCATTTTAAAGGATAGGATACAGATACAGATAAGGAAGTAAAAAATAAAACAACAGAATTTCAAGAGATGAGAATAATAACAACTGGGTGCAATGGGAAAGGCCTTGAATAAGTTGATGAACAATGTCATGTATAATTGTCAATATTAAATATAATTGCTTTGTTGATGCCATTTATTTGGCAGATGTGGTAGTGGCAATGGGGACACTGAGCCAAGCAGTCATAGGAAATTCTCTCCTCAATAATGGATGGACAGGTTAATAGGAAAGCAGGGGTGGTGGTGTAGGAGAACAGTTCTGTTTACAGGGTTCTCGGCTTGACCTGACCATTAGTGCTCATTAGTCTTCAGTTGGTGGTAGTAGCAGCTATGATGGCCATAAAGGATCTTGTATAAGAGGTAATACCTGAGCTATTCTTTGAATGAGGATAGATAGGAGAGAGGAAGAAATGTAATTTAGATTTGGGAGACCAGATGTACAAGAATATAGAGAAAGGAGATGACCTCTTACATATGGGAAATAGATAGGAATACTGATTGACTGGAAAAGAGACTTCATAAAGGTGAAAAATGGGGAAAATACTGGAAAGATTGGTTAGAGTCATATGATTGAAGACTTTAAATGCCAGGTCAAGGGTTTCTTTATTTTTGTTTTTAACAAATTTATCCAAGAGGCATTTAGAAGTCATTTAGTAGTATTGAGTAGGGAAGGGAAAGTACCCACATCAATTGTGAGACTGAAAGATACCCAAAGTTCAAGAAATATTTTGCAAAAGCATCTGTTCATCATCAATAAGCAATTTTAAGCATTTACTATCTACAATTTATTATCTATTTACAACAAGCAATAATTAAGCACTTACTATGCCACTATCATAGCAAAATTATGGTACCTACCATAGGAGTACACATATGAAAGAGAAACTCACAGTCTTTCTTCAATACAGTTTTAATCAGACCCACCAGAGAACAAAATATTTCAAAGTCAAACATCTCGTATTTAATATTTATCTAATAACTTAATCTGTATTTGGTAACTCAAATATTATAACTGTATCTCTGATCTAATTGTGAAGATTCAGTGCATATCATGACCCATCTATTCCTGACCATACAACATTCCTATACCACTTTGATCAATGTTTTCCCATTAGCTTGCCCATGCATTCAACCTCCTTCCATAGTTTGTCTTGATAGCATGAGCTTACCAGTTGGGCACAAGGTCTCTCTGCCTGTTATTCCTTACCTTGGCCACCAAGTCATCTTTATTTATTACTTATCCATTTCTTTAAAAAATTATCCTTCATTCTATACCTCTTTCATAATTATTTTTTAAGAATTATAGCCTAGAGGGCGGAGCCAAGATGGCGGCGTAGCAGCAGCAACATATCGCAGCTCTCACATAGCCACCCCAAAATACCCATAAAATAGGACTCTAAACCAATCCTAGAACGCCAAAATGCATACAAATATACTTCCCACTAAAGTCAGCTCGGCTACGAGGAACCATATCAGCACTGCGAACCGAAACCAGCCTGGCCTGAAGCCGCCGCGGCTGTGCCCCAGGGGCGGCTGGATGGGAGGAGCTGAGGAGCCTCTCAGGCGAGCG
>CM053583.1:36012707-36042211 GCA_028627135.1 Pseudochirops cupreus | reverse complement strand
AAAACTTCATAGCTTCCCAGAAACAATACAAATCACTTGCCATTCTTTTCCAGTTGTTGGTCCAGTGTATTGTCCAATTGCTCTCCATCCAAGATATATACTATTTATGAAGGAACTCTATAGGTTATCCATCTAACCCATCACAGTCTAGAAATCGATATTGTTCATCCCCTTGGGTTTTTTTGGTGTGGATTGTTAAACCAAACCATTTTGAGTGGTTATGGATTTTCACCCAGAAATCTCTGGAGTTGAACAGTATAGCAAAATAAATGACAAGGAAGATTCCCTCTGTATATATGGGATAATAATTCATAAATAGCCAGGTCACCATGCCACAATGGGAAAGGAAGCACTATCACTGGATGTAAACATGGGTCCTTAGCTACAAGATATGGTGATAAACGATTTCTCCACTGACCTGATATATGGTCATTGAATTTCCATCAAACATTTTTTAAGCATAGCATGACTCAGTAGATAAATAATTGACCTCAAAATCAGGAAGATTTGTTTGCAAATTCTACCTCTTTCAAAAAATGACTACATGACCCTGACAAGTCATTTAAGCCTTTAATGGTCCAATTACCTTTGAAAAACTGTAAATTTCAGGACAGGTAACAATTTTTGTTGGCAGAGGAAATAATAGCATGATGGAGAAAGCACAGGTTTTCAAGTCAGGAAGCCCTGGGGCAAGGGCCTATCTGAGCATCCTATCTGCTGTGTGATCCTCAGGATCTCAGTTCTTTAAAAAGTTAAATGATAGGGCTACTACCCCTCTTGGGTCCCTTCTAGACCTAAATCTATTATCTTGTGAATTTATAAGTCCTTAATTAAGACTTCCCAGTGCTGAAGAAGTTACAGGCTTAGGTTTTGTTTCTTGGATTGTTTGTTTGTTTGTTTGTTTAATATTAAAATACTAACATCTCAAAAGAAATAGATCACTTCCTTAATGTCTTTCTCTCAGAATGAGCTGATTAAACTGGGCCATTACCAATCATCTTGACTCTTGTCTTGCCACTGGACTTTGATAACTTTGGAGAAGAAAGTGAGGCTAATGCCTTTGTGCAGCTCTGCCTCACTTCAATCTAATTCACCACAAGTCAAGTCATCACCTTCATGATGTCATTGATCCTCTTCAAGAATAAAGGACAAAGAACAATAACAAGAGCTGATGAGATGAACTTCAGTCATAAAATGAGCCCTTAGAGGATGAAACATAGAGTGTAAAAGTCATAGATAACCTCACAGATTTAAAGGCAAAAAGGACCTTAGAAGTTACCATGTCTAACCCCTTCATCTTAAGAATGCAGAAATTGGGGCACAGAAGTTAAGTGACTTGTCCAGATCTCACAACTAGTATGTGTCAGAGGTGTGATTTGAACCAAGATCTTCTTGATTCCAAGTCCAGTATTCTCTCCATGACTCCATGCTGCCTCTACAATTTTTTGTAGAAGGGAGGGGGGGGGAGTGAATTGGGAAAACCAGAAGCATGCCAGCTGAGAAGTCCAAAGTGGAAAGTATCAGGTAACTTGATGGCGAGGAAGGAGAGAAGATGGAGAGGGAGGACCTTGGAAAGGGTAACACCAAAACAAAGGGGAATTGGGAATGAGGGAAATAGAAGCACAGAGCCTTCCTAGGTCAGCCCTGAGCAGGGACCATATGCAAATGCTTGTTTTTATTGTGTGTGTAAAGAGCAATGCTTGTACATATTTCTTCATTTTCCAAGCATTGTTGTATAATAGAACCCCACAAACTTGGAAGACTTGGTGCTTATAATGTTTGGAGACTTATGTAACCATTTGTTATCTATTCTGAGAATAATTATGAAGATGTACTTTTGCTTTTGATGGTAGAAAGATTTCACAGACTAAAAATATACACCCTGGTTGAATTTGGCAAGCACATTCTAGTATATATTTGTTAGATGCTCAGAAATACCAGTGGTCTCTCTAATTCCTTATTGGAGTTACAACCAGACCCTTCTAATTCATAATATGTAGGTTGGAAGCTGAGTCTGAATTGCTCTACATTTTAAGAGATATTTATCCTTTTCTATATGAGTAATATCATTCAGTTCAGTCATTAAGCACTCACTATGTTCAAGGCACTGGAGATAAAGAGATAAAATAAATCATAGACCATACTCTCAGAGATCTTACAATATAGCAGTGTTGATGAATATGTGTGTGTTTATGTGTTGGGGGGGAGGGGTGCTGTGCACACAAATGCCTAATATTTGGCAATATTGCCAAGTCAAAGCCCAATTAGTCTCCTCTAACGAGCAGATAAAAATTATATTTAATTGGCATATTAATCACTGGTATAGAAGCTGCTAGCTTGCTGTTAAAATGATTTTAAATCTTATTTTAATCATCAAGTATATGAACTTTAGTATGATATGCCCATGCTATACCAGGTGCCAGTAAACAAACTTGCCTAAGAAGACAGACTAGTTGCTTTGCAATCATGTTTATGCTACAACTTTGATTTAGCATCCCCCCTTTAATATTAATATTACACTGGTCTCTTCAGTAAAATCTGATGATTCCTTGCCTTGTGGAAAGGACATTAGATTCCCTACAGCCATGCTTACAGATCTTTCAGAGGTGAAAGTATCTGAAGTAATTGTCCAACCTGAGGCTATGTGCTTCTTATACAAGGACAGTGTAGCTAAATGTAGAGTCTCATCATCATCATCATCACTCAATCATCATTATTTTTTTAAATCAAAGATAACTCATGAAATATTATAATTTATATCAATATAGATGGGAATCAAGCGTAATAAGAATCCATTCCTTTGTTTTCCATTGTATTTTTGAGTAATTCCAGCAGCTTCTTGGCTTTTCCCTCATAATCGTTCTTGACCATAATCATATCTTTGCCAGTTAAATATAAAATTGGGGCAGCATTCTATATATCTATCTGTATTGATATATACAAACATATACATATGTTATAATAATCACAAATGTTACATATTATATGTCATTACATGTACATATGTGTGTGTATATATACATATATAAACTTCTCCTTTGCAAGTTGTAGGGTTGAGTTCCTCCCATAACCATTACTATGGGGCAATTATTGACTCAACAGTTACTGCAATCACTATATGACCTTTGTCCAATAACTGCTGGAGGAGCTGAACTATTGTTATATTGATACAGTCATTATAAGTGAAACTAGATTATAAGTGAGACTCTCTTAGATGGAGAAATATATAAATTAAACTACTTTAATTAAGATAGAAAAAGAAAATTCATTTTATACTGTCAAAGATGATGAGAAACCTATTTCATGGGTCATCTTTACTACTTGAATAGACATAAGGAAAACTAACTAGGAAGGTCATAGAAATTAATTTAAAAAAAATAATAATATAATTGCCTGTTACAATGGGATGAAAGAAGCGAGTACAGTCTTACCTGATCTTCTAAATTTGGGCTTGACATAAGAAAAAAAATAAAACAATTAGAGCCATCCAGAGGTGAAATTGGCTGCCATAAACCATTATGAGTTCTTTACTCTATTGAAATCTTCACACAAAGGCTGGCTAACTAACCACATGCTGGCTATGTTGAAGAGGATTCTTTCTCAGATGCCATATAGACTAGAGATTTTCTCTGATGCTCCTTCTAATTTTTATATTGTGTGATTCTGGATGAAATTCTATGACATTTTGTTTTAGTTCAAAAGTAAACTCAGAGAAGGAGAAAAAAAAAACTTGGGCTAATAATGATGGCTTTGGAGCAAGATATGAAAGAAGTCAAAGATTGATACACTCCTAGCTCTCAAATCTGTATGTCAAGAATGTTTGATTTTGTGTGTTTGGTTTTTGTTTAGAGGTAAGCTTCTTCATGTTAATTGTGTCATGGGCTTCTTTGGCAGTCTAAGCCTATGAATTCCTTCTCAGGGTAATGTTATCAATGCATAAAATGGATTATGAAAGAAACCAAGTATTAGTGAAAATCAAAATGTATTTTCTCCTATACAATTTCATGGACCACATGGAAGTCCAAAGACATCCCAAAAGATGAAATTGAATATGACTGAAGAGATAGTAAGAGGTCAGTTAGAGATGTAGAATTGATCTTTGTAATTGGCCATTTGTCTGTAGTCAGCTGCACCAGCAGGGGCAAATATCTAAGATGAGAAGGCTAACAAAAAGAACACAGTGCTTTGTTCAGTTAAAACAACTCCTACCCAAATTGTTTAAATAAAAAATAGAAAAAAAAATACAGATAAAGATTGTGATAATTACCATTTCCTATTAAAAAGGCAATGTAAAATGAAGGGGGGAGAGAGCAACGAAACAGCAGCTAAAATGATACGTTTCTCCTATATTTGGGGCAGTGGAAAAGAGAGAGGTACAGAGAAGATCTCAGAAACTGGAAGCAAAAGATTGAAAAGATTCCCCACCCCACCCCACCCCCTGCTTTCTTTGGTTTTGTGCCCTTGAAGGGGGATGGTAATAATGAGAGCCCATTTGATAATGGGAGGACAGCATAAACCGGGGAAAGACTGACTCTCCACTAATAGAGTATGGAGGGATACAGTAATCTTCATCTACTTACAACTTTAGACTTTCCTTCTCTACCCCAAGATCACAAAATTTGGAGAAATTAGGTCTCAGATTTAAAAATTAAAACCCCAGAAGAAGGATGGGGAAATCTGCCAACCCTGGCCCTCCAGTCAATTTATATTGTGACCTTGACCTTATCATCATATCTCAATTTTTGTCATCCACACAATCAATAATTTAAATTATATAAATATTGTGTTTCAGAATCAATAACAGGAAGATTAGGAATGGTGATGTGAATTTCTAAAATGCTTCCAGGTCTGCCAAGATTTTTAATTGGTACCCAATTTGAATTGAGCTTTCCTGAGTTAAGAATGAACAAAGTGGTATAAGAAAAACTCAGTAATTATATGAAGAATTTACTAGCCAAGCAACAAAACATCAACCAAGCCAAACTTGACATAGTTATCATTTTGGGATGGCTAAGTTTAGCAATTTGGTCCTCCAAAAAGGTACACTGCTGTTGCTGATCTAAATGTTGGCATGCCGTGTGGGGAACAAAAAAAAAAATGATAAAGCTAGTACTCCACTCAGTAAAACTGAAAATGACGAACTATTTACATGTTTTGTGGGAGGTTGAGTCTTTTCCCAATGAGGGGAGATGGTATTTAAAGTAATAAATGTATATATATATATATATATATATATATATATATATATATATATATGTATATATATATGTATATATATGTATATATATGTATATATATGTAAATATATATATATACATATATATATATATATAATTATCCTTTGAGCATGTAGCAGTCATGTATAATGGAAAGAATACTGTACCCTGACTCAGTCATTTAGTAGTTATGTATTCTTAGGTGAATCTAATTTCTCTGGGCCTTTTTTTTACTTATCTTTTTTTTTCCCCTTGGGCAAGATCATTTCTAAGGTCTCTTACAATTTCAAAACCGTGTGATTCATTTCCAAGTGGCAAAAAAGTCAACAAGTTCATTGGCAAAATACTATGGTAGAAGGTATTGAAAGATTGGAACATCATGAGACAGCTAGGTGAGGCATTGGGCCAGAGCACTGGGCTTGATGGAAGGAAGACCTGAATTCAGATCCTGACTCTACTCACAGACTGTGTTATCCTGGACAAAGTCCTTTAACCTCTCATAGACTTAGTTTTCTCATCTTTAAAGTGGGGGTAGCAGTAGTACCTACCTCACAAGTATAAATGAGATAACATATTACAGTGCTTTGCAAACCTTACAAAACCACAGGATTGCTAATCGTCATTGTTGTCATTCTTATTGTTGCTTTTGTTGTTGTTGCTGTTTTTGCTGTGGTTGTTCACTTCACAAAGTAGCCAAAATTTGTTCAGGGGGAAAAATGCACCTTAAGAGATTTTGGCACAAAACCTAGCTAAGCCTGGCGATTCACTCATCATTTGTAGATGAAGTGAGAATGTGAACAACAAATGTGAAATTCGATAGAATTGCCCACAATTTGGTAGTAATATGTTCTCATTGGTGGCAGCAGTATAACCACCATGTTTAGGCTCTGTTACTTCAATATGTGGTATCCTGTGTAAGGAATGTAAAGACATTTCAGGTAAGGAGTGGAGGATGATACTGATTACCAGAAAGGATCAGAAAGTAACTAGTAGCCCTATGGTGGCAATTCTACTGAGTGTAGAAGGGAACCAAGGGAAGGTCCAAGGAAAAGAAAGACTGCATTTCAGACATAGGAAACATCCTGTGTAAGAACAAGGATGTGAGAGATCTAATGTAATTTATAGAGAATTGCAAGTAGACCAGCTTGACTGGAGGATAAAATGTATAAGAAGTAATGTGAAATCGATCTACAAAGATAGGTCAGAGCCAGTGAGGCACAGAAGGGTTAATTAACTTGTCCAAGGTCATAGGTATCTGAGGCTGAATTTGAACTCAAGTCTTCCTGAATACAGGTCTTACAGCTCTTTCCATTCTACCACCTAGTTGCCTAGGTGTACTGGATTTGGAGCCATAGGACATAGGTTCAGGTCTTGGCTCAGCCTTCTAGTACCTACATGACTTTGGGTAATTCATGCATCACTTAACCCAAACTAAGGGTATTTAATTGGATAACTTCCAGCCCAAAATATCTGATGTGATGGTCTATTTACCTGAAATAAGCACTTCATTATACAGGCACCTAGATGTATAATTGAATACCAGAAGAGCAAACAAGATTGTTTTTTTAAGAATCTGAACAATATTTTCTATTATCTTAAATAGTTTCATGCCATGAAAACATATATCATTCATACCATGACTCTCTCAGTGACATTGTATGATTGTAAGTCATTGAACACCATGATCTTAGGAGAATCAAAATACCAGATAATCTAAAGAGGAAAATGTGGGGTCCTTGAAGTATGTAGAATGTACAAAAGAAGAGAAGACAGGAGAAAGGAGAAGAGATGAGAGAGAAGAAGGGAGGAAGACAGAGGAGGGGGAAGAAAAGGAAAGGAGAGGAGAGAAGAGTATCAAGACATGAAAATGAGATATGACATAAAAGAATTTGTAGGAACAAGGAGAATGAGTTATGTGGCAATAATGAGAATTAGCAGATAGCTAGCCTTAGTCAGAAACCTCTATGGAAAATTTATAGGAACAATCTCAGTCCAATCCAACAAGCATTTATTAAGTGCCTACTGCATACAAGGCCCTAGAATAAACACTTCACACAAAAAGAAAAACAGAGCAACAGTCTCTGTCCCCTTAAAATTTACTTTCTCCCAGGAGTGGTGAGGGGTTAAGTGGGAAGATGGAGTCCAGGACATATTTTGAGAGTATATAATATGTCACAAATAAAGTACATACACAGAAATTTGAAGGAGAGAATATATGGTCAGTGGGGTCAGGAGAGGTTTTCTTATAGAAGATGGAATATAAACTGAGCCTTAAAGAAGTTAGAGATTCTAAGAGGTAGAAGTAGAAGTGAGAGAGCTATCCTCTAGACATGGACAGTAGCTAATGCAAAGACTGTGATGCAGAAAATATAATTATCAAGTTCAAGAAATGGCAAATAGGTCATTTTGCCTGGAACACAGAGTCTATGCACAATTGTTTGTAAAGGGCTTTATATGACAAGATTTGGGTGGGGAGAGGGCTGTATTTTATCCAAAGTAATAGGAATACAGTGAAGCTTGTTTAATGAAGGTTTGTCATGGTAAAGTTTGTGCTTTAGGATAAGAACCTGAAAAGTCAAATGCAAAGAAAAATGTAAAGAAGAGCTTGGAATCCTCACTGATAGAATCACCTTCCACACAGCTAGATCCAGATACGTAGTGAAAGCAGACATCCATTTAACAATCCAAATGTGATTTCACCTCAGCTCACTCCATATCATTCCTCTTCCTTTACTCATCTGTCCCCTATAAAACTCCACCAAAACAACAAACACGCTGAAAAACAAAACATCACAAAACTTTAATTAGATGTCGACATGATAGATTACAGGGAGATATAGAACTTCAAAATCTCCTTTCTCTCTCTCAAATCTTTATCTCCCTCCCCTTTTCTCCCAGAAATTATATAAAGAGTAAAATGGGTCTGTGATCTCAGCAATGTGGGAATTCTATTCCATGATACAGTAATCCATCCATGCCCACCCTTCCTCCCAGGGGCAGTGTGATAAATTGGAAAACAGGCTGTAAACTAACTTGCAGAACCAAATTTCAGGCCCAAGCTGGCTACTTACTTATTAGCTAGATTTCTTTGGGCAAGTCCCTAAAGCTTCTCAGAGTTTCAGTGATCTTTCTGTTTTATTTTTAAATGAGTGGGATGATGGGGGAGGGGGGAGGCAGGGAGGTGAGGAGGCTGGATGGCACAGTGAAGATTCTCTGACCTGGAGTCAGGAAGATTCATCTTCCTGAGTTCAAATCCAGCCTCAGATACATATTAGCTCTGTGACTCCTGGACAAGTCACTTAAGTCCATTTGTCTGGAGTCCTCATCAATATAATGGGTTGCTGAAGGAAATGACAAACCACTCTACTATCTTTGCCAAGAAAACCCCAAAAGGAGTCTTGAAGAGTTGGACATGACTGAAAAAGTACTAAATTACAACAAACAAACAATGGGTGGGAAGGAAAGAAAATAGATTTCTGTGTTGTTGCTGTTGTTGTTTTTAAATATTAAGGGTTGTATTCATTTTCAAATGGGGTCATTGTATTATTATTTCTACTTAGCTGTTTTACCTTGTTACAAGAAAACTCTCATGAAGTAGAAATAATCCGTTAACATATACTGTAAAAACACACCTAGGTACCATGGTAGATAGAATATTGGGCCTGGAGTCAGGAAGACTCATCTTCCCAACTTCAAATCTGGCCTCAGACACTGAGGGACAAGTCACTTAACCTCATATGCCTCAGTTTCCTCATCTGTAAAATGAGCTGGAAAAGGAAATGAAAAACCACTCCAGTATCTTTGCTAAGCAAGCCCCAAATGGAATCTTGAAAAGTTGGACACAACTGAAAAAAAACTGACCACCAACGATAAGAATGTAAAAACAAAACACATCAACAAAAATAGACACCAAAAATGAATAAATAAACAAGAAAAATATGATTGAAGCAAAGAGTTTTAGATCTATGATACCATGTCTCAAATTTATGGAATTTATTGACTTTATTAACTTTATTAAAACTCAACAGTTTTAGATCTATGATACCATGTCTCAAATTTATCCAGAGGAAAGTTTCCAAGAGGGGAGGGATATTCCCAGCATCCTCGTTTGCTCTTTATGTTCAATAACAAGGATACCAAGAAATAACAAGCCTATCCATCGGTTAGCCTTTACTCTTGCCACATGACTAATTCATGGTCTTTTGGGCACTCCTGTATTTCTTTAAGCACTTTTTAACTTGAGTTCTTCCTAACTTTTCTGTTTGTGCTGTTTCTTATCTCGTTCACATCCATCAAGTACCTCTCTATTGCACTCTTGGCAATTCTCTTTTTTCAGTTTTATGAGACCAAAGTGTTCCATGAGTAGTGTTCCTGAAACAAATCCAATAAACAATCTGTATTAAAAAGGTAAACCTTTGTCTCCAGGGGAAGCTTGGATTTATTTTTAAAAATTCGATTTCAAAAAAAAGTTAGTTAACTATCCAGGAGATGGAACATGTTTGTGCTTCTCTGATTTCTGCATTAAAAATATTTGTTAGATATCATTATGTGTTCATTGATTTAATAGACATATACAAATAAGAGTTACATTAAAAGGAAATACTTCTAAGAACAGTGTTTTCATTAGCCTAGAGAACTCCTGGATGAGGAACTCTGTCTGTCAATGTGGTTTGGCACCTTCTCTACAACTTAAAGGGTTCTAGAATTGCCTTGAGTGCTGCTAGGTTAAGTGATTTGCCAAGGTCATGGTCAATCTGGGTCAGAAACAGTCCTTAAGTCTATGTCCTTCTGGTATACTCTCCAGTATACCATTTTGCATAATGGATCTGAATTCAGTCCCTCAAACTTATTTTCATACATTGGAAGATTTTTTTTTTCTGCCATACCAGTACTTTTAAACCCCTAAAATGGCATTAAAAAAAATAGTTCAGGTCCTTTGACTGAAACAAAGATTTGAAACATTGAGAAATGGACCATTTAGGTCTGTCCTCCAATGCATTCAGCATCACTGTGAATGACATTATGATGAAAATAATAGCAAATAATTATATAGCTTTTTATGGGCATCTAGGTGACACGGTGGATAGAATGCCAGATCTGGAGTCAGGAAGTCCTGAGTTCAAATTTGCCTCAGACACTTCCTAGCTGTGTGACCTTGGGTAAGTCAACCCTGTTTGCCTCAGTTTCCTTATCCATAAAATGAACTGGAGAAGGAAATGGCTAACCACTCTAATATCTTTGCCAAGAAAACCCCGAATGGGTTCAGGAAGAGTCGTGCATGAATGAAACAACTGAACAATAATAATATAGCATTTTAATCCATGTTAATAGTTAACATTTCCATAGTACATAATTTAATAGTAATAATACCTAACATTTGTATGGTACTTTGAGGTTTCCAAAGCGTCTTACATATCTACCACTTGATCGATTCTCACAACAACCCTGTGAGATGGATGTTCTTATGACCTTCATTTTGCAGATCATGAAAGTGAGGCTGAGAAAAATTAAGTCATTTGCTCACAGAGAGGAGAGTCTGAGACAAGATTTGAACTCAGATCTTCCTAACTTCAAGTCTAGAACTCTCTTGAATAGGTCACCTAGTTGCCTTGTCCCTCTACTTTATAAAGTTGTCATTTCTCCTTTACTTTCTCTTCCAATGGCATGCCATGTGATTTGATCTGACATATGATATTAAAGTAGGCAAAGAGTGAATTCAGTTTTATGCTCCCAGTTTCTCCCTTTATCTCTTGTGTTCATCAGGACCCATGGCGCCAGCTGCCACTGTGTGTAAATTGGTGAAATATGAGTCAGGTGGAACACTTAACTCCTAAAAGTTTCTATGCATTGGCACTCAGCCATTTTATTTCAATGACAAAGATAATTAACTCTGCCCATCCCTGAATGTCTGGTGGTCATAATTGTAATAGGAAAAGGCTTGTTTTACAATCCAAGCATGGATATTTTTTCAAAGATAGGGTTTATCTGTATCTTTTAAAAATTCTCTATAGCAACTACCAGACACCTCAATTCAATATTTGTGTCTTTTAAAAATTCTCCATAGCAACTACCAGATATCTCAGTTCAGCCATTAAATGACTATTAATTGCAGGCAACTATACTATACCTTGGCTTACAAAAAAATAGCTCTAGATGCCAAGGAGTTTCAATTCTACTTGCAAGTACAACAAATGCAGACATATATAAGTAAATGCTCATTGGAGGAGGTAGAGGGTGCTAAGAACTGAGTTCAGGTAGGTTACAAGTGAAACCTACAGATTAGAATTCTGAAAGGTAGTGTTTGGGATGAAAAATATCCTTTATCCTTAATTTAGTGAAAAGAAATAAACACAGAGATCTCTTGGGATAAGAACAGGACTTTATTCTCTTCCTCGGGAGAAGAGGGTGGTCTTCGCCATGACTCATATGGAGAAGAGGCAAGTTACAAAAGATAGTGCTGGAATTTATAACCTAAATTAGTCAAGACCCCTCCCCGACTGTTTCCCCTCTCATTGGTGGAGAGGCATACTTCACCAAATACTTCCCCAACTGGGACAACAAGGAAAGATAAGGGGAGGGTCCCACCAAGGCGGGAAAACAAAGGAAGATAAAAGTGATTGACAGAAGCAATTTGAAAAGTTAACCACCCCAAATTGAGAAGTTTTCACTCATCCCATACAGTAGTGATTAGAAAGGTATGTATTGTAAGCAAGGGAGACAGCTTATGCAAATGTTTGGAGGTGGGAGAATGAATGTTACCTATGGAGAATAAGTATTAAAAAAAATCAGCCAGAAAGAGTAGAGGATTTATAGTCAGAGGACCCAGGTTCAAAATCTGTCATGAACTGTGCAAGGCACACTGGACAAGTCACCCTCCCTGGTTCTCAGTTGTCTTCAACTGAAAAGTGAATTAGATGGCCTCTAACACCCCTTCCAGCTCCACATCTGAGGACCCATTCCTAGAACAATAGGCTCTTTACTTCTTAAGAACTGTGTCTGAAAAGTGATTGTATTCCTTAATCTCTTACATTAATGTTTTAGAAATTGTTTGAGTTTCTTTGCCTATATTTGTGTGTGCCAATAGATTCTAAGTGGAATGGCAGGATTATGGGAAAGGGGGGGGGCAGTAATAACAGCCAGTGCTGAGGTAACCCTTTAAGCTTCCCAGAGGAACTGACATACACATTTTATCTGAGTTTTATGCTGAGTAAAAGCACTGGTGCTATTATTGCCCCTATTTTCTGAAAGTGAAGGAACGTAAAGAGATTATGTAATTTACCTGGGTCACAGAAACAGTAAACTGTGGAAGCAGGATCCAAACCCAGGAGTCTCCTGGCATCTATAGCAATGGATGGTCAGCAGTGAGAAGAACAAAAAATGGGGAGTTTGAAGCCAAATCAGCTGAATGGGATGGCATGGTTAAGTGAGAGACAAGCATTATAATTAGTATTGTGTGGAGGATACCATATGATCAATTATAGACCCAACTTTAGAAATTAATGCAATCTATTCGTCACTGCTTCTACTGACTTCATTTGGTTTGCCTAGGCTAAATAGCAGGAAACAAAGAACGCATGGTGAGGTGGTGGGGTGGAAAGCAGGATTAGAGCCCAGATTGTGTCAGGGAGTCAGCTACCATGAAAATGAGACATGCAACTTTCTTCTACTTTCCAAGTA
Organism: Pseudochirops cupreus; assembly: GCA_028627135.1. Classification (NCBI taxonomy): domain Eukaryota; kingdom Metazoa; phylum Chordata; class Mammalia; order Diprotodontia; family Pseudocheiridae; genus Pseudochirops; species Pseudochirops cupreus. The sequence continues at coordinate 36,029,318 of CM053583.1, read as the reverse complement.
CTAGAACTCCTCCATAGGCCTACAAGTCTGCCAGTGGTTGCAGGGAAAGGCCACTGGGCTGAATTTTCACAAAAGAGTGATGTACTTGACTTCCACACAGAGGGAAGAAAGTCAATGCTGGCCTGTTTAAAGATACAGGAAACCAAAGAAAACTCCAGAGGAGAATGACAAATGGGTATAAGGAATGGGGAGAGAGAAAAATAACAGTTTTTTTTTAAAGAATGAAATAATCAATGAACAAACAAGGAAACATTTTAACACTTTCCCCAGCGAAGCTAATGAGTATTCATTCCATTTCTCAGATTTGTATTCAGATGTCAGTAGTCATTTGTTGAATGGTGCTAAGTGCTGAGGATACAGTAAAAGACAAAAGTGCCTGCCTTCAGGGAGCTCACAATCTAATGAGAAAGATGACAAGTAAACAACTCTATACTAACCCTGTGTGTGTGTGTGTGTGTGTGTGTGTGTGTGTGTGTGTGTATGATGAATTGAAGACAATATCAGAAGGAAAGAATGAGTATAACAGGGGTCATTTTCTTGTGGAAAATGGAATTTCAGGATACTTTCTTTCATTGACCTCTTCAAATTTCTAACCACCTTCAAAGGTCACCTTCTCTAATGAAGACCTTCGTGTTGTCACTGCTGTTCAGTTTTTCCCCAGTTATCTAGCTTTTTTTGGTATATGTTTATATGTGTCCATACTATTTCAGATGATAAAATGTAAACTCCTTGAGGGCAGGGTCTGTTTCATGTTTACATTTGTATTCGTAGAGCTTAGAGCATTGCTTGGCATATAATTGGCACTCAATGCTTATTGATTCATTTTATTTATATTTCCTGCATTCCATAACTATAAAGAAGCTGCCCTTTCACTTCTGAAAGGTGTCTCTCTTTAATAATGTGACCTGAGAATTCCATCCATACATGTTGGCACTAGCTCCTCCTTCCCCTCTCCTCCTCATCTTATCCTAAGCATTTCCTATCTGTGTATCCTGGGTTTTCTGTAAAGCAGATGGTGGTAGAAATCTTGATCTAGCCCAAAGCTGGTTCCCTCAGCAGCCTTCCCTTAAGGAATGCTTTAAAAACACCCACAGATTTGTTTTGAATTTTCAGCAGCAGACCCTGGGATTGGATCCTAAGAAACCTTTACCTCACCTAGTGTGTTTCCTTGGAAGGGAAAATCATTATTCATTTTCTGGAAAAAGAAGCCAACTTGCTTATCTAAGGCTGTATGTGTATGGGGATGGGGGGGGATTTTTAGCAATCAATAGACCACTTAGGTGATTGAAATGTCTCATTTAAAGTCAGATATGTGGTGCTTGAGTCTAAAACAAAATTAAAAATAAAATAACATAAAGTCAGATATGAGGTTCCTGGTTCAGTCCTAGGCAATGTTACAAGCTCTCAATTACCTCCCCAACCCCTTAGTCAGAAAACAGACCTCTATGACAAAGCTGTTCAAATCAATAGAGTTTGCTGGTTTCTAGGACTTGAAATAGCTAACTGTACTATTGAGCATGGTATGCCCTGAGGCATTGGTCTAAATGACCGTGTTGATCATAGGTAAGAAAATTGAGTTAGAAACCTTTCTGAAATTGCATTTGTACTTCCCATCCCAATGAGAAGAAGCAGTCAAAAGAGGAAGGTAGAAAAAGTCATCTCTGGGTTTTTACCATCTTAGATATATCTTCTGCCGATTGATTCTGAATGGAGGCACCCTAGATGCATAGGCCAAGTGGGCACAGACAGGTGATGTGATCTGCATCCCTGGAGGGCATGTACACACCTGGGGATTTCAGATCTCTAAATTCTTTGGAGCACTGAATGTCAGTGAGAGACATTTTGTTTTAAACTAGGGTTGACCAGAATGAGGGAAGTTGAAAAGCTAATGATTATGGAGAACAGTGGAATGCAGTGGGGAAGGCACTGAGATGAAGGTAATGATGACAGCAGACATTTATATAGGGCTTGACGACTTGCAAAGCAATTTATAAATAATACCTCCTTTGATTCTTGTAACAAAACTAGGAAGAAACTGAAGCAAACAGGTCCAGTGATTTATCCAGGGTCACATGGCTGTAAGTATCTGAGGGGGGATTTGAATTCAGTTCTTCCTGACTCCAGGCCTGGCATGCCTTATCCACTGTGCTACGATGTAAGTACCATATACAAGTATAAAGAAAATCCAAGATGATGCTGAGAAATACCTCTTGTATTTAAAATTATTTTCTCCTATAAAAGCTTACCAATAACACAATCATCTATACCAGTGGTTCTCAACCTGTGGGGGTTGAATGACCCTTTCACAGGGGTTGCCTAAGACCATCGGAAAACACATGTTTCTCATGGTCTTAGGAACCAAGATACTGCTCCTCTATCTGTGTCCAGGCAGGTCCGCCCACATGCAGATACGCCCACATACAAGTATTAAAGGGTCATGGCATTAGGAAGGTTGAGAACCACTGATCTATACTATCATGTCTTTATAGAGAGTTTCATAGGATATAATCTAAGAACCCCAGCCTGCAATTCAAGGCCTCCTGTAGTCTTGTTCCCACTTCCCTTTCCAATATCATTCCCTTTTATTCCTCTTCATGAACTCTATATTCCTGATGGATTGGTTCTGCTTCCTGTTTTCCTATGCATGACATTCAATCTCCCACCTTGGTTTGACTTTTAAAGTCCTTCTTTGACAACTGGGCAAAACTGTCTTTCTAGCCTTACTGAGGATGATTCTCCCTCATCCTCTTCTAGGGAGCATTGAAGATATAGTGCTGGACCTAAAGTCAGGAAGATCTGAATTCAAAGCCAACCAAAAACATTTACTAGCTGTGTGACCCCGTGCAAGTCACTTAACCTTTATTTATTTCAGTTTCCACATCTGTAAAATGGAAGTAGCAATAGCTCCTATGTCCCAGAGTGGTTTCAGGGATAAAATGAAGTAACGTTCATAAAACTCTTCATAAACACTAACTGTAACTGTTACAACAGGAATAGCAATAATATATTTTATATAACCAAACAGACCTTCTCGGGTTTCTCAAATGACAGTCTGTCTCCAACCTCTGTGCTTTTGCTTTGGACACTCCCCATAGCATGAAAGTATTATCTCCTCCCCTCTACTCCATAACACCCCTCTATTTCTTTTTCTTTTGAGATATTTTGGGGTTAGGTAACTTGCCCAGGGTCATACAGCTAGTAAGTATCTGAGACCAGATTTGAACTCAGTTCCTATTGACTCCAAGGTCAGTATTCTATCCACTGTACCACCTATCTGTTCAAGCCCCTCTCTTTGGAGGTGCATCTCAAGAACCACTATATTCATCAAGCATTCCCTGGACCCACCATTCCACATTATCTTATATTTGACTGTTTTTTTATTTAGTTGATTCATATTGATTCTGTCTATAGTTAAACTCATACTTACTGTCTTTCCCATTCAAATGTAAGCTCTTGACAAATAGAGATTATTTCATGCCTTGTGTCTGTATCCTCAGAGCCTAGTTTGGTGCCTACCACTTAGCAGAAAATTGATAAAGGTGTATCAATTGAGTGATAGAATGGGCCTACTGCCATGGATGTGTACAGACTGGGTGAGTTCCTAAAACAGATTCACCACCATATCAGAATTAGGTTTGGGAGTAGGGTTTTAATGGAATGACTAAAAAGGGACCTTTTAGAGATACTCTCTCAGTTGAAGGAAGTGATTCTGTTATGGAAATTTCCAATATGGTGCTGCCTTAGGGAAAGGAGAGAACATTATGGATCTTCATATGCTTTGATTTTGTAACAATAATAGTTTATAGGGTGGATTATAAGTAAAAAGTAACCCAGATATGTATATATACATACATATACACATACATACTCATATACTGAGGAAGGGAAGGAGGGTGAGAGAAAGAGAGAGAGAGAGAGAGAGAGAGAAGAGGGAACAGGAGAGAGAGTCAGGTTTGGCACATGTTCAGTTATTTGTCATGTTTGTTTTTATATGACCCCATTTGGGGTTTTCTTGGCAAAGCTACTAGAGTGGTTTGCCATTTCCTTCTCCAGCTCATTTTGTGGATGAGGAAACCGAGGCAAACAGGGTTAAGTGACTTGCCCAGGGTCACACAACTAGAAAGTGTCTGAAGCCACATTTGAACTCAGGAAGAAGACTCTTCCTGATTTTGGTTCAGGGCTCTATCCATTGTGCCATCTAGTTTCCCTAGAATAGCACTCAATTAATGCTTATTGATCCTTTGATCTACATTGCCTATATGCTATGACTGCGAAGCAGCTGCAGACATGCAGATCTATGTGTGTGTGCATATATATACAAGATATGTATGTATGTATGCAGAGAGAGAAAGAGAGAGAGAGAGAGAGAGAGAGAGAAAGAATCTCATACGCGAAACAATCCTGTGAGGCTGTTTGTCTGAATAGTGTCCCATTTTATGGATGAGGAAATCGAGGCTTAAGGACAGGAAATTACTTACCCTTTGTCAAATTTATGTTAATAGAACCATTGAACCTGGCAACCTCTTATCATACCTGTGGTTAGAAATAACCTTATATATAAACCATGTCCCTCATCAAGAAAAAGGATATCTGTCTTATTCAAGTAGCTTCAATACAAATATAGTACTGCATGCTTAATGCCTCTGTTCTTGGAGTGTTCATTGACCATCTTTGTGAATCCTTTCATTGCTCTGCAGTCCCTTGCTGCTGCAGCCTAGCTATCCTCAAAGAGCAAAAAAGAGTAACCCAATACTATGGTTGCAATTTGGAAATTACGTATCCCTCCTCTAATTGTTCCATATGACCTCTCAGTTGGTCTCACTAACACCCAATGGTTTATCTCTTAGCTCTTACATGATACCATTCCTGATGACAAAGGGTGAAAAGAGAATAGAAGCTAGACAACCATGGTATTTTAAGAAGAACCTGGGAGCCTGAGAGCTGGCAAAAACCTTAGAAATCATGTATTTAGTTCATCCCCCTGCCCATTTCATAGACACTGAGACCGAATGAGGCATTTGACTGATGGAAAATCAAATGCCCTCAGCTGTAAATTAAGCAGATTGAACCACATAGTTAAACTCTACAAGCCAGTCAGACGCTGACATTTGCAGCTTCTGAGTCTGTGTGTGTATTGTATACGTTGTTGTTGCTCTTACTATTGCTGCTGTTCTTGTTAGTCCAGCTCATTGTCTGAAGTTTTAAAAGATTCATTTATATTTAGAGTGTTATATGATATCCAGGTATGGCTGTAATGTCAATGAGGTACAGCAGTGAGAGCATGGGATTTGGAGTCAGAAAACATGGGTTCAAAACTCAGCTCTACCATTTGTTACTAAGGAGTCATTGGTCAAATCACTGCCTCTCTTTGAACCTCAGAAAGAGAAAGTATAGGGGCATAGGGGTCTTAAATGACCCCAAATCTCTTCTACCTTTCAATCTAGGGAAGACCAGCTGGCTCAATGGAAAGAATATTAGTTTCTGTGAATCTGGGTTCAGATCCTGGCTTTGTTACTTTCATCCTGTGTGATATTACTCAAGTCAGTTTCCCTCATCAGGGTTCAGTTTCTTTATCAGTAAAATTAAGGGATTGGTCTATAACATTTCTTTCTGCTTCCAAAGGTATGCCCCTACAAACCTGTAACTTTGACTTTCTTGCAGAACTGAGCTAATTATAACTGGGCTCAGTTTGAGTCCTCCCTGGGTGAAGCAAATCAACTTTTAGGACTTTTTTTTACAGGAGGTTTTCCATCCTGCTTGGCTGCCTTTATTTTATTTATAACCCTAGGCAGAGCACTACGCATGTTTCTCCTAGGATGTGAAAGCCTACACCATGCATAGCATCCTTTCCTGGCTCTGTCTGCGTGCTACTGGTGTCCGGGGTTGTTCCCAAAGTATCCACTAAGGGGAGTCGGGACGCTGGACCTCCCTTTTTGGTTTCTATGACAACGGTGAGGAGGAGAGCCTCTCCAGCAGAGCCCCTGCTAAAGCAGGTGTTGGGTTGCCCACAGCTCCAGAAGCTCCGATCTTCAGGAGCTCGGGAGTGCTCTCTCCCTGCAGCACTGGCGTGAGTTCCCCCAAGCTCAGCTGAACGAAAATGGTTCACCACTCAGGGTCGATCCAATCCTTTAAGCAGCAGAAAGGTTAGTGAGAACCTCAGTCTCCACTCCTTTCCCTCTACCTCCCTCCCCGGGGTTGTTTTATTAGGTCTGCATGCCCTTGCAGTCTGACAGGAGAATCCCTTCAGAGCTCCCCACTTGGCTCCTCGAAGCTGATACTAAGCAACTCGGGGTCTTTGAATTATCTCTTATTGCTTCATCAATAGCTGAGGGTGATTTCCTGAGTTTCCTCACTGTGCCTAAGGTTAAGTAATCTCCTGTCACAGTATCCTGATTTCCAAGTGCCATTTCCACTGACTATGAATGCACTGCAGTAAACCACAAAGGATGTATGGCATAGCTTGGTATGTCCAGTTGGTTCTGGAGCTGTTGGACGGGGGAACTGAGTGCTATTTGCTCAGCGTTAAAGGTGGTTTAGCCAGCAGGGTGGAAGCCACTGAAGACATCTTATGATTTCAGGCTACATGCAGTCTTAGAAAGTGTCTGTGAGTGTGTGGTCAGAGCTAGGAACTCATCAGCTCTATCAGAAAAGTTTATTCCATATGAGACCAAAAGGCTTGATTCTCCAGCCTAGTCTATGTTCCATAATCTGAGCAATATCTCTTTGTAAAGTACATCTGAGAAACTTCAGCCAGGGCTCCCTCAAGTTTTTGCCTTCTGTTTTCCCTGCCATGCATGGCACAGTAATTTATCTTCAGCCCCTGCAATGCTCAGGAAAGGAAACATGATTTCAAATGTCACTCAATCACTGCATTCTTTCATCCAGGCATTTGATTTGCAAAGCTATTAAGGATCCTGCTTGAATGGTTTTTAGTTTTTGTTGGGTTTTTTTTTTCTCCCCTGCCTCTCAATGACAGGCTGCCCAAATGTCTTTATTAACCAACATCATTACTCTTTTGTTAAAATAGCTATAGAGACAATAGAGTTACTGGCCATAAAGTTGCTCAGTTTCATGTGCATCAGTATCTTCATGGAATAGCAAAATAAAACATTTTAGATTTAAAAAAATAGTTCCAAGATGATTATATAACCTGCATTTTTAATTATATACTTGGCATTTATTCACTTATTAGCATTTTACTTGGTATCTTTCATTTCTATGAATGAATCTCACTGGTGAAGGGGTAGAGATATATTGGGTATCTACCACATCACCACTCAGGAAGTTTCTGCTCTCTGGGAGTTACCAGAGAGTTGGGATCTTTCATATGTCTTGGCACTAGATAAAACACACACAGACACACACACACATGCATCCAGAGCCATATGGCCATAACTATATTCCCACTTATAATACCAACACTTCCAGTACATTTTATATTTTATTTGTCTCAAAAGCTTAGTCTTGTTTAACTTAAATACAGTACTTTTAGACTTAGATTTTACTTTATTTTTATGAATAGTGTTGGGAGGAGAAAAAATAATTTACTTGTTTTTTTCCAGGGCACCAGAAATATCCTATTCCTTTCTGTTCCACATCTATGATTCACCCATATCTAAAGACAGACTGTCTTTAAATGGCCCCTAAAACAACTTTTTCTGTGGGGACACATGTGGTATTTTTTTTTTAATTTAAAGCAAATAATGGCCAACTTTGAGTCAATCTGTTAGTGCTCAGAAGAAGTAATGAACAGTTATGTAAATGCTGATCTTCCTTGGTGTTTCCATGATGATATCTAGGAGATGTGATTTTGTAGTGTTCTTTGACTGCCTGGTACACAGCCTTTCCGTGTGTGTGTGTGTGTGTGTGTGTGTGTGTGTATGTATGTGTGTGTGTGTGTGTGTTTGTGTTTTGTTTTGTTTAATAAAGGCAGCTTTAGCAAAACAAAAAATGTAAAAGCTAGGAGGAAACGTAATTAGATTTTAACAGTGAGGGTATGAGAAATTGTTGGTGCATAGCCCTGCCTAGAATGCCTAGGAAAATCAACATGAGGTCATTTTGCTAGGAAGAAATGGCCAGTTTCTCAAAATGCTCCATCCTTCTGGACCTGTCTGAGGCTACAGATTCCGTTCATGGGAAGATAGGATCCGACACTGAGGATTAAATGGTCTCTTAGAGGCTGTCTAGTCCAAACCCCTACATTTTACATTCTGGAAACTGAGTCCCAGAGAGGATGACTCTCACAAGATCTCACAGGCAGTTAGTCAATTGGTAACAGAATGGGGATTTTATCCTAGTTGCTCTTTCTCCTGGTCCATTCTTCTACCCAGTGCACTACAAGAAAACTTAGGGGAGAGGAGAGAGCCTGGGACTGTGAGTTAAATGTGGTCCAGTGCCTTTGGAAAGCATAGTGGATCTGAAGTTAAATGACCTGGATTCAAAACCCTGATAAATGTCATCACATATTTTATCTCTTCCATTACAATAGAAACTCCTTGAAGGCAGGGACTATTTTTTTTTTCCAAGAGCTTAGTAGTACAAAGTAAGAACTTAATATAATGTTTAATATGAAGTAAGTACTTAATAAATTATTGTTTAGCGAATGATTGACTTCTACTCTCTGGGTCTCAGTTTCCTCATCTGTAAGATGGATCATATAGTCTTCTGAGTCAATTGGACAAGTCATTTAGCATTTCAGGGTCTTGATTTTCATATATGTAGATGAGGAGATTGATCCAGCTGAGCCTTAAAGGTCACTTTGATTAACTGTGGTAACTCTAAAAGAGCCCCTTCTAGAGGAAGTGTTTTGTTAATCATTTTCCTTACGAGTAAGCAGTGTTTCAGAGGAAACAGACTTCTTCCCAGAGATCATTCTCAACAAAGATTTTTAAATTTTCGCTATGAACCTGACATTTTGTTGGGTATCGGGGAGAATACAAAAGCCGCACTGACGTCATCCCTTCTCTCAAGGAGCTTACGTTCTCTCAAGGAACATAGCATGTTTAAATTCAAAGGAGATGGTCCTTAAATATTTTTCTTTGCCTTTTAAGGAGTCATTTGGGTGATTTCAGGGGCCCTTCCCAGGATTCACTTTGTTGCCATGGGAGACTTTTTTTTTCCTTTTGAAAATTTAATTTCATGTTTCCATTCTAAGAAATACTGAGGCATGCCATAAAACACACTGTTATGAGTCTAAAACTGTCCATATTCTGTAAGGTACATATATAACATTTTTCTCTTCAGTATGAAACAAGATACAGTACATGAATTCTTTATGTCTTGGCCCCCAAATTCTTCCCAGAAATATTACATAATTTTCACTAATAGATACTAAATCTAGGTGGGGGGAAGGGAAAAGAGAACAGTATGGATGGGAATAGAGGAGAAATTAGCCCCACGGAGTATGATTTCTGTTCTTTATTTATTTGTTTAAACTCAAATAACTCATGCTAGCCTCAGTTCCCCAAATTCCTATTGCAGGAACAGATAAAGACATACTAATTGAAATAAGCAGCAACACGCACACCCCTACCCCCACCCCTAAGGCAAGTTTCTGGAATAAAATAGAAATCAAAGTTTATTAGGGATTCCCCGTTCCCTTGACTCTGAGCATTTCCTTTTCCTCAGACCTAGCTGTCATCTGTTTCTCTCCAGGGACAATATTTCTATAACAATCCAAGTTAAATCTAAATTGTATTCTAGAATAAAACTCTGTGAGCACCTTTGTCTCTTTTACATCCAAAGCCTGTGACTTAATCATCAATTCTATAATCTGATTAGAAGTTTTGATGTCTCCCCCCTGCACCCAGTTATACATTTAGGACTAGAGAGACCCCCAGGGGCTATCTGATCTGTTCCCACCTCCATTTCACAGTTGAGAAAACTGAAGTTCAAAGAAATGAAAAATGACTTCCCCTCCCCCCCAAGATCACGTGGCTATTAAGTGGCTGAGTAAAGATTTGAACCCGGGTCCTCTGACTGCAAATCTAATATTCTTTCCACTTTTCCAGCCTTTCTTAAGCCTGGTTCCTAAGTCCCTATGCCTGCAACCCTAATTGACTCAATACAGTCCTGGGCAAAATCCCTAAAAAGTATCAAATGCATTCTCTGTTCTTTAAATTTCACTGCAGCAAAATAACACATGGGGACAGTCTGTAATGAGAAATTCTCTATTTCTGTTACTTGTTGCTGTAAAAATGATCCCCAAATGAACTTGGTGAAATTGCAGTTTGTAGAAATAACATGTTTTCTAAAGCCTTGCTACTGGTAAACTGATGGGGTTTGGGGAACAGAAGTAGGAGTCTGAATTGTTGAGGAAATGCTGATAATGCTTGATCATTCAAGTTAAATTTAAGTTTGATGAAATAACTTTTGGATTCAGTTACTTAAAAACAAAATAAAACAAACAGTATTCTGTAGTTTGGACATTCCTTTGAATCTCGTTCTATCATGGTAAAAGCATCACCCACACACACAATACTCACGCGCACACATATAGACACATTCATACACATTCACATACATACACACACTCATACACACATATACATACACACACATATACACATATACATACACATGCACATACATGCACACATACTCATACACACATATACATACGTACACACACACGCGCACACACACACACACACACACACACACACACTGGTGTGGTGCTGAGATAATCAGTTGACATGTTCATGCTTTTCCTTTCTGAGTCCTGAGCTCCTCTGGTGAAGCTACTGGGACCCTTCTGGAAATGGTTTCAAATGCATGAAATAGAAATTGAAAGGAAACCAGTTATGTTGAAGTGAATTTCTTAAAATCTTAAAAACAACAACCACCATAAGTGTGTAGACTCCAGGGTAAGAATCTGCTCCAAAGGTGACCCACAGCTGCTGCATTTCTATTGGCAGAAAGGCAGTATTCATGTAGAGCACTAGAGAGCAGTCAGTCAGGAAGCATTTATTAAACACCTAACTGTGTGTAGACACTGTGCTAAGCTCTGGAGATACAAAAAGAACAGCATTATGTTAGTCCTTGTTTATGATGGTTGATTTTGTATGATCTTTAGGGAAAACCACAAGTTCAATCAGCAATGAATTCTGAAAAAATTTCAGGCTTTTGTAGCCAAGGAAGTTGAAAGACATCTAGTCCATATTTTTAGACCCTCAGTATTATAGCATTACAAACTCTGTAGGATAGAGCACTGGGTCTGGTGTCAGGAAGACTTGTTGTCCTGAATTCAAATCTAGCCATATAGACACTAGTGGTGCAACCCTGAGCAAGTCACTTAAACTTGTTTGCCTCAGTTTTTTCACCTGTAAAATGAGCTGGGAAAGGAAAAGTCAAAATACTCTTTGCTAAGGAAACCCCCGATGGGGTCACAAAGAGTTGGACACAACTGAAAGACTGAACAACAAGAAGAAGTTCTTTAGGGATAGGGCACACTTTATTTTTTGTGTTTTTAGTATAGGAGAAACAGCGCTAGACTTGGAGACAGAGAAACTGGACTGAGATCTTGCCATATACTTAAAAGATGCTGCTTTAATATAAGCCCAGATCTCAGCCCAAATCCTCAGTAACTTGATCCTGGCCAAGTTTTAGGGTTTGTTTGTTTGTTGTTTTTTTTTTTTTAACTATGTAGGATTATATTTCTTTGTCTTTTATTTCTTTTTTTTTTAAGTTTGTAATTTTGCTCTCTTTTTCCAATTTATTGCTTTTATAAAGAAGTTATTAGGTTTCTGCTATTTGCCAAGCACTGTGATTGGTGGTGGGAATATAAAGACAAAATGAAAACCATTCCTGCCTTCAGAGAGTCTGTTTTCTATCAGAAAAAAACTAGGATCTCACGGAGAAACAAAATAAAGAAAATAGGAAGTAATTTTAGAATTGGAAGAATCACTCCTAACCAGGAGACTAAGAAAGGTTTCTTATAGGCAGTGACACTTAGACTAAACCTTGAAGGGAACTAGGGATTTCAAGAGGAGGCAATTAAGAGGAAGAGCATTCCAGACATGGAGGAAATTCTTACAAAGACACAGAGAGGAAAATAAGAATGTTATTCATGGGGAAAAAGAGTCAGCCAGATTGACTGGAATTTAGGCTGCAAAACAGAGTAAAGGTCTTCTCTTTAAAGTTTCTCTCTAAAAGGAGAAGATGAAATTAACTATAAATGGCAAGGAAACAAGGGTGTATCTGATCTAGAGGTTATAGGGAGTACTTGATCACAGAAGTGATGGTCATCATCGGGAATATCTATTTGGAAACTGCATGCAGGACAGATGGAAATAAGAAAGACTGGAGACAGGGAGAACAAGTAAGAGGCTTTGGTAGTAGACTAGCTGAAATGTAAGTAATGGGGTTTTCTGAGCTAGTGTAGTGGCCTCATGAGAGGAGGGAGAGGGTTGGGTAGGAGAAGCCACACCAATGTTGTTTCTCAGTAGGTTCACCTTTGTCATCAATTCCTTTCACGTAAGAAATAAAAACAGTTAAGCAAAAGCAATTGGCAAAAAACGAAAGCTGAGAACACATACAAACTTCCACACTCAGAGGCCCCACCTATTTTCAGGAGAAATGTAATATGTTATATCCTCTTTTCTCCAGAACCATTATGATCACTGCAAACAGTCTATGTTCAGCTGTTCACTAGTGTTGCTTGCATTTTACAGAATAGTCATTTTCTTTGGGCAGCTAGGGGGTAAAGTGCATAGGGTGCCAGGTCTGAAGTCAGAAAGACTCATCTTCCTGAGTTCAAATATGGATTCAGACTTTGATTAGTTGTGTGATCTTAGAAAAATCATTTAACCCAGTTTACCTCGGTTTTCTCATCTGTAAAATGAGCTGCAGAAGGAAATGGCAAACCACTCCACTATCTTTGCCAAGAAAACTCCAAATAGGGTCACAGAGAGTCAGATATGATTGTAAAGACTGTACAACAATAAAAATCTTCTTATTCCTTTGGATTTGCCTTCTCTGCTTTGCATCAGATAATATAAACCATCTATCTCTCTGCATTTCTCATATTAGACAGCTATGTGATACAATAGATAAAGCACTAGAATCCCACCTCGGACACTTGCTAGCTATGTGACTCAGGGCAAGTACATCCTCAGTTTCCTCATTCATAAAGTGGGGATAAAAATAGCATCTCCCTCAGAGAATTTTCAAGGAAGATAATAATTTAAAGTGCTTAACATAGTGCCTGGCACACAGTACATATTTATTCTCTTTCCCTTTTCATATTCATCATTTTAAATAGTGTGGTAATAGGATATATATGAATATACCACAATTTGTTCAATCAGGCATAACGTCTCTTTCTAGCTTTTTACTACCACAAAGAGTACTAATGTTATGATTATTCTAGTATATTTGGGACCTTCACTTCTATCACTGTGACCTCCTTGGGGTATATGCTAAGTTCTGAGTTTTCTTCTTCAATATGAACATGAACAGCTTGGTGTCTTTTCTTACGTAATTACAGATTGTATTCCAACATGGTTGGCCCAAATCACAGTTAGTCTAAATGGCTATTATTAGGGTACCCATCTTCCACATCCCCTGCATTGTTGACTATCTTCATAATTCATCATCTTTATAATTTTGGTGTATATGAGGTGAAACCTCAGAATTGTGTGTGTTGTAGTTCTCCAATATTTGATGATTTTAAACAATCTTTCATATGGTTATTGGTCATTTGAATTTCCTCTGAAAATTGTCCAAATCATTTTGTACTCTTTTTTTAAGTGTATCAATGATACATCCTAACTGACAAGACCCAAAACTAGTCAAGAGATTAATAAAGCCAAGCATATAAATCACTGGGAGATGGGAGGATGGAATCCTTACTCTATTTCTAAGACAGGCAAGCAGTTCCATTGAAAGCATCTTCGATCACTTTCTCATATTACTAGCACAATGAACTCCAAATGGGTATAGGACCTATATACAGATGACATAACACAAATAAAAAAGAGGAGAAAAGAAAGGAATATCTTTAAGATCTGTGGTCATGGGAGAATGTTTAATTAAAAGATATAAAATAGACTATTTGATTACAAAATTTTTTTAGAGTTTTTAAAGTGAAATATAAATGTATCTATGATAAGAAAAGCTAACAATTAGAGAAAAAAAGCTTTGCATCAAATATCCTTTTTTAAAAATCTGACTCATTCATGTAAGATCAAGACCAGTTTCCATGAGAATGTAGTAGTCAAAGGATATGAACAAAGCTTTTATGAAGGATATTGACAAAGGTGGGAGGGGGGCTGGATTGAAAGAGAGAAATAACATGGCACAATAGAGAGTGTTGACTATGGAGTCAGAACATTCAGGATCAAATCTTATCTATGCAGTTTGCTGCCTGCTATGATGCTGGTTGAGTTGCTTAATATGTGTTGTTGTTGTTTTTGGGTTTGTTCTTGTTGTTCAGTCACTTCAGGCAACCCCATTTGGGGTTTTCTTGGCAGAGATACTGGGGTATCCATGTCTTCCTCAAGTTCATTTTACAGATAAGGAAACTGAGGCAGTCAGGGTTAAGTGACTTGCCCAGAGTTAAGTGTTTGAGGCTGGATTTGAACTCAGGAAGATGAGTCGTCCTGACTCCAGGCCCAGCATTCAATGCATTGGGCCACCGAGTTGCCCAACATCTATAGACCTTAGTTTTCTCAAATGTAAAATGAAGGAAGTAGAGTGGACAGGGTTGAGCTGGACTGGATGACCTATTAATAACACCCAATGGCATGATTCCTTGAATGAGAAGTACTGTCTTGGGATCTTACTTATTTCATTCTGGCAAATGTTTGTTTCTCTAGTATTAGCAGAACACGTGGCTAAAAATACTGTCATCACAAGAGATCCTTGGAAGAAGCTGAGATCTGAGAGACCCAGTCAGGCAGATTTACAATGGGATAACAAAGCTAAGCCATTAGAACAGATCTTCACTTCCTCTGACCTCCCACAGAAACATCAGCCTCATTCCCTTCTCAGCAGGAAGGTAGCCACAATAGAATCAATAGAGTCAGGAAGTTGTATTTGGCAATCCAGTGCTCCACGCACTGCAGCAGAGGCATCATCTGGTTCTGTTCAAGTGAAGCACTCTTCACCAGGAATCACCAGCATTGCCGGTGTAGCAAAAGAAAATTCATCTTTAATGTTTTCATGTGGTGTGAGGCATAGCCAGAAGCAACAAGAGCTCTTCCTTCTTTGCTCTGAAACAAAAAAGTTCCATTCTCATCAAAGCCATTCAAGGGATGAGACCTAGTCCTTTTACCTTGAGTTACAAAGAACTGGGTGTCATTCTGCTGCCTCACTGCTCCCAGGCCAAATTGGAGGGCTCCCTACATCAACCTTAACCTTACTCAAGCCACACAGTAATTGCTCCAGGTCACTGTGGGCACAAAGCCATCTGCTGAAGGCAGCAAATGGTGCTGACTTTATATGTGTGTGTACATGTCTATATGTATGTGTATGTATATATGTATGTATATGTATATATAATATACATACATATATAGATATGCAATATACACATATACATACAATGCATATATGTATGTACATATGTATGTATGCATGGATGTACACATTGTATATTTATGCCATGTTTGTATAATGTATTATATATTATATTACATATTTATATTCTATATTTATACATCGCAAAATATAGGTATACATACATGCACATACATATTTTATGTGTGCATACATATATATGTACACATATATGTAGTGTCTTTTTGACGGTAACTATGAATGCCCAAACATTGAGCCTTAGATTGAAACAGGATGAGTTGAAAATGATACAAGGAAGAAAAAAATAGGGAAAGAAAGGGACCAAAAAAGAATGAACAAAGGACGAAAGAAGGAAGATGTATTTTTCTGTCTTTGAGATACGTATAGATGTATGTAAATATGTGCGTATGTGTATGTATGTATGTATGTATACACACATATACATGCATGTGTGTGTTATAACAATTCTCCAGGAGCTGGTGATAGTATTCCGGGGATGATAGTATCTCTGTGAGTAGCTGATAAATTTTTATTGAGTTGAATCCAGTTGTACAGTGGGTTTTCTGACAAGAGAATCCGAAATCTGCAAAGTCGTGACTCGCTCTAGAATAGTTGGTATCATAGTTAAGGAGAGAGAATGAAGGATAAAATGGGGAAATGAGGAAAAGGGTAGAACATCTACCATTTGCATTCCATCACAAAGTCATTGGGGCCCTGGATGATTATGCGCTGGTATTCTGCATTCCATGTTCATTTGTTCCTCCGTTGTCCCATCCTGCTACAGAGCTGACCATGGGTTCTTGAAAGCAAAACTAGCAGAATCCAAGTTCTTCTGGGTCTCACTAAGCTGGTAAGTCACCAAATGTATGTGTAAGCCACAGATCCTCTGTGTTGCCCGAGTCCTATGTGATTTCAGTCAGCCTTTGTTCATCTGCTTATTTTTAAATCACATTATTAAACTATTTTGCATATGAATTTAGCATAACCTTAAACTTTAAAATGTCTGTGTAACAGCGAAAGAATGAAACATCCCTTTATTGTACTTATAGAATACCAATATTTTCCAAATATGAAAAATGTATTAAAACCTTG
>CM053583.1:35990618-36002619 GCA_028627135.1 Pseudochirops cupreus | reverse complement strand
AGTATCTATAGCTCCAATCAGGAGGACAATTCTTGCTTGAAGTTCCACAGGTGGTCATAAAAAAGGGTCATCAATAATGCATATTGTCCTGGTACCAGGTTAGCTGGTGGTAACCTTAGACATGGATGATGCACCTGAATGACATCAGCCATACACCTTTGCATATATGCCCCAGACAAGCTCACTTTTCTGGGGACCTCACTAGTCATGCCTGAAATCCTTTTTCAATTACCACATAAAAGCACTTATTTCTAAGTTCTGAAAAATATGACCCAAAATTAGATACCCAGTATGTGAACGGTGTAACAATTCTTGTGAAAGTAAATCTGCCATATGTTTTGAAGTAAAGGATAAAAGATTACCTCATGATTGCTTTTCCTTATTATTTTTTTTTTAACATTTTCACTGTCTAGATATATTTCAATGGAGGGGTGGGAGTGTTAAAAATCTCATTATTTTTTCTCCATCTGCAGAATTGCCTTAAGGATGTGCATATCAGAATATACTAAGGAAGTCTTGGGACTTTGTTATAAAGTGTATGTTACACGAATTTAGCACTTACGGAAGAGGGAAGAAGCAGGGAATGGTGAACTCACATTATTACAAGGCACCACACATCTGCTGACCAATGTTTGAACTATTACTCACCCCTTTCATCTCTGAGACTCCTTGTCATTCTCAACTGTTCAATATCAAGAGCTGATTTCATCATCTTCGAGATGACATTCAATGTCTCCTTTCCAAGACTGTGGAAAAATAGAGTGAATAATGATTCCCTTGGCTTCCTTCAGAAACACACAGTATTAGTTTTAAATTTAAAAAAAAAACAAAGTCAGATAATGCTTACAATATGTTGAAACCTACGGATCCTGAATTTACTCGAGGGTTGTCTTTTCGAAGAAATAATAGATTGGGCTTCTTAACTTGAGGTCTATGAAATGCCTTCTCATCCAATATTTTGATAAGTATCTCAATATTATTGGTTTCCTTTCTATTCCTACACATTTTATTTTATACATTTAAACACATTATTCTGAGAAGAATCACATAATCTTCACTAGCCTGCTAAAGCAGTCCATGGTATTAAAAAAAAGTTCAGAACCCTGTATTAGATGTTTTTTTCTGTTTGACTTCAACCTGTCGACTTAAGAACAAAGTGTTGGGAATTGAAGAGAGGCAAGTGTGAATTAAATATAAGGAAAAAATTTCTCCAGAAATGAAATGGGCTGCCTCAAGAAAGCAGTGGGTCTTCCTTCCTTCCTTCCTTCCTTCCTTCCTTCCTTCCTTTCTTCCTTCCTTTCTTTATTCAATTACTTATTTATAGTTTTCAACAATCACTTCCATAAGTTTTAAATTTTTTCTCTCTCTCTTCCTTCCCCAAGATGGCTCGCAATCTGATATGGGCTCTACACATACATTCCTATTAAACACATTTTCTCATTAGTCTTGTTGTGTAGAAGAATTACAATGAAAAGAGAAAACCATGAGAAATTAAAAAAAAAAAAAGAAAAGAAAATCGTCTGCCTCATTCTGCATTCTGACTCCATAGTTCTTCCTCTAGATGTGACTGGCATTTTCCATCATGTGTTCTTTGGAATTGTTTTAGGTCCTTGCATTGCTTAAAAGGGCTCAATCTTATCAAAATCCCTATGGCTGTTACTGCATACAATGTTCTCCTTGCTCTGCTCTCCTCAGGTCCTTCTTTCTTTTGAAATCTTTAAGAGGCATGACCACCTCTCTGGGAAATTGTAGAGGGAATTGTTTGGTTGCTGTGGTTTGAGGGAGGTAACATTGGAAAACCATTGGAAATTGCAAGATTTCCTACTTGTGTATTTGGGCAGTTCAGTTCATCTGGCTGCTGAAGTGCATTTCCCGAATCTATAAAATGGCCATAATAATGCTGAACACAATCTACCTCACAGTGTTGAGAGGATCAAATGATGATGTAAAGCAATGTGCTTTCTTATCATCTAGATCCCAATTAGTGAGAATAATGAATCACCTGAAGTGGTTGCTTTATTTGAATTTGCACTATCTAATTTCTTTGGAACTAGAATTATCAGCCATGTCTTATAAAAGTCTAACTTCAAATAGTACAAATTTGAATACATGGTACCATTTGAGGGGTTTATTATTCACATTAATTGTGATCTACCTATGAAGTGGCATGTAAATAGGAGATATTTGTTTCAACAAGCATTTATTAATGGTCTGCATTCTACTGAGGATCCAAAGACGGGAACCAAATATACCCCCCACCCTGAAGTTGATATGATTACTGGCTGACCAAGGTTTAGCATCAATTTTTCAGAATTTTCATGACCCATTCTTGCTATAATATTCGTGTTCACATCCATGACATCATTGATGTAAGGTACTCATTGGAAAATTTTCTGTGTCAAAGACTGTCATCTTCTCTATGTCTTAGTGCCTGAGGCACTGAGAAGGTAAGTAACTTGCCTAGGGTCACACAGCCCTTTAAGGCAAACTTTCTATCTGCTTAAGCATTGATAACATTTTCAGAGGAATCCTAGATGACTATTCTTTGGTTGTTTTATAGAGGGGGACCTTGTTCAGGTATCATATTGGATTCAGATGACTTCTGAGGACTTTTACAACCTTGAAGTTTTTTTAATGATTTATGTTCTTATTGGATTTCCTTAGCAACTTACATAATGGATAGTTCTGCTATTAATTATTCTTTTTCTACAGATTGAAATGAGATGTAGAATAGCTAAGTGACTTGGTGTAGTTTGCACAGCTATTACATTGAAATGCTTAGTCTTGAACTCCTCCCTCCACATAGAGTTCAGTCAATGCATCCAGAGTGATATGTTTTTGCATCTAAGGCAAATAAGACAAAGATTAACAAAGACAGTATTCATGGGGGGGGGGGAGGGAAGAGTTGGAGAGAAGGGAGTAAGAGACTCCAAGCCACAGCAATGAGTCCACTACAATGGATGGAAGGCAGGGTAGAAGCTCATCTGCCTACTCTCTCACACTTCCTATTTTAACTGATTATTCATGCTTCTCATTGTTTGGACATTTCAGTTGTGTCCAACTCTTCATGGCTCCATTTGGGTTTTTTTTGCCCATTTCCTTCTCCATCTCAGTTTTACAGATGAGCAAACTGGGTGAAACAGGGTGAGGTGACTTTCCCAGAGTCATATAGCTAGCAAGTGCCTGAGGCTAGATTTGAACTAGGGGAGCTGAGTCTTCCTGAGTCCAAGCCTGACCCTTAATCATCTACCTGCCTGTTATTCACACTAACTGAATGCTAAGTTAAGGCATTATTGTTGTAGTTTAATTTTTTTGTCCTGTCACAGAATGCAAATGCTATAAACACCCTCTAAATATAGTAACCTTGAGCCAATCCTTAATATTTCCTAATTAGGACTCTACTTTTTATGAGGAGGTGTTTTGGGAATCTGAAGATTTTCCCTGCCCCTAGGCCCTTTGATAGGCTTAAGTGGTTCTGAGAACTTTCCCTGATTTGAAAGTATACTCTGCCCCCTAATAGGCTGAATGTGGTCACATGGAGCCTGTGGCGGAAGGCTTGTTTTTTGGGAATGCCCGTGCCTTGTAGCTTTGTGATTGGGCAGTGGGTCAAGAGGGCTGTGACATTCTCTAAGCCAGGAGAAGGCTATATATACCCTGATGTGAGGTTTTTCTTTGAGGCTCACTTTGAGAAGAGTTGTGTGATTTGGCCATCTGAGACTCTGGAAAGCTGTTGAGCCCCGCAGCTTTGAAAAACCCGGATGTTGGCGCTTCCCTCTCTGGTAACTGAATAGGTATGAATGTAATGGTCAGATGCTGGAAGCCATCTGCTGATCTGTTTCTTTGTTGGCTTGCAACTTGTGTTTGTATTCTGTTTGTATTCTTTGAAGTTCAGGGTGCTGACTTTTCCCCCTGAACTAGGTAAATTATATTTGTTTGATTGATTAAAGTAAGATTGTTAACCCATTGTGAGTTGCTTTCCTTTAGAAAAGCAGATCTAAGAACTTGTGCTAGTAGCCACCCCGGGTATGCTAGGGTGCTTGCTGATACAGGAGGGTGTCATATGTTTTATTAAACTTAATACCAAATCAAATCATAATTTCCACAGACCTACTATGAAAGAAAAGAAAAAAATGATTATGTATGAAACTGTGCAACTCTTTAGTATAACTCACAATTCTCTTTAAATATATAATAGATTAAACATGTAACTTTCAAAGATGTCCTGGACTGAAAGAATCCCATTCAGTCCAAGACATCTTTTTTAGTTGAGTAGAATTGTAAGGTTCTTGTGGGAAGGGACTATTTCATTTTTGACTTTGTTTTCTCTTTCCTAATTACTCCAAATACTAGTATTTCCTCATCATTTTAAAACCATTCTATAAATATATTATAGTCTATGGTGTATCATATGTTGCCTATTATATATAACATTGCACAAATGTATAAGTACATTTTATGTATAATGTATTTGTTTTATAGAAGCCTTCAGAAGATAATGTTCTTAAAGATGATGAAAAGAAATCATTGTTTTTGTTTCCCCTTGACCATCACAGCACCAAGCACATAGTAGGCCCTTAAATGTTTTTTGTTGTTGTCGTTTGATATGAGTAATGGTATTTTTTAATGGGGATTGGTTTTAACAAGGAATATAGCCATTGTCTGCTTCTCAGATCTAATCCTTACAACTCTGGTGTGTCCTTAAGAAATGCCTGGAAGGGTATTCTCATGAAACAGGAGGGAACCAAACTGAGGGAGCATTATGTTAACTCCAATCTGCCAGAGCATAGTAGAGGCACGACTCTGCCTGGAAAGCCTGGCACTCTTGCTTCCAACTGGATAAAGCATCTTGGAGATGAAGCAAACTCCATCCCTGAATCTTGTGTCTGGTCTAGTTCTGTTGCTATCCATGGAGAACCAATCTCTCTTTCAGTTTCTGATTCTGAATAACTTACTTGCTATTCTTAGATCTGGAATCTGCCATTTTCTCACCACTGCTATTTAAAGGGGCTACATTACTTCAAGGCTCAGTTCAAATACTACTATGCAACCTTTATTGGTCCTGTTCCCCCAGTATAGCTGGGGGCATCTTCCTCCTCCCTCTCCAGATTTCCTTGTATATATTTTCTATGGATTTTCTATTTTCTTATGGAGCTAAATGTTGGCTTCTCTGACTAGACAGTAAACTCTTTGGAGTCAGGGATTATATAAATGTTGTCTTTATATTCTGTTCCTTCTCTTCTCTCCTCGAATATCCAGTCCATATAGAATATTCCACAATAAAAATGGTATATTAATTCCATTATCATTGCCCCCCTCACTTGCAGTATGACTACAAGGCTGTCTCAGTTGTGCAAATTGTTCATATGGGGCCTTTTAAGATGTGAAGTATTTCTGAGTGAGAGTTCTTTACCCATTCCCTATCTCACTCTATGATCTTGCTTTAATGGAAAGGTCATTAGACTTAGCAGTGCATGTGGATTCACAACATAGTTCTCAATAGCTCAGTGATCTTGGGTAAGTCATTTTTCTTTTCTGGGTCTCTGTTTTCTCAAAACTGAGATAAGACTATAGCTCAAAAGATTGTGATGAGGAAAGTAATTTTGCAAAGTGTAAAATAAATCACGTTTAGGAGTGTGTGTGGTGGGGGAGGGGAAGAATAGAAACAGCAACTACTCACATTGTTGTTTGTCATCCACTCAGTTGAGAGAGTGGGGAGAAGAAAAAAAGGGCTCTCTCTTGACCATGTTTTTCATGGCTAGGAGCTTTAGCTGTGGTTTGCAATGAAGCAAATATCTAACCATCAGTCCATTGTCTTTTAAGTGTAATTATGTTTTTTGTTTCTCTTTGTCTTTTCCCGTACCCATCAAGATAAATGATTCATTGCTAAGTGAACGAGTTCCTTTCAATTTTAATGAAAAGGGAGGAAAAGGAGGGATTCCCTTGCTCATTTTGTATTAGGCTTTTTTATTTTAAATTTCATTGGTATCTTTTATTCTGTCACCTTAATTTCTGAATATACTCTCTCCCCAGAGATCTATCGATATTAGGAACAAATGGAATAGGGGGAAGGGAGTGCTAAATCCAGCAATACTAACAGGCTGAGTTTTATCAATATAAAACAGTATTTCACATCTATAGTCCCTTCAGAAAAGAAAGGGGGAGGGGGTCTTCTCTTGGGGCAAACTTAACTATTGCAATTAAAGAGCATTAAGTTTCTTACTTAACAACAACAACAAAAAAACTTTTTTCTGCCCTCTGGGATCAAAAAGACCAAAGGTCTAATTCATCTTCTTCCTGCCAACCTTTAAAGTACTTAAAAGTAGCTCTTATATCCCTCTCTTACCACCACCACCCCATCAGCCTTCTCTTCTGCATGTTGAATGTTCCCAGATCCTTTGATAAATCTAGCATTCTGCCTCTACAGGGCTGAGTTTCGGTTCAACCTTCAGTCTCTCTTTTTTTTTTTTGCATTTATTCAAATTTGCTGAAAAAATATTTGCTAATCCTGATGCCTCAGTGCTCTTGGAAATTGTCAAACCTTAGACAAGTTGAAGTAAATTATTAATAATTTTTGTAAGAAAATTTCATTTGGTCTGTATTGTTGAGAATATTTAGGTCTGTGTTCAAATTTGACAACCTAAATGAACAAGATGCAGGAAAACCTGAAATTATGGTTCCCATAGAAATTGTAAAAACTTCTTCTATAAAGAATACATTTCTGTCATTCCCAGACAAAATAGGAAATGTCTTACCCAAAGACAGAACCAGAAGGAAAGGGAAACCTCCAAGACTTGGCCAAAGCATGACTTTTTCCATGAGCTCTTTCTGGATCGTGGGTCATTGAGCTCCCCATTGATTGGAGAAGTTGAGAGTCAGATACAATTCATAGGATTTTAAATCTTTATTTTTTCTTGTATTCTCTGTATTTTAATTTTTCTAAGAGATGGTTTACATAAAATCCCTTTTTAATTTAGCGTGACCACTTCCACCAGTAAACTACTTAACACTTTGGTCAAGAATGTAATGAAATAACCTCTTCAAAAGATATCACTGCTGATTTCTTTTAAACAAATACATTCACCAATTACATTCAAATAAATAAAAACAAAGCATCTGCCATCTTCCTGCAAATGCTGGAGTTGCTTTCATATAGTTATTTTCCTGCTACAAAACACATATATAGCTGACGAGAAGCTCCAATTGAATTGCTCTTGGGAATCCAGTCAATACTTGTAATGTATCCAATGTGTTTTTTCAGTTCATGGGCTTTTCTCTACTGGTTCTGTTCATCCTGTAGATATGGAGTATTCATGATCATGTGGGTTAAGGACAATCTGGGGATGGTCTCTGTTCCAAGCATGGCAAGTAATTGGCTCTGGTATAAGGATATTGTTCTTCGTGTTTTCAAAAGGGAAAAGATTGGAAAAGGGGGCTCGCAGATGGACCCCTGAGCAGAGGATGCTGGTTAGTCAATTAGCTCTGAGGGGAAGCAGGAAAAAGACAGAGACTAGGAGAAGCAACTGAGAGAGATTCTAGGATTTTAAATCTTGAAAGCACTTTGTCTTTTGAGCATCCATGTGAAAAGACTACTTGAATTTTCCATCTGTTTCCTTGATCTAGCAGTGAACTTAAAATCATAAAGCTGAGTCTTGCTGACATACAGATATACCTGTACATCTTTAGCAGCCTTGTTAATAAGCCAGATGCTAAAGGAAAGCATTCTCCAGTGTTTGGGAACTATCTGCCAAATGCTTTTGGAAGGAGATTGCCAAATTTGTATTTTATAAATGCATCCCTTAGTTAATTCTTCATTTTGAAATGTTGATTTCAAGTTCATTGACTTATTTTCAGACAATTCCACAATAATTCAATTTGCTTGCCCATCAGATACAATTCGTTTTTATTAGCTCATGAATTCCTAGCACTTATTGTCCTAAGTCTCATAGCCATCAGTGTAGCTCAGGATCTCATCACCTGATGCCTGGATTTTATATATATATATATATACATATATATATGTGTATATGTATATGTATATGTACATATATATATATGAAACAAAATAGCTTCCCTGGTCCAGTCTCACTGTCTCAGTCCATTTATCTCCATAAGACTATTTTCTGTATTTTAAACATGAAGAAACAGTGATAGCATAGTAAAACAAGGACTAATTTTAAGTCAGAAGACCCGGTTCAAATCCTGGTTCTACCACTTTGTGACCTTGGGCAATTAATTTCCCTTCTCTAGCCTTAGTTTTCCCCATCTGTGAAATGATGATATTATGTTAAATGATCACTGAGATTCAGTCCAACTTTAAATCTATGATACTATAACCAAACCTATTAAAGTTCTTAAGGGAAAGTATTTGTGATAGACATTTGAATCAAAGAAGGATGCAGTTCTGTAGGAGGAGATGAAATGTACAATATATTTACAAATAAGTTTCAACAATGAAAGTATACATCATATAATCTGTAAATAAGGAAACATAAAATGAGGATACATGCTCAGAATATATGTATACACATGTACATATACATGCAAACACACAACACACTTATATGCACATAGGATATTCGTGCACATATGCACGTGTATATACATTTACATCATACATATACACATTCACAAAACATGTATATGCATATACATATGCACAGTTCATATACGTATCTTTTTTTTAACTGATATTGATACATGATCTAAAAAACGTGGAGACCATTGATGGTGTTTGTGCTGGGCTTTAAAAGAAAAGAGTTATGGAAGGGAGAGGTATAAAGCTGTCATTTTATGCCCTTGCTCTCTGATAGGCAGTAGCTTCCTGTTACTTGATATATTAAATGATCTACTGTACTCCACATTATTTTCTTTATTTCCTACTTCTTCTAACCCCCCCCCAATATTTCAACAATATCTGCCAGTTGCTGCATCTGTACCTCTTTCTTCCTTTTTATTCCCATTGTTTTTGCTGTTGTTCAATTGTTTCAGTTGTTTCTGACTCTTTGTGACATCATTTTTGGGATTTTCTTGGCATAGATGGTCAAGACAAAGAGTGGTTTGACATTTCCTTCTCCAGTTCATTTTACAGATGAAGAAACTGAGGCAAACAGGGTTAAGTGACTTGCCCAGGATCACACAGCCAAGAAGTGTCTGAAATCACATTTGAACTCAGGTCCTCCTGACTCCAGACCAAGCATTCTGTTCACCGTGTTACCTAGTTACTTGTTCCCTTTGCAGAGCTCTTCAGTTAATCCAATGAATCAGCAAGGATTTTTAAGCACCTACTATGTATCAGTTAATGAGCTTGGCTTGGGAGATAGAAATATGTCCAGTAAAGCAGTCTCTTTTCACAAGAGGTTTAAATTCTAGTACTTTTTCACTTTCTTCTCATCTTTCCAGGTCCAGTGCATAACACTTCTTTACATAAATTTTTCCAAGAATTCTCTGAATCCTTATCAATTATCCCTTACTATAACTTCTTCTACCATTCATATGTATCTTTGATTTCTTAGTTAGATATTAGCACAAAGCTGCTTAGGAACCAGAGCTGGAAGGCAATTTAGAGGTCAGCTTGCCTGACCCTCCTCATTTTCTAGATGAAGTAAATGAGACTCAGGGAGGTTAAGTGATTGGCCCAATGGCACACACACTGGCAATAGTGGCAGAGCTAGCCATGATTCCCTGTGGTTGTGTGTGTCTTAGTCTTGTCTCTCCAGCTGCAATATGAACCCCGTGATGATAAGGAATTTTGTAGCCCACTATTTCTATATATCCCCAATATTTCTCCACATCCATAATGTTTAACAGAAATACTGAGTCCAGGGTCAGCAGTCAATTAGTACTCAGTGGTTGAGTTTCACTTAGAAAAGTGTATTGAAAAAAAAAACAAAACTGATGAGTAATATAATGCTTGTATTCCAAACATCCTTTGTCCTTGTCCATCAACTGTGGTATCAAAGGTCTTGAGCTCTTATTTCACTGGGTCATATTTCAGTAAATAGTGCTACAACATGTCCTTCAGTGGTTAGAATCATTAAAAAACAAGAGACAGCAAGACTTTCAGAGCAGCTAGACCAATCCAGATGTGGCCAAGAATTTTTGTTGTTTTTTTTTTTTATGACAAACCCCTAAAATTGGCATCCAATAACTCAGAAGGCTTTTAACATCTGACATAGACAATTTCTCATTTGGATAGTGGTACTTAGATGAAACAAGATAATATCTGTAAAATGTTTAACACAGTGCATGGCACATTGTAGACTCTGTGTGAGTCCACATAAATTTCCTTCTTCCTCCTATTATTACAATTTTTGCCTATCTGCCTAGTTTGCCTATTTCTCTCTCTAATGCCCATTCTAATGAAAAAAGCTTGATAATTATGTGCCCTGTCTGTGCTTAAAAAATGATGGTGAACTCCATTTCTGTTAGGTTTGCTAGATGGCTTATAATTCTGCCCTCTAGGGTCAACAGAATGAATGTAAACTCATTCATATAATGGCACTAAAAGTTATTTGAATAAAGTTTTTACACCTCCCTCGGGACTTTTCTTCTGCATCAATATACCTAAATCTTTCAGTTGGTTCTTGTATAGAAGAATGGATTTGAGGTCCCTTTCTTTCCTGCTCATTCTCTTCTCTAGATTCTAACTTGTCAGTAGGATTCTTAAAATGTGTCCAGAAATGAGTCACAACTCCAAAAGTGGTTGGATGAGGATAGAGTTAAACTAGCTCTCATTCTGGGTACTATATTTTTATTAATCCAGGTTTACCTTTTATTTTTGTAACATGATACTCTACTCACTGAATTTTCCATCTTCTAAATGCTCCAATCCTTTTATATATAATATGTGACCATCTCTTCCATATGCTGTTCAACTCTATTTTTTTCAGCCCATATATAGGATTGTGAATTTGTCCCTATTGGTCTAATAAGTAGTATTTATTAGTGCCTGGAATATAACAGACATCTGTGGTAAGCTATGGGGACACAAACAAAGGGAAAAGACAATGCCTGCTCTTAAAAATCTCAGTTTCATGGGAAAGACAACACATAAACAGCAGAATATATACAGGGTAAATTAGAGATCTCAGAAAACCAAATAAAAAAAAAAGAAAAATTAACAACTATAGCAAAGGTACAAGGTGAAAAATATAACCACATAAACCATCAGCATTTCTATATGCTACCAACAAAACCCAGAAGAAAGAGAAATCCCATTTAAAATAATTGCCGACAATAAATATACCTGGGAGCCTCTCTGGCAAGACAAACACAGTTATAAAACACTTTTCACTCAAATAAAGATAGATCTAAACAACTGGAAAAATATTAAGTGCTCATAATAAAAATGACAATTCTACCTAAATTAATTTACTTATTTGGTGCCATGCTAATCAAAATACCAAAGGAAAACAAAATAATCAAATCCATCTGGAGAAACAAAAGGTCAAGAATATGGAGGAATCAATAAAGAATGTGAAGGAAGGCAGCTAAGCTGTACCAAATTTCAAACTATATTCAAATAAAGAAGTAATCATCAAAAAACAATCTGTTACTGGCTAAGAAATGGAGTGACAGATCAGTAGGATAGATTAGGTACATAAGACACAGTTGTCAATGGCCATAGTAACCTAATGTTTGATAAACTCATAGACTCCAACTCTGGGGTAAGAACTCACTATTTGACAAAAACTGATGCGAAAACTGGAAAACAATAAGATTCAAACTAGGTATAGACTAACATCTCACATCCTATACCAAGATAAGGTCAAAATGGTATAAACATAAAAGGTGACAGCATAATAAAATTTGAAGAGCAAGAAATAGACTACATGTCAGATCTATGAGGAAGAGAAGGCTTCATGACCAAATGATAGAAAGCGATACAAAATATAATGTAGATAATTTTGGTTATTCTACATTACAAAGCTCTTATACAAACTAAACCAATGCAACCAATATTAGAAGGAAAGTAGAAAGCTGGGAAACAAATCTTTACAGT
>CM053583.1:35963794-35990518 GCA_028627135.1 Pseudochirops cupreus | reverse complement strand
TATTCTACATTACAAAGCTCTTATACAAACTAAACCAATGCAACCAATATTAGAAGGAAAGTAGAAAGCTGGGAAACAAATCTTTACAGTAAGTACCTGATAAAGGCCTTATTTTCTCAAATATGTAAAGAAGTAAGTCAAATGTATAAGAATACAAGCCATTCCCCAATAGATAAATGGTCAAAAGATATGATTAAATCAAACCTATCTATAGGCATATGAAGAAGTGTTCTAAATCACCTTTGATTAGAGAAATACAGATTAAAACAGCTCTGAGGTACCATCTCACACCTATTGGATTGGCTAATATGACAAAAAAAAAAGGAAGATGATAAGTATTGAAGAGGATGTGGGAAATTTGAGACACTGATGCACTATTGATGGAGTTTTGAACTGATCTAACCATTCTGGACAGCACTTTGGAACTATGCCCAAATGGCAACCAATCTGTGCATACCCTTTGATCCAACTATAGCACTACTAGGAATGTATCCCAAAGGGATCTTAAAAAGGGAGAAAAAGACCTATATGTGTAAAAATATTTGTAGCAGTCTTTTTTCATGGTGGCAAAATGTTGAAAATTGAGGGAATGTCCATCAATTGTAGAATGGCTGAACAAGCTGTAATATATTAAGGTAAAAGAATATTATTGCTCAGTAAGAAATGATAAGCAGGCAAATTTCAGGAAATCCTGGAAAGACTTGCACAAACTGATGCAATGTGAAATGAACAGAACCAGGAAAACCTTTTATGTAGTATAAGTGCCATTGTGTGATGATCAACTATGAATTCAGTTCTTTTCAGCAACACAATGATCCAAGACAAGTACAAAGGACGCACAAAGGAAAATGTTATCCCTATCCAGGTAAAGAACTAATGGATTCTGAATGCAAATCAAAGCATTTTTTAAATTTACTTTATTCATTTTCATGTTTTTTTATCTGTCTTCTTTCACAACTGTGACTAATATGGGAATATTTTAAAAACGATAGCACATGAAAAAACTATATCAAACTGTCTACCATTTTCAGAAGGGGGAGGGGAGGGAGAGAGAAAAATTTGGAATTCAAAAATCTTATAAAAATGAATGAAAAAAAATCTTTAACATCTAACTTGGGGAAAAATAAAATGCTATTTAAAAAAAGAATAACTTAAGTGCATTTGAGTAACCTGGCCCAGATCCATTACCTAAAGTACTGAAAGTTCCCTTAGATGTGTTCCAAGGCATGTTCTCAATAACATTTAATGAGCTGAAGAGCTTGAAAGAAGGATTGAGGGGAGGGGTAAGAGGTGGGGCAGGAAGAGCAGGACATTGACAGCTGATTTTTAGCATTTGAAGGGTTGTGGTGAAGAAGAGGGGTTTATTCTCCTTGACCTCACAGGGTAAAAACAGAAGAAGTTGGGGAAATGGGTGAGAGGAAAACATATGTTAAATATCAGTTCAATATCAGTTGTGAAGTATTGCTGTCTGGAGGTATAATGTGCTGGGTCGTGAGAGTCAGTCCCTCATTATTGTAGGTCTGTAACTATGAGGAGTTTTTTTGAGAGGATCCAGATCTGGGTCATATGAGATGAGCTCTGTGATTCCCACCAGATCTAAGATTAGGATTGCATGATCCTTGATTCCAAAAATATTTACTTTTGCCTCTTACTGTAAGGTATAGTTAGATGTACATCTGGGCATTTAATAGATGAATGTTTTCTGAGTGAATTGGTGAATGAATGTGAGATGAATGCCATGTTGTAATAATTGAGGTTTTTCTCTGTTACGGTTCTAAAAACCATCTAAACCATAAAAAAGTCTTTCTTGGTGATCACTTGAAGTGAGGAAGGAAAGCACGTATTCTGCTAATGGAAGAGGCTTTCCTCAAAAAAGGTAGAACAATGTGTTGAATATTTAATACTTGTGGGCAATGTTTCATCAATATAGTAAATTAAAGAAAATGGAATAAAAGAATTATTGGCGGGAAGGAAGAGTTAGGGAGGGATCCTGATGCAACTCTCTACATCCTGCACATGAGAACATGAAGGCTAAGATCAATCTTAACACAAAGGGTTAAGTTCAGAATAACAAGTTTGGAATTGGCCTCCTCATTCTCAGGGTTACAATTCCTTTGAAAGAAGGAATTACCCACTACTATTTTCAGAGAAACACAGCCAGGTTCTTCCTGGAAGTGTCCTTAGAACCTTCCATTGTTAGTTTTTAGTGTGGTGAAGACATTAAAGAAGCTTGAGTCTCATTAGTCAAGGTGCTCTGTCTAGTCAAAGTGAAAACCACTCCTTGCAATATTGTCTTGTATAATTCTCTGTACGTGTCCATAAACCCATCATAGAAAATCTAATGCAATGATCCAACACAATGATGGCTTTCCTCTGGCTATTTGTTAATGGTTCTTGTATATTTCTTCAGTAGCCCCTTAACAATCACCCTCATGCTGTAAACTTGCCTCTTTTCAGTCACATATACTCTCTCAATGATGTCTTTTAGGGTACTTCTCCCACACAAAATATCATCAGTAATGGGCTTCTTTCTGCTTACGCTCACCATGCTGCTTTCTTCAAGAATTTAGAGATACACAAACACAGGAGAATTAGAAGGGGCAACCACAAATGTCTAAGTAGACATCAATTTGAATTTTATTGACTTGGTTTTTTTTTTAGTTCTCTATAGCTTATTTCTTGGGAATTTCACTGTTTTATTCCCAAAGATATTTTTATTTAGCAGAAAGGGTGATGTTGGTTTTTTTCCTCCTCACATTATCTGTGTACGTGCACACTCATATGCACACATGTGTATGTGTGTGTGTACATGTGTATGTGTTTATTTCCAGAATTTTCACAATTTCAGCTTTCTTACATTCACCAAACTTTTACCTGTTTTATAGAGAATTTTAAATGGCGGTGACTTTGAGATCAGGCCTTGAAGTTAAGAAAACCTATACTCATGTGGCCACGTGCAAATCATTTAAGTCTTAGCTGAATCCAGGAAACTTGAAGACCACCAATGTCAGAAAAGTTCCCAGGTAGCATGGTCCTCATTCTGGGATTAAAATCAAACAACCTGATACATGTATAACCTTAGGGAAACCATTAAACCTTTCAGTACCTCAATTAACTCATCTGTAAAATGTAGGGTTTGGACTAGCGGAGTTCTGAGGTGCCTTCCAATGGTAGATCTTAGATATTATGGTTGATCAAGGAGATTTATAGATTTAGGATTGCTCCACACTAATGAAAGCACAAATCTACATATACATGCATATTCTCTCTAAAGAAGAAAAATTGGGGAAACAAGTAAAGCTAAAAATTATATTCTATTTTCAGGTTCCAGTATTTAGATTGTCTTGTATCTCTAAAAATAAGTTCAGATATGCAATTCTGGGGATATTGTATCATAAAGTACTTAATAAATCCTTGTAGACCAATTAATAAAATCATGAATATTTGTTACCTCATGACTTAAAATTGACCTGTACCTCCATTAACAATCTACTCTAGTACCTTATAGTGACTGGGTGGATGTCAAAGTCTTTGTCAGTTGAGTGTAGACTCTTCTAAATTATATAAATCTGGAAAGACTTTGCATAGGAACCCAGTGATGGGTCTTGTGTGCATTATCGGAAGATCAGCCTAGCCATTTTTCAGAGGAAAAAATCAAAGCTATCAGTAGTGATAAGAAAAATTGCTTTAAATCACTAATAATTAGAAAAATGCAAATTAGAACAACTCTTAAGGACCACTTTGCACCCTTCAGATGAGCTAAGATGACAGGAAATAACAAATCCTGGAGGAGTTGTGGGAATGTGATATAGAAATACACTGTTAGTGGAGCTATGAGCTAGTGCAAACATTCTGGAGGATGATTTGAACTGTGCCCAAAGAGCTTCAAAGCTATGTATTGACCCAGCAATACTACTACTAGATCTATACCCCGAGGAGATCAAAGAAAAAGGAGAAGGACCCACGTGTACAAAAATAATTATAGCAGTTCTTTCTATGGTGGCAAAGAATTGGGCACTGAGGTGATGCCCATCAATTAGATAATAGCTAAATAAGTTATAGTATATGAATGTGTTGGAATACATAAAGGGAATGGTTTCAGAAAAACTTGTGAAGACTTACAAGAACTGATGTTAAGTGAAATGAGCAAAACCAGAAGAATTCTCTACATAGTAACAGTCATGTTGTAAAAATAATCAACTGGAGAAGACTTAGTAACTCTTGGAAACTAATGAAATGGTGGAAAGGGAAAAGAAGGAAAGAGGAAGGCGTCAAAGAAAGTTCTGTCCAAGAATTTTAATATTGTGAGTTCCGTGTTACTTTGAACTATTTCCTATCCTCCATTCCCACCCAGATGTCCATCTCTTATGGAGATCTCTTATCTCCACACTGGCTATTTTCTCCTGACTTGAACGAAAGTACAGTGATCGATAACAATTCCAAAGGACCAATGACATATTAGTATCCAGACAGAGACTGATAGACTCAGAAGGAAATAAGTTTTGCATGACTTCACATTTATAATAGATGTCAAATACTTTGCCTTCTCCATGATTGGGGCTGCATGGGTATGGAAGCAGAAAGAGAATTTGAAACTGAAAATAAAAATAAAATTTAAAAGATTTTAAAAGACCAACCCATCTGGAAATGCTAGCCACAAAGTTCTGACTATTTGTGGCCACAGCAACTCATGAAGCCAGTGGACTAATGCATGGAAGTGGTTGCCTTCTCACATGATAAGAGCATTATTAGGACTAGAAAGAAGTCTCCAAATGAAGTCTGAAACAGATTAGTGTTTTATTTAGTTCAAGCCTTAGATTAGTTTTGTTTCATTTGCTGGGACTGTTTTGATGCATTCCGGTGATTTTATTACCTGGAAAATTTCGGATACAGAAATTGTCTTGAGTAATGCAAATCATTGTTTCCTCAGTAGCTTTTAGTTTTAGAGAGCTTTGGGGGGCACTAAGATATAAGCAACTTACCCAGATTTTTCAGAGCAAATGCACAGTCAAAGGCAGCATCTGAACCTAGAAATTTTTAACTGCAAGTTTAGTTTGCTATTTACTACACTCTGCTGTCTCTCATTCCCTGGTTAATACACCTCATAACTACTTTTAAAGACACTCAAAGCAATTTTAGAAATCAACAGTTTTATTTCCTGTTTACACTTGTTACTATTCATGTTTTCCATTGGGCTTTTCAGGTATGAACATGAACAAGAATGAAATACAGAAAGAACAGCCTTTAAAGCCTTCCAGGAGTCAGACTCATCCTCAGAATCTGAGTAAACATTCTTCATTTAATTCCCCAAATCAAATACAACCACGACCTTTAAGTCCAGGACCATCAGCTGCACATAAAATAGCAGACCATGGTAAGCTACTAATCTTTGGCTTGGGAGAGCGAAAGAGAAAGTTCTAGTTAAGGCTATGTTGGGCCACTGTAAGCTATCTTAAGCTCACATGTCAGCAGTAGTCCTGGGTGCAATGGGAAATATCATAGAATCTTGTACACTAAAGACTTCTGAAAACCCTACGATGGCCCAGAAGTAATCCTGCATTCTTGAAATTTGGACCAGTAGATCTAAAGTTATGTTTGGTTATAAAGAGCTAGAAAGCCTCAAAAGATGGGGTCATAAATTAATTGTAGGCTTGTTTTCTGAGTACCAATCTAACTTAGTATTAAGCATGAACTGTCTCAGAAGACTGGCCAGTTAGTGATTTTTTTTTTTTCAGTTGTGGCAACTAATGAAAATTACTAAGGTGTGAAAGGATCACTACCTACATGAGTGGATAGAGTAACCACATGGATGAAATCATAGATTCTTGCTGTAGAACAGGGGTTCTTTTTAAAACCATGGATCCCTTTGGCAGTCCGATGAAGTCCATGGATCCTTTTACAGAATACTGTTGGTTACCTCTGTTCATAAGTGATTGAAAAGTTAGATTTCAGTTATAGGTTAATGAACATAAAGAAAGATGTCATTTTCCCCTTCTAATTTCACTGTATGTTCTATTTATGGGCCTCTTGGAGGAAGGTAACAAGGCTTAAAAGCTATGACAGATATTTGAAAGATTGTTAGGTGAAAGAGCCAGTAAACTTTGTTTCATCTTAAAGGGAAGTTATACATGGACAGAGTGTATGTAGCTCAATATAGTGTTATAAGATATTGCTGATAGAAAAGACCCTAGAAGTGATCTGAACTGACTCCCTCAGAAAGCTTAAGTAACTTTAAATTGCCACTTAATTGTCTTATAATTCCCATGGTGTTAAGTATCAGAACTGGGCTTCAAACTGAGGTCTTCTAACTCAAGACTGCCCTCTTTCCATTGTAATACAACATAAGGGACTTCTTTATTACAACTAGAGACTTCCAACAATGGAAGATACCATGTTAACGAAATAATGATTCCTGTAATTAAGTAGATTCAAACAGAGTCTGAATGACCCCTCTAACATAGATCTAAAACATAGGCTAAATAGCCTGTTATATCACACCCAATTCTATGATTTTGTGGTGATTTTTTACTCATTTTCTCAGCCCTTTTAGTATTCCTTTGCAATGTTTGATACGTGTGGAATATACCAATACATCACTATTTATAAGAATATATACTTTCAATATAGTAGAAAGCTCTCATCTCACTTCTGTTTCTCCAGTGTTTCAATTTCATCCTATTAGATTTTTAAGGGCAGAGATTGTTTTTGCTTATTCTTTGTATCTCTAGCACAAAACACATTATTTGAAAGCACCGTCTGAAAATACTAACTAAACATTTGTTAATTGAGTAATAAAGTTTTAGGAGGAAGTTGAAAGCTTGTCCTGTGATAAATAGAAAGCTACCTTTGGAATCAGGTAGGCCTGAGCTCAAGTCCTACATCTTACACATAAAGATTAGTTTTGTGATCTGAGTACATCCTTTACCTCCTCAGTGCCCCCGATGCACCCTTCAAGACTAATTTATAGAGCAGACACATCTGCGTTCATGTAAGGAGTTTTCTCACTGAGAGTTCCCCATCCCAATGATATCACAGGTCTATTTTTTTTACATAAGAGAAATTTAATCCTTTTTAAACTTCTTTGAGGGCTAGCAAGGTTGAGACTCAAAATTCAGTTGTGCCATCATTGATAATACCAGTTTTCTCTGACCATAGCTCCATGCCTCTCTCCCAGCGAAAGCCATTGCCAAGATAGACTGCCCTCTGGAATTGTGTGCCTGAGTATTTTGTGGGACTTTGGCACATGGGGGATACTAAAAGAAGCAAATTCAAATTTCCTGGCAGATCTGGGTCTCCAACAGGATACTCTTCCTTTGGCCACTCCTGGCAAACCACATTTAGTTACTGAGTGCTTGACAGAAATGTTGGGCTGCAGGTGGATTTGGGGTATTACGGGTATTGGCTGTTCCACCACGTGGCCCTTCCTGCCATGTGTGAGAACCATCTACCCCACTTTGTAGGCTCCAACACTCATCTCTTCCTCTACTCGGTAAGCAGCGTGTGCTTAGACACAGCCCCCACTGCAGAGACTGGAGCTGGCAGCTACGTCAGCCTGAGATATTGAGAGTTTAGTCTAGCAAATGAGCCAGTGAAGCATTGTGTGGGCTGATTCTAAGGACAATAATGAGTTGGTGAATAGGGTAGCTGGAAACCATCACATTCTAGTTTAATTTAGGACACTTCCCTACCCATAAGCAAAGCCATCCATAGTTGGTTGTGGTAAAGCTCTTTTAGTATAATATGCAACATCCCCTGTGTTATTGATCGTTTAATTCTTTGATGGAAGGTTTGCAAAAATCTTTCCTACAATCTCCATTATAAGAGTAGTAGGTATAATGACTCAAACCTTCTTTATTTTTTGTGCATAAAAATGAGTACATGTTGATTCCCCCTCATAAAATGTAAACCTCTTCTCTCTCAACTCTCATAGCTCCCTAATACCTCTACATTAATTATTAACTCCTTTGCTTAGCTTTGCAAAGACTTGAAACTCTTTTTCCAGCTTCACTGGGCATTATTCTCACTTCTGCGATCTAATCCAGCCAAAATGACTTTCTCATGCACGACAATCTAACAACCATCTCTGCACATTTCCACTGGCCATTCTTCAAGGCTACGCTGGGCTCCCTCCTCATGCCTGCCCCTTAGAATCTCTCTCTTCCGTCAAGCTGCAGCCTGAGCATTGCTTCATACATGAAGCCTTTCCTCCTCCCTCCAATAACTCCCTCCCCCATCCCAAGTTACTATGTTCGAATGTGTATGTATTTTCTTTACATTCATTCTCTATATACTTACATGTATGTGTTTTCTGTCTTCTCCATTAGGCTGTAAGCAGTTTTTTGCCAGTAGTGATTGTTTTGTTTGTATGTTGCTGTTGGTATGTTTTGCCCCTTCTTAGACTGTCTTTGGTTCTTTGTATCCTCAGCATTTAGTACAATGCCTGGCACACAGTAGGAGCTTAACAAATGCTAGTTGATTGACTTCATACTAATTTCCCCTTCAACTAGCACAGTGCCTGACACATAGTAGGTTTTTTCCCCCATTCTTGTTTTTTTTTTTTATTATTGATTCCTGACCTTGTTTTCCCAAGGCCTAAAGAAGAGTCTATCTGTCCTTTCCAGGTAGGAAGATGAACAAGGTAGAAAGCAATTTGTACAGGCTGTCCTCTTCAGCATTTAGTGATTCATGCTTAGGTAAGTTCTTTTCTGCAATGCTACCTCCCAGTTCGCTTTCCATGTTGTCTGTGTTTTTAAAATCTTGATCATTTTTGTTTTTCAGTGACACGCAAATGACTTTCAGGCATTTGACATTGAACTATCAAATTCCAACACTTGATTGTCAAGCCCTCACCATTTATATTTTTTGCTCTGGCTTTGATATCTACAGGACAGGTCTTTGGGTTAGTTGAGTGATTTATGTCAGGCAAAAGGTCTTTGATTGAATTGATTCATTCATCCTGGTGTTACTGTGTAGGCAAAACTCAAGGGCAAATCTCTTAATACCTTAGTCTTCTCTAGACTATCTATTAGTTATATGCTGTTCTTGTCCCACATCTCCTCTGGGTGGGAGTGGGAGGAAAAGTGGTTGGAAGCTTATACATATTTCTAATGATGAAAAATATTGAGTGTTTTCTTGTTACAGTCAAGCCTTAAACATGCCTTTTCCAAGAAGTCTTCAAAGTAGTCTTTTAATTAATTAATATTCATTTTATTGGAAGATTGTGTTGTGGCATAGCCAGCCAGATCAAGAGAGAGGATTCAGGCTATAGAGACAGCCTTTCAAAAAAACTCACTCCAGTTAATCTTTCACCAAGGAATTCTTCCTAGAATATTGCCCTGAAAGTCGGATTCCCTCTCTTGATTTCAAATTCTTCCTAGCTAAGTTAAGGTTTATCCCAACATTTCTGGGGATGATTTGCCCCAACCTTTCTGGGGAAGAGGAATGATGAGTTAAGAGATACACTCATTAAGGGAACAATGAGTTCTGATTATGTTGAAATGCCAAAGAGATACTCTCTTTAATAAAATGATGGCTTCTGGCAATAGTAAAATACTGAAGGATTCCCCTTTGGACAAACTGTCATGAGACCAAGGGAAGAGGGATTGTTAAAGTGGCACCCCTTTAGGGAATGTCTTATTGACCTAGAACTTTCCTTACAGGAGTGGAGGGGGTACTAAAATACATGCAAATTCCAGTGGGTCCCAAAATTGACCTAAAGCATATTTGTAACCATTTCTCTTCTCATCTGTTTTAGCAAATTAGAGGCTTTGAGATTAGACTTTTAGTAGGTGATAAGGAGGTTAACATGTCTGTGTTTATCTTGTTTTGTCTGTGTTTTAATTTCTTTGTAATATGTATAGAGTGCTGGACCTGAAGTCAGATAGATTCATCTTCCTGAGTTCAAATCTGACTTCAGATACTTATTAACTGTATGACCCTGGTCAAGTAACTTAACTGTCAGTTCCTCATTTGTAAAATGAACTGGAGAAGGAAGTGGCAAACCACTCCTGTATCTATGCCAAGAAAACTCCAAATGGTGTCACAGAGAGTTGGACATGATTAAGACAACTAAGCAATAACAACAACAAGATTCTCAGAAAAATATCTTTTCTTATGTCACGTTTAGAGGTTCTTTTTCTTTCCTTTTTCCTTTCCTTTTTTTGGTAGATTCTGCTACCTTGAAAGATTTCTAAGGCAGCCAACCAGAAAGATTGCAGAAAAGCTGCAGCCAAACTTAGTATGTTGAAGAAGATGAATGAAGCTTAGTACTTGACATAGTTCTCCTAACTGACTTGCCAAAGCTGTGATTGGTGAAGGATGAAATAACTGAGGAAGCAAAGGTTCAAGCATATAGATTTATTAAGCAATGTGTGCCAATTGCATATCAAACCAGAAGCAGGCTTCCTCAGGTTGGCACTGGACCCCCAATATGAGGAAAGACGTATTTATGCATTAAAAAATAACAGTAGGCAGGACACACAACAGGATTATGATTAGGTAATTTGATTCCTAATTGGAGGAAAGATTAGGGGCTATCCCAGCTGAAAAGGTGAGAATAAACAGGTACAGTTCAATGAAATCAGAAAAAGAGGAGTCCCACTCTCCTCTCACTATTTACATAATATGCGTAGTTTTAGGGAGAATTCCCCCTTTGTCTAATCTTGTCTCAGGAAAGAGTAATAACAGGAGGCTAAAGGATCCTTGCTCCTTAGTCTGGAGTTCCTACCTATTGACTAACATCATTTAGATAATGAATGTATCATTGAGTAATGTTGTCAGTTGCTCGGTCATCAGGACTTACTATGCTAGAAGCCTTGTGTGTCTGTATTCGATTTTTAAAAATATAGGGACAGCTAGGTGGTGCAGTGAATAGAGCACTGGTCCTGGAGTCAGGAGGACCTGAGTTCAGATTTGGCCTCAGACACTTAACAATTACTAGCTGTGTGACCTTGTGCAAGTCATTTAACCCCAATTGCCCCTCCAAAAAAAATTAAAAATATAGAAATAATTGATCCATCAGTACAAGCCCAGTTTTCCAGATAAGACATGTGAGTTGTTTGAGATGTATAATTTTGAGAAAATTCCTCTTATCAGTCTTCAGATCTGAGTGGTTTTTAGTTTGCATAACCTGGGTCTTTAGTTAAGGTGTATCTAAGCAACAGATATAAGTGGTCCAACTTCCCAGCCACACAGGTCTAGGTTCAAACAATACAAAAAAGTTTCCTGCAGTTTGCATAATTGAATAGTTTTCTCACAATGAACTAGACCCATAACTGGATAGAAAGAAAACTGAGCAGGATCCAGAATTAAGTCACAAGATGGAGGCAGCTTGGTTCACACAATTCCCTCAGTATCCAATTATCCCCCAAAACATGCATGAGAAAATGATTTATGTACAAGATTGCAAGTTTAGTAGTAATCATATGTTGGGTAACATCTCTGCTATCATTTGAGAATTTTTGTAACCATTTCTCTTCTCATCCATTCTTTATTCCAACATGATCGTAAAGGCCCACTGTGTACATCTTTATTAATACTGTAAATCATTACTTCATTTTCCAAAATTATACTACTCCTTTGTTTTTCAAGTCTGTACCATCCCAAGTTATACTTTGTCTTCTCAATACAATTGAAGGCCTTATAAAATGGTCAGTCGTTTTCCATTTGGGTAGGAAACATGATTGCCCATGAGACTGTTGTGCCTGGTCATAGTCTAGTTTCCCCTCTTAGAATCAGAAATTATGATATTGATTTGGCTACACCACAAAAAATGCAGGATACTGAGTCTATTCTTCCACACAGTTAATAACTAACACTAAATAGAACTGGTCATTGGTGTTGTTTTAAACCATATGTAACTGTATTCTGTTTCTTAATATCCTTAGAAGAAGTCCATGATCTCTATGCCACTCTGAACACCAAGCATTCCTTTACATTTAAAATAGCTTAATTTTCATTCCCTTAAGTCCCCATTATCATGTAAATTCCCCCTTTTCACTTTAAACTTTGGAATTTTGTTTTGATTGCATGCCCCCTAGGATACTTGGGGGTCCTATAATTACTTGTTGAACTTCACAACTCCACTTATTTTTTTCCACCCATCAATGTCATGGTGTGATTTATAGGAATAAGGAAGCTGGAAGGGAGAAATTTGAAGGAGAAAGGAAATAAGCTTGGTTTTGAACATGCTGAGTTTCAGCTGTCATTGGGGAATTTCTCACTCAACACTCCCTCCCTCCAATTTCAACTGCCTTCCCTACCTTAGTGGTAGAGAGAGCCCCAGCAACTATAGACTTAAAGGAGATTTATTTACATTTTAACAAAATCAGGAAGCAATGAGAACTCCTGGGAACCTCTGGAAACTAAAAGGAATCCACCAAGAGGCTATTTATCAGAAGA
The DNA here is from genome assembly GCA_028627135.1 of Pseudochirops cupreus. Classification (NCBI taxonomy): domain Eukaryota; kingdom Metazoa; phylum Chordata; class Mammalia; order Diprotodontia; family Pseudocheiridae; genus Pseudochirops; species Pseudochirops cupreus. The sequence continues at coordinate 35,978,119 of CM053583.1, read as the reverse complement.
AGCACTGTGTATAGGACAAAGCCACTATGGACATGTCAATTGCTTCAGGCCTTCTTGCAAACTTGATTTCAAAGAGTCATAGAATTGAGATATAGAGCTAGAAGGTACATCATAGCCTATTTAATCTAACTACTTCATTTTACAAATGCTCTAGAGAAGGAAATGGCAAACTGCCCCAGTATCTTTGCCTAGAGAAGCCCAGATGGGGTCACAGAGACGGACACAACTGAACAACAACAACAATTATACAATTGATATATAGATGTGTATATTTAATATTTATGATACCATATATGACATAATATTAATTATATTATAATCATGTAGTTAATAATACTTTATGAGTATAATACTATTTATATAATATGTGTATTTTTAGGGAGAATCCCCCCTCTGTCTAAACTTGTCTCAGGAAAGAGTAATAACAGGAGACTAAAGGATCCTTGCTCCTTAGTCTGGAGTTCCTACCTATTGACTAACATCATTTAGATAATGAATGTATCATTGAGTAATGCTGTCAGTTGCTCAGTCATCAGAAGTTACTATGCTAGAAGCTTTGTGTGAAGTGCAAGGGATGCAAAGAAAGTAAACCCCTGGGGGCATATGTGCACACACAGTTCCTTCCCTAGAGGAACATGTATTTGAGGTTCTCCAGAAGGAAGTAGCAAGGACTGGGAGATGGTTAGATGAAACCTGGAGATAATTTAGTAAGATTGCCCAGAAGCCTAAAGATGCTTGCTTTCTCTGATCTACCTTCTCTATGTTGCCTAAATGGGAGTGCAAAGATTACAGAAATATGGAATCATAGGTTTAGTATAGAAAAAAAATTCAGTTGTTCAAGAATCTTAGGATCATGTACCTAAAGCTGAAGGAATCCTACAGGCCATCTACTCCAGTAAGGGGATTTAACTGATGCCCAAATGGAGATCCATTGAGGTTAAGGTCTTGGCCAAGGCCACAAGGGTGATAAATTGCATGTGAGGATTTTAGCCAGGTTCTTTTACTCCAAAGTCAATGTTCTTTCTCCGACATCATGCTGAATAAAAGTTAACCCTTTATCATCAACATAAAATGGGAAGTATAAGAATGCCTAGTTTTTCTTTGTTAATCAGGAAGATACTCAGGGCTCTCATGATCACCAAGCTACAAAAATACCTCTCTGAATTCTGCTTTGCCAAAACATAAAATAATCTTTACTTATTTCCATAAAAACTGTTTTTCCATCCTCATTGCATGTTCCAGTAGCAGGAAAACTATGTTAGATTACTACAATAAACTTATTTAAGGCTTTTTGAAATAGTGAAATGACAGTAAAGAATACTGGAAATAACTGAGTTGTATTGGTTCACTTAATCCTTTCATTTACTTAAATTTTTTTATTTTTTTGCTTCTTTGGAGGGGGGAAGGCCCGGCAATTGGGGTTAAGTGACTTGCCCAATGTCACATGGCTAATAAGTGTTAAGTGTCTGAAGCTAGATTTGAACTTAGGTCCTCCTGACTCCAGGGCTGGTGCCACCTAGCTGCCCCACACTCCTTTCATTTTGAAAAAGAGATGAGGTAGCAAAAAGAGCACAAAATATTCAGAAAAATAGGAGATAATGCCTCAAAAATGAGAATAAATTAAACTGGAAAGGAAGCTTAATTGACCATTTGCTCAGAGGCAGAAGTAGGGTATATCAACCAAGAATTTGCTATGGGGTACTGAACTGAGAAAGGGATGAAAATATATGGAGTCCTTTAGCAACATAAAAATAACAGACCTTAGAACTTACTTTGAAAGGAGGAAGCTCCAGGTGATTTCTCTGTATCAGGGCTCACATAGCCCTAAACCTCCCTGACAAAATCATCCATAGTTTAATATTGGGTGGGACATTTGCAGCCCACAGAATTCAGTGTCTCAATATTAGAAAATAATTTTTTTAGGTTGATTTGAGGATACCTTAATGTACCTTGTCCCCCGCTCAAAATTATTAGTTCTAGCTCTGTTCTGGCTTATTTCTTTAACGAAAAGCAAATGGGTATCTCACAGCACCTGTTAGCTCCATGGCTATGGGAAGCACACTACCCTGTAATGCAGCTGAGCTGCATTGTGCTCAGATTATACTGCTATATGATTAGCAAGTAGAGTCATATTTGGATCCAAAGGATACATACAGCATTTATTTTTGCTTACTGTATACCAGGCATGGTGCTAAGCACTAGAGAGACAAATAAAAGAATGCAAGCCTACCCTTGTTCTCAAGGTGCTTCCATTCTAAAGGAGATGATAGACCATCAAGGGCAGGGGACTGGAAAGAAGGTAGGTGTCCCCTCAGGAACAAGGGAGAGGTAGAGTAGTTCAGATGTGAGTTAAGCTTTACATTGTTTAAGTTATTCATGGAATGAAAGTCAGACCCAGATAAGCCCCTAGGAAGTGAAAAAGTTATCCTTATGTTTTATAGTCTTTCATTTTTGTTCTTTATCTAATTATTTAGATAATTTATCTAATAATTTATCTAATAATGTTACTTTATCTAATTATTATAACAGACCAGTGAAATAGGCAATATGGTATTAATACTCCCACCAGTGACAAGTCTGGAACTTAAAACCAAGTTTTTTGACAAGACTGGAGCTCTTTCTAGCATATCATAATTCATTATGTCTACTTAGCAATACCAAATAAACAGATCATCCTTGTTAGGGGCGCAAAGTGAAGACCAAGTCAACTCATGTGCCTTTAGGAGTTTGCTCAGCAACTTAGGTCCATACATTCACATTTTCACCCTCACCTTTTGCTACCAGTGGCACATACAGGAAACTTGGGTCAGAGTTAAAGGCACAGTCTGTGACTTATGGATTAAGGAGGACCAGCCAGCACCTATGTCAATCTCATGTCCTACGTGCTCACCAGGATTTTTCTTTGATACTGAAGAAACCAAGAATGGCCCTGAGAGCCTAGCCAATAAGCTACGTGTTTAGGAGAAGCAAGCTCATATTTGTAGTAATTAAATTATGTCACTAGTCCTTCAGTAGAATAGCAGTAACTTTGCATGACTAATAGTATTTTAAGTAATCATTAGGCATATATTAAATATCTTCTCTGTGCCTAGTGCCATGCTAGATACTAGAAATACAAAGACAAAAATTAAACAGATCCTGCCTCAATTATATTTTATTATCCATTGTATTAAGAGAATTGTTAGAGGGTCAGAGAGAGGTGAATGATTACCAGTGGTCACAGAGATATTGGTAAGCATCAGCAATGGTATGGAAACCCAGATCTTCCTGATTCCTAATCTAGGACTTGATCTGCTGCTCCCAGTTGTATCTCAGACTAAGGCTTTTTTTAATGTAAAGCAAATTCCTTTGTTCCACTGGCATTCTTGGAATATCTGGAGGAAGCAGGGAAGACCAGAAGTTTTTGCTTATACCTCCAGGGTCTAATTTACAGGAAGGCATAGACAAGAATCACACAAGACATTCATGACTGGCCTGAGATTGGTATCATTGGAAGGAAAATTCAATGTGATAAGATCATAGATATATCTGAGAACAGATTCCTTCCTTATTCATAAGTAATGTAAAACTAAGTAAATTATCCTATGTTGTTTGCAAAATTACCTCCAGCTCTGTTATGTCATAGTAGTGGCTCTGGGGCGCAATCCTCGGCTCCTGAGCAATGTTGGTATCTACACACACGTGTGCACACGTATACACACGGACACACATACACACACAGTTTCCTATTCATTTTCGAGACTGAGTAAAAGAACTTAGGAAGCTGTGTTTTATAATGATTTCCATAGCTTGTAGTAATTTTTCTTAGATAACTATATTTCTGAAATATGTTGATTTTCCTAGAGGACAGTTGGCATTTAAGAAAAACAAACAAAAAACTTCATGTCACTTCTGAAATCCTTTCCATCTCTACATCGATGATTCTATAATGTTCTGAAATTGCAAAGCGGGGAGAGGGCATGATCTTTCTCTTAAAAAAAAACTATGCTGTCTCTCCCATTGGTTACCCATACACACAATGAGTAAATTATGTATATATGCATATATATATATACATATATATATATATTCCATTACATATCTTCATAGTGTCACAAAGCACATTTGCACATTAGCCACATCTGAAAATGTATATCTGTACAATTGAAATTCATCACACGTCTTTTGGAAGGTAAATGGTGTATTTCATCTTCATTCCTTTGGACTTAAGGTTTCTCATTGTGTTGATTTATCTGCTAAGGTTTTTCAAAGTTGTTTTTCTCCATTATGTTATCTTGGTATAAATTCTTCTAGATCTCTTTATTTTTCTCTTCATGAATGTGTAGTTTTCCCAGTTTTCAGAGGATGTTTCTCAGATGGGAAGAGAGTTCAAACAATTGATGGGCAGGGACGGGAGCTGGGAATGCTCTTTCAAGTTTAGTTCTTGGAAACTCAAGTCCTAAAATTAAAGACTTTGACTTCTTTTTTTCCCCCTAGTTTAGCCTCTCTTCATTTCAGGTAAGACATTTGTAGAGAATGTCCATTTTCTGGGACTGGAAGGGGTATGAGGGAGTAAAGGAAGGGAAGAGAACTGAGGAGTTAAATGAGAATTGTGGCTGGTGGTTGGAGCAGAATAGAGGGATGCTCATATGGGGAGAATTGACCTCAGTGAAATTTGTTATGGAATCCAAGATTTCCCTTGACCCCCTCCAACTATAGCTTTATGTCACTCTTCTGTCTTAGGATTCTTCATCTCAGTTCATCAAGTGCCTAAGCCTCTGATCCTGAAGGTCCTAATAACATTCTGTAATATAGCCTGCTCCTATTTGGCCTTCCCACATGCTATATTCCACTGACTCCCTCTGATTCCTTTCCCTGGTATACCTAACTTTTCACAATATCTTTTTAGTTCTCTTTGCCTAGGTGAGAGAAAAATAGGTTATTGGCACTAATTTACCCTGAAATATGAATAGTTTCTCCCCATATATTTTCCCCAAAGTTTTCTTCCTTAAAAGCTTATGTTTTGTTGCTTGTTTTTTCAGTCATTTTAGTTGGTGTTTAACTCTCTGTGATCCCATTTATAGTTTTCTTGGCAGAGATAATGATGCGGTTTGCCATTTCCTTCTACAGCTAATTTTACAGCTGAAGAAACTGAGGCCAACAGGGTTAAGTGACTTGTGCAGGGTCATGCAGCTAATAAGTGTCTAAGGCAGGATTTGAACTCAGGTCTTCCTGACTCCAGAGCAGTACCTTATCCACTGTACCACTAAGCTAACCCCAAAATCTTTTCTTACTAATTCATTAAGTGGTAGGATTTCAGGTGTTAGAAACCTGTTTACAGGAAGAAAAGGGGGTAGGACCCACTTTAAATCCAACGACTCTAGTAACCCACCTGACTTTGGCAGTACAGAATGAAGAAAAGGGTTGATATGTAGTTGGTCTAACTGTCTCATCCTACTGGGTTTGGTATACAGAGGTCTGAAAGAGGCCTCAGAAGCTGCTTTTTCTACTGTCTCCTCTAATTTTTGTTTTTATCTTTGTATTCCCAGGAGTTAACACGGTATTTTAGTGATAGTAATCTCCTCACCATTATTGTGTGCTAAAAGAATTCCAGGTTCCAGATAGATGGCATAGCTTCTTCCAAATTACCTAGAAAAAGATCAAGAGACTATACATGTGAAGTACATAGGTACAAGGATATTTTAAATTAAAAGCAGGAAATACCAACTGACTTTAAAGCAAAATCTCCCCTGCAGCATTTTCCCCATGTACAGAATTCTCTTAATTCCCCTCTCCCAATCTTTTTTTTCTTTAAAAATAACCTTAGAAATCATGTAGTCAACTCCTTTATTTCACAGAGGAGGAAACTGATGCTCAGATAGGTTTAATTACTCTGTCCAAGGTTATGAATCTATAAAGACTAGATCACAGATTTGCAGGTGGAAGGGACCTTAATGGTAGCCTATTCTATTCAATTCATTTTACAGAGAATGGAATCCCAGGTAATAAGTGGGATGATGAAGACTCTAATTCACATCTTTGGATTACAGATCCAGTACTCTTAAATCGACAGCACAAACTCCTATCTTGTAACTATATCACACTATTACCTCATAAATCATAGAAGAATGTGTGAGGTATGAATACAAATAAATAGAAGTCCAAAGAAAACTCATTAATGCACCACAGAACTCGATAGAGAACTTAATAAGTAGTCTACTGACCTTTTGTCTCCATAATAATACTGTTCACAAAAGCATTCTCTAGTGTTTCTGGGCATTAAGGTGATGTCCTTGGGTCAATTCAATTCCATTTAGTTCAGCAAGCATTTAAAGACTTGAAATTGTTGTGGCAAAATGGCATCCCTGCGATTTTGACTCAACTCATTAGAAGTTTTTTATTTAGGAACACAGGGACGTGAAACATAAATAACTGTGGGGAGATTCAAGAAATCAGCACCTCCCTACCCTTACCAAGCCTGAAGAGATCTTTGAAACCATAAGTAGCTAGATTCTGTTTTTATTAGTCTTATAGATGTGTTTATCTGTGTTTTAGCCTTGATACAAAACTTCATCTGTTTTATTGACTCATTAACGAGAATACAAATTGGTTATTTTGTAGCATAAGAACTGAGAAGAATGCAAGACTCTTGCTTTGAGTGGATTGAGGAGTGATCTTTAAAATGGACTCATTCAAGACACAAAAACAAAAATGAAATGTCCTCCCATTCAAGGAGCTTCCAGCTTGCTAAAGAAAATGGCTCGTTCCATGGTTGGTTGTTTTGATAGTGACATGGAACCTCCTAACCTCCCTTTTGAGCAATGTTTACAAAATGATTGGACCAGTGCTGCTAGTCACAGCCTAGAATTCAGAATCTGAACAGACCACAGACTTCAAATTCACGTCAGTAGCCATTCTCTGTAGTCCATTCTCAAGGGCCATTGACTAAGAGAAGCAACTACAGATGTGAGAAATCACTTCACTAGCAATTCCTGACTGTTTAAGCCACCAACAGTATTGCCTCAAATTACCTGAAAAGAATACAGCTCAGGGAACATAGTTCAATGATGAAATTCAAACAGATGTGGAGAGGACTTCTTAGTAAGTCTTTATCCTTAAGGATAAAGCTCAAGACTTGGAGTCTGGAAGACCAGGGTTCAAACCTGACCTCAGATGCTTTCTAGATGTATTACTCTGGGCAAGTCACTTAATTTCTCTCCATCTTAGTTTCCTCATCTGCAAAATGAAGGAGTTGGACTTGATGGTTTCTCATGTCTGTTCAAGTTTTATACATGTGATACTGAGATTTTGAATGCTGAGCATAGAGTAAGGAAGCCTCCTCTTCCTGAGTTCATATCTCACTTCAGACACTTACTACCTATGTGACCCTGGGCAAGTCATATAACTTCAATTTATGTCTGCCTCAGTTTAATAATCTGTAAAGTGAACTGGAGAAGGAAATGGCAAACCTCTCCAGTAACTTTGCCAAGAAAACCCCAAATGGGGTAACAAAAAGCCAGACAAGACTGAAATGTCTGAACAGCAACAGAAGCAAAAAATATTTTGTCGTAAATTATGTTATGGTGAGTGTGAAGAACCTCTCTGGGTTGAATGTGAAATGTTCAAGTTGGCATACACTCACATTTCATCATAGCTTCTCAGTGGATTTAGTGTCTAAAATTCAAGATCATTTTTTACAGAGACATTCACCACATAGTCTCAGAATGGTTTATGATTTGTTCACTATGCTTTGTTGTGCAGCTCACAAATGTGAGCCTTTTGACACATCAGTCCATCCATTCATTGACAGTTATTTAGAACCAATTAGGTGCTGAGCTAGATGCTAAGCATTATGGGAAATTCAAAGACAAATCAGGTAGGATATATAGTTTCTGAGAGGTTATTATTAGCAGAATAATAGCAGCTATTTACAAATTGTCTTAGGCTTGCAAAACATTTTCAATGCATTTTACCCCTAGATTCTCAGTAACTGTGGGAGATGTAATGCAAGTAACAATAAAAAAACTAAACACATAAGGAAAGTATGGCCCAGAGTATTCATGTGATTCACCCCAGGTCACCCTTTGCAAGTAATAAAGCTTGCCTAGGACCTAAGTCTCCTAAATCAGATTTGAGGGTAATTTTCAGAAAGTCAAACGGAAAAAGATTTGAACTGGGAATAAGTATACTGACATTAGGTGGTGTGATATGAAACTTTCAATGTAATGTTGATGATTCGATGCCTCTTAATCATACCCATGCTACAACAGTGGAGACTGACTTCCTTGTCTTTGAAATCCTGGTTCCATTAATGCTTGATCTGGCAGTGTGATTTACTATTACTAGGTAGAATTTTCAGTTTCAGGGTTAGCAAAGTTGAAACTTGGAGTTCCAGGTCCTTGGAAACTTAAGTTGGAAACCCTCCTCAGATATTTAATATCTGTGGGACTCTGGACAAATCAGTCAATCTTTCATGATTATTTTCTTCGTATGTAAAATAGGAAGAATCATATCAGTGACTTCCCAGTTACCTCATCTGTACAATGAAGAGGTTGGAAGAGCTAGAGCATCCAGCAAGTGAGGATAGAGGCTTAGCATCATCATCAAAATGTCGGAATGCCTAGCCTGGCCTTGTTCTCAAGTACCGATTACCATTATGAAGGACAAGGACAAAGGAATATTTTCCTAATGCTCAGAAAATAGTTGGAATAAGGAAAATTCCAGGAATAGTAAATCATCATTGGGTCAATGTCTTTCTGTATCTGATACCTTTCACATAAGACACTATGGACTATATGTCATATGCAGTATGATGAATTAGAGACATTTGAATGTTTGCAATTGTCCTTGTCTTGGCTATATCATTCAGGAGGATGCAAGCATCTGGAGAATAGAAGTTGATTTTCATTTTGTCTTTGTATGCCTAGTTCCTAGTATGTTAAGACATTTTCCGATCATGTCCAACTCTCCATTACCCCATTTGGTGTTTTCTTGGCAAAGATCCTGGAGAGGAGATTGAAGTAAACAAGGTTAAATTATTTGCCCCGGGTCATATGGCTAGTAAGTGTCTGAGGCCATATTTTAGCTCATGAAGATCAGTCTTCCTGATTCTAAGCCCAGTGCTCTAATCACTGCACCACTTAGCTGTTCTCATAGGATAATGTCTTGCTATCAGTAAGTGCTTATAAATGTTTGTCAGATTGAATTGAATAGGATTACTTGGAGCTTTTTAAATGTAGAATGTAAGAGTTCTCTAGCAATTTCAAACTTTGAAAAGAAAACAAAAATAAAGTTCTAAATTCCTAGAGAAATATGAATAAATTAGTTTTAATAAAGAATATTTTATGCATTTTGCTTTTCTTTCTATTGGAAAATGACATAGGAGGATTTACCAAAATTCATAATCACTTAGTTATTAACTGAAATCCTTATTGGAAACAAGAAAAGAGATATGAACTACAAATCATAACTAGGAATTATGAATATTTTTTCCAAAAAATAGTTCAGTAGAGTGCAGCTTTTTTTTCATCTTTGTCTTTAAAAAAAGAATAATGTGTATAATATTGGAAATACAATAATGCAACTTTGAAAGTTTACTTTAAAAATTTGTTAGACAAATTGTTCACCATCTTGGAGAGGGAAGAGGGAGAAAGGAGAGAATAAAAGAAGGAGAGAAGTGAAACACAAAATTTTTAAAAATGAATGTCGAATTGTTCTTACAAATAATTGGGGAAGATGAAACATTATTCCCAAAAAAGTTTGATAGAATTCTCCTATAAATCTATCTAGATAGATCAAGATATTTAATCCTTGTCCTACCCAAAACTCCCCACTGACCTTGGTAATTCATTTACTGCTACTTTAATTTCCTTTTCTGAGATTCTATTCTTTAAAATTTCCACTTGGTATTCTATTAATTGGAATATTTTATAAGTTTTTCACAACATCATCTATTTCTTAAAATTCTGGTCTTGTTAGCATATAAATATAGTAGATTTTGATAATTATTTTCTGTCGTGATTTTTCCATTATTTTTTAAAAATCTCATAAATTTGAATAGTTTCCTTCAACTTCTTAGTTAAGGAAGCTAAAAGCCTATCAGTTTATTAATTGTCTTTTTAAAACTACATTTGGGGGGTTTATATAAATTTTATTTTACTTTTCTTATTTTCATTTATTTCCCATCAGATTTTCAAGATTTCCTCTTTAGAGTTAATTTTGGATTTACTGATTGTAAAGCCATACACAAGCAGCTTTCCAGAGGAATGCTATTGTGAACAGCTTTCAAGGTTCTGATTACATAGTATAGAGAGTCCTATATTCATTCAATAATAAATCAGAGCAAAACATTCACAGAAAATCAAGGTACAACATTCACAATGTTACAACTTATCACAGAAAATCAAAATACAGCATTCATCATGTCACAACTCAACAGCTTATCACTAAAATGGTCACATAGTTTTCACCAAAGTTGTCACATGATTTTGAACAAAGTACAATAATTTAGTCAATCATTCACTTAGTAACTCAATCATTCAATCATAAACTACAGAAGGTCAAAGTCCTCCACTCATAGGGCACACTAAGTTACAAATCAGTCACTATGCAGTCATCAGTCAATACTCAATCATCAGTCACTACTCAGTACCCTCTTGAGAGGTAGTGGAAAATATACAGGCCATCCACCCCTCAGTCACAAGTAAATCACAATTATCACAATTTCATCACTACTCAGTACCCATGGAGAGGTCTTTTCATTTTGACTTGGGGCAGGCTTTCAGCTTCCATGGCTCCTCTTCCTGCCCAAATCTAATCAGCTGCCACCTGAACTCAAAGACAGACAGCTCCCACCTCCTTGTCCAGCTCTCTGTGCAGTTCCTGCTCCACACTGGAGCTCACAGTGTCCATCCAGTCTATCTCAAATGCTTGTCCAGTCCATCTCAAATCCTTCACAGTCTCTGTTCCTAGGAAGACAAGGCTCAACAAAGCCACAAGAACATTCGTTAACATTAACAAAGCCAAAACAAGATTTGTACAAAATATCAGCAACACAGTCATGCTTCCTCAGTTCTTGGCAGCTCCAGCTGTCCCTCAGAAGTCTTCACCAGTTTCGTTCTCAAAATCAAAATCACTTTCTCCCATTCTCAAAAATCAAAATCACTTTCTCCACAGAAGTTCCAGTCTAGCAGCAGCAGCCCAGCCTTCAGGTGCTCATCCCAAGGAGTTCTGACTTTCCCAGCTAGGGTTTTTCCTCATATACAGTATTCCTCCTCCCTGTTCGGCCCCTTCCTGCTATGTCAGCAACAGAGGTTCATACTTTCTGTTTCTTTAACAGAGGCTTAATTTGAAACTAGGTGCTAAGTACCTCTCAGCTTAACAGTACAAAAGGATCTTCAAATTTCATTACAATTACACTGATCTCTTAGCTTTCTAAGTTTTGGTTAAATATTCAGTTCAGTAATCCTTTCTTTTTATATTTATCTAATATATGTTTTGAAGGATATATATTATATTTTTAGTGGTTTCATTCAGAAGGTGCCAAAAATAGTTTGGTTATAAATACCTCAATAATTTCTTCTGTTCTATGTTTTTCTCTTTTGTTTGTGTATTAGATTTGTCTAGCTTTGAAAAAACAAAACATTAATGGCTCCAATTATTGTGTATGAATTTTTTTTTCCCAAACCAGGAAATTTTTCTTCTATGAATTTAGATGCTATGCCATTTGGCGCATACATCTTTAATATTGATATAGTTTTGTTGTCTATGGTTCCTTAAAGCATAATGAAATCAATTTGTTCATCTTTATTGATCTTGTGGTTTTGTTTTGCCTTGCCTGATAGCATGATTTCACTTCTGCTTTCTTTTTAATTCAGCTGAGGCAGAGTAAGTTTTGATTCTATATGTTTTTTTTTTGGTTTTAGATTTTTTTTTTTATACTCTGTGGGAGTTTTTCCCCTGTTTTTAAATTTTGTTCATTTGTTTTAAGCCATTCATATTTTAAGTTATGGATTAGGTTTAATATTATTTTGGCCTTTTTCTCTTTTAAATCATCATTTTGACCTCCTAATCAGTTTGCTTAAAGTACTTTAGCGTAACCCCATTCCCATAGACATTCCACCATGTTTGTCAGCCTTTTCCTAGTTTTGGAGTTTTATTTAAATTATTCTTTTTTTTTCTCATTTAGTTACTTATTTCTCTCCTCTACTCCCTTTTCCAATCTTTCATTTAAGCAGCTAATGAAAAATTCTCAGTCCTTTTGTTTATTGCAATATTTTGGGATTTTTTTTCCTCTTGCTTCAAGGAAAAGGTGTTTTTTGTTTGTTTGTTTGTTTCTTCCTATCTATCCTGAAATTATATTTTATCATTTTAGATTTATGTTCTTATTTATTTCTTTTTTCCCATTTCTTTGTATTTCTCAGAGTGTTCCGTGAAATGGAAAAGTTTTTACATTAACAAAGTTGATGCAAGTCCAGTAGAAGGAAAGTAGCTGATTATGGAAATATTTGGATTTAGTTTTTCCAGTAATGGTCTGATTTCCAAGATATAAAGGTACCTTACAGAAATATATAAGGTCATGAGTAATTTCTAATAGATATATGGTTTTGGTGATGTTAATTAAGTCATTCCCAATAGATAACTGGTCCAGGTATGTAAATAGAAGAGATAGTGTAAATTAGCATCAACAACATAAGAGAATGTACCAAATCATCAATGACACATATGCAAATCAAAACCCCAAGGTTTCACCTCTAAACCTTACAAAAAGACAGAGATGGGGACATTCAGTGTCTGTAAGGTTTTTGAAAGAAAGGCACTCGAATAAATTGTGCCTAACACTGTAAATCAGCCCTACTATTTTGGAGAGCATTTTAGAAAAATATTAAATGAATAATGTTCATATCCTTTGATCTCTAGACCTCACTACTAAGAGTATGCACCAAGAAGGTCAGTGACAAGAAAAAATGACCCCATGGATATGAAAATATTTATAGAAGTATTTTCATTAATAGAAAAGAACTGGAAACAAAAATAGATTCCCTTTGGTTGGGGAATGGATTTTAAAAAAAATATATGGTACTATGCAATCAGAAACAATAGAATACAGAGACATTTAGTAAAATTTTATGAACCCATATTAAATTCAGTAAGTATAATCAAAAAAATTTTTAAGTGACTACACTAATGTCGCAGTGAAAAATAAAGTATTGATGACTAGGTTATTTGCTAGTGGCTCCTCCAATTTAAGAAACTACAGCAACAAATGAAAGAGTTCAATGTGAGAGTACTGACAAAAATTCTTATTAAGCACTTACAGAAGTTTTCTCATATTATTATATTATATTTTATTTAGTACTTAAAAAGGTGTCAAAGTAGATAAAACAGGAAGACCTGAGCTGAAATCTACCTTCAAATACTTAGGAGCTATGTGATTTTAGTCATCCAAACTCTATCTGTCTCAGTTTCCTAATGTGTGAAGTGGGAATAAAAAGCATCTCCTTCTGATGGTCATTGGGGGGGGATAAAATAAAATGAGTTCCATAAGTATTTTGCAAACCTTAAAGCACTGTATACATGCTAGCTATTGTTACTTAAGCTCTACTATTTATCCTGTTCATTCTCAAAAGTCTGTTTTGCTAGGGGTGGCTAGGTGGTGCTGTAAATAGAGCACTGGCCCTGGAGTCAGGAGGACCTGAGTTCAAATCTGGCCTCAGACCCTTAGCACTTACTAGCCATGTGACTTTGGGCAAGTCACTTAATCCCAATTGCCCTCCAAAAAGCAAAAAAAAAGTCTGTTTTGGTTCTGATTGCTCCCTCTCTTAATATGACTTCCCTTTTATCAACACTTCTTACTTTTCTTATCCCTTTATTCTCCTATTAGGTAAAAGATTCCTATACCCAACTAAATGTGTCTGTCTGTCTGTACACACACATACACACACACACACACACACACATATTTGTATATACATATATTTTTTCCTCTTCGAGACAATTCAGATGCAAGTGAGGTCCAAGTATAACCTCCAACACCACACCCCATGACATTTTACCTTCCACTATAAAAGTTCTTCCTTGCATTCCTCTTTTATTTTGGATATTTTCCCCACTTTTCCTCTCCCTTCCTCCTTTACCCAGTGCATTCCAATTTTTCACTCACCTTCATTTTTTGGAGGGAGACCATCCCAACTAATAGATTTCTATTTATGCCCCTTGTCTATGAAGACATCTTCTAACTGCCTTAATAATGACAAAGTTCTTTGTTTTATGTGTATGATCTTCCCACGTAGAAATGAAGATAGTTTAACTTTATTGAATGTCTTATTGGCGTATTCAAGCTTGATC
>CM053583.1:35947327-35963294 GCA_028627135.1 Pseudochirops cupreus | reverse complement strand
TTTTTTTTCATTTTTGCACTTTGCTTTATTATTTCTTGATATCTCATAGTGTCATTAGGTTCTCCTTGCCCAATTCTAATTTTTAAGGAATTGTTTTCTTCAGTGATTTTTTTGTACATCTTTTTCTATTTAATCAATTCTTTTTTAAAAAGTATTGTTTTCTTCAGTATTTTGTGTCTCTTTTACACAGCCATTTAATTCTCTTTTCATAATTTGCTTGCATCACTCTGATTTATTTTCCCAGATTTCCTTTGCCATTTTTATTTCTTTTTTTAACTCTTCCAGGCCTTCTTGGTGGGCTTTGGTGCAACTAGCATTTCTTTTTTTGTGTGTGTGTCTTTTTTTTTTTTTGGAGGGGGGAAGGCAGGGCAATTGGAGTCAAGTGACTTGCCCAAGATCACACAGCTAGTAAGTGTTTAAGTGCCTGAGGTCAGATTTGAACTCAGGTTCTCCAGACTCCAGGGCCAGTACTCTATTTACTGTGCTGCCTAGCTGCCCCAACTAGAAATTTACTTTGAGGCTTTGCTTATAACTGGTTTTATGTTGTCATGTTTTGAATTTAAATCTTTGTCTTCCTTGCCACAATGGTAGCTTTTTATGGTCAGGTTCTTTTTTAATATTGACTCATTTTTCTAGCATATTTCTTGACTTTGAACTCTATTTTAAAATTGAACTCTGCTCACCTCAGGGTGGGAAGTTATTTTTCCAAGATTCAAGCTTTTTCATGCTGCTGTTTTCAGAACTAGCTTTGCAGGTTTGCAAATTTTCAATATTTTCACAGAGGTACGATTCAGGAAGATGTGTGATCATTAATCTCCCCATCTGTGCTCTGGTCTTTACCCAGGAATGGTTCCTGGTCCCTAGCAACCACAAGTGATAGTGCTCCTTTTGGCCCTGGAATGTGCATATATTTCCCAGTTCTTCTGCAACCACGAGTAATATTGCTCCATTCTGCTTTGAAACTGTGACCCAGGGCCCCTGCTCCTTTGTGGCTGACCATAAGTGCTCTGCTCCACCCCAGAACTGCAACCTAGAATTACATATGAGCAATACAGTTGCAAACAGTGTGCCACACCCAATACCACCAAAAAGACCCCTGCAATTTCTTTCTGCCCATTTTTCTAACCCCCTTATCAGTTTTAGGTTGAGGGCTCCAAAAACTGCTGAAGTTGCCACTGATACAGCTGTCTCTGAGGTCCACCACTTTTGCTGCTGCCATGTGTACTCTAGGCTAGCCCCAGTCCTGGTGTCACAGATCTTTCCTACTGACCTCCAAGGTTTTCTTGAACTAGAAAAAAAATTATCTCACTCTGACTTTTTGTTGGCTCTGCCACTCCAAAATTTGATTTGAGGAGCTGTTTAAAAGTTTCTTGGAGGGGAATGTTAGGGGAACTCAGGTTAGTGGCAGACTGTACTTCATCATCTTGGCTCTGCTCCTGATTATAACTATTTTCTATCCTACTAATGAAAAGAGGGTCTTTGTGAGAAAATTTCAAAACAACTTCTTAAGAGACTAAGCAACCCTTTCCACCCCACAACTAAACTCTACATATTGCAAATAATTAGGCTCTCCAACAGCAGAAAAATTACTCTGACCTTTTATTTTTCAGATGTTGGGAAAGATAGTTATGTAGAAGACTCTGAACATGGTACTGATGAAGCTCAGCTCATCAAAGCCAAAGTCACCATAAGAAAACCAGAAACCATGACTAAGGTAATGCATGAATGGCAAATAGAGACAAGCTGCATGTGATTAAGCCAATATCTGCTGTGTCATCACTTTTCAGCTCTTTCCGAGGGCAAATGGGACAGTGTTGTGGGAAAGCATTTAAGAATCACAGAGGACAATTGATTTAAAAGTGGACCAGGAAGACATAAGGGAATTTAAACTCATTAAAGGACTTCTTAGAGAATGTTTTCTATAATTGTTCCAGTTGTGTCCAACTGTTAATGCCCCATTTGAGATTTTCTTGGCAGAGACACTAGAGTGGTTTACCATTTCCTTCTCCAGCTCATTTTACAAATGAGGAAATTGAGGTAAACAGGGTTCAGTGACTTGTCCAGGATCACACAACTGGTAAGTGTCTGAGGCCAGATTTGAACTTGGGTCTTCCTGACTCCAGGCCCAGCACTCTATCCATTGTGCCACCTAGTTGCTATATATATGGGAAGACCAACCTCTTTTTGAAATTCTTGATTTAAACTTCCAAGAAGATAGTCTCTTCTCTCTACTGGTTTGTGCCATCAAATACTTGGAGAGATCATTGATATCTTTGTAGAATGCATGTAGCAATCAAACAGACAAGCATCAATCATTTATTAAATAAGTACTTTGTGCCGAGGACATTGCTAGGCGTTGAGGAAACAAAAGTAAATAGAATACAGTCTCTGCACATGTCAGAGATGATGTAGAAAGGATCCTTGTTGAGGAAAGTATTGCACTAGTTGTCCTCTGAAGGCCCTTCCAACTTCTATAGAGTTCCATGTCTATATTGCGATTTTTACAAAAAAGAAGGCACAGTCCTGTCCTTGCTATCATGTCATATTGGGATATCTCTCCATTAAATTCGTGAGCTCCTTGGCCTTTCTATGTAACCACAACACTTGGCACAGTGCCTGTCACATAGTAGGCACTTAATAAAAGATTATTAATTGATTGAGCCTTCATTTCCCAAAAAATTTATACCCCAATGGCAAATGATCAATGCTAATCACTAAGTTTCTAATTCTCCCTGAGTAGCAAAGATTCTTTTCCTATATATATAAATTATTCAGCTTTTTTTTACTCTCTCTTTTAATTATACAAGATTGTTGTTAAAAATGGCAAATTGAGATTTTGACATAGTACCATCAAAGGCTGAGTTTCAATATCTTCCATGTAAGGAAGGTCTAGGAAATAACTTTTTTCCCTGCTCTCTCCTTTCCTATTGAGTTGGAGTATGAAGATCAGATCATTAGTTTCTGACTCATTGCCTTCAGACCTGTCTGGGCAAAGCAGAGGGCACTCTGCCACATGACAAGCCTATGGCTCTATTTCTTGGCTACTTAAGTCAAATATTTTTTGAGGATTTCTATGTGTCTTGTATTGCTTTGTGCAATGTCAAAGAGAAAGTGAATATTTTCCCCCATCCTCAAGTCACTTAATGTGTAATCTGCCTCACCACTCGTGTTTCCCCCTACTCAAATCCATTCTCTAATTCAGTGGTGTCAAACTTTCCATTCCTAAGGATCCCTACTGATACTTATTGACTTAGAAAACCATAAATAAACATTTCTTAAGAGCTTTTGTATTTTTTTTTGTTTCCAATTTCCCTTTTGATCCAGCTCAGGCAGCGCTAAGCCTTTGCATAGCAAAATGATTTTCCTAATGTGAAAGTCTAATAATTTCATTCACTTCCTCAGTAAATTTCAATGGTTCCTTATCATCATTTGCATCAAATATATACTCTTCAGTTCCATACTTCAAGTTGTTCCCTATGTACCTCCAAAGTATCTCTTTTCAGCCTAATTCATCACATGTGTGTCCCTATCTTAGACCCTTTGATGCAGTAAAACTGACCTTACTATTACTCATAGTTGGCATTCCATTTTCATCTCTGTGCCTTTGCATAGAGGCTCTCTCCTATGCCTTGAATACATTCCTTCCTCACCTGTATATCTTTAAAGCCTTAGTCACCTTTATGAATCAAATTAAATGATGCCTTCTACATGAAGCCTTTCTCAGTCCCCTAGACTAGTGCCCTCACTCCCCAAATTAATTCATTTCAATTGTGTATCCGTATATGTCTATGTTGTCTACCCCACTTCAAAATAAATTCCTTGAGAGCTTGGACTGATATACCTTTATGGACCTATGGCACTTCACACATCTCATGACAACATTTTCTTGGTTAATCTTATTGGCTCATAAAATGTGGTTTGGCCTTTTTAACTTCTTAAGGAACACACCTGTAAAATATTCTGTTTAGGGCACTTGAGCATTAGGTGTTCTCATATATATGTCTATTCTCATAGTTAATCAGGGGTTTAGACCTTAGAAGGGATCAAGATGGCAGCCAGCTCAATCACTTAATTTTGCAGACTTATCAAAAGCCATCTAAGTAGTGCCTGGTACATAGTAGGCACTTTGTAAATTCTTATAGAATGATTGATTGAATCTCAATAATGAGAGAGATACATAAAGGTCATACAGTGAATGTTAAGTTTCAGGGCTAGAAGGGCATTAGCCATAAGAGATAAGTGCTTGAACAATTGATTTTGAAACTCTGGACTTTCTGATACATTCTGTCTTTGTGAATATGAGTAGGACTTTGCAAGTCTTAAAACACTATATTGTGATTCTGCCCAGCTTTGCCTTTTTAGGAGATAGGCAGGCTAGTCTGGGATATAAGTACTCTATCTATATCCCATAGAGATTGTGGCAAGGAATTGTTCAGTCATCACAGGTCAGGTCTGCTCCATGTCTCAGCACTAGTTAAAATGTTTCAGGAGATGCAGAAGCCATTGGGCATCTTCTACACCTCCTGCCTCACTGCTATATATCATTTATCAGCCACACATAAATGTCAGATGTTAGAATCTAAGCTATAAACTATGATACATGGTGGCTGTTTTCTAGATCTATAAATTCAGGCCCATGCTTGAGCCAAATAGATCCCTAAGGCCAAGGAAAGATGCTTCATGGGAGGTTGGAGGATAAGAGGCAATGGCAAGAATTGATATTTGTTTGATTTTGACCCTGAATTTCTTTCAACAATTGAACAGGGCCTGCTGATTTGTAGTTTAGCATTTCATTGATGACTCAACTTTCTCTTTAGGAGAAGCCTTGATTTTCCTAGACTGTGAGGCAAGGATGCCCTCAGGAGGTGATTCAGGCTATTTACCCCATCTAGACTGACATGAGCCTAGTACTTTGCGAATTGTGTCTTTTGCTGGCTCTGAGTGTTCCTGTTACTGTTTTCATACGGTGTTCTAGCCCTTCTCTTGCAATCCTTCTGTCAGTGGCTATTGGTTCTGGAGGACCAGATTTGGGATGTTTTGAGATTAGTATTAAAAGAGAAAGAGCAAAAAAAGGGGAAGGGAAGAGCCATGTCAGACTCCCTGGCATCCTTCACATTGGAAAATAATCTACAGCATCTACCATAAGAAGCACAGTGGATAGAGTGCTGGACATGGAATCAGGAAGACAAGTTCAAATTCTGCCTTAGTTAATTACAAGTTTCTTGACTACATGTACGTCACTTAACTGCTATTTTCATCTGCAAAGTGTGTGTGATAATATAGCCACTGCCTCACAGAGTTGTTAGGATCAAATGAATTGAATGTGTAAAGTGATTGGCAAGTCTTAAAACACTGTTTAAATGCTGGATACTATTCTAGTACAATGGAAGGTGTATTGTATTTGCAGTTAAATGTCTCGGTTTTGATTCATGACCCTGATATTTACTACTTAGATGGTTTTTGATAAGTCTACAAAATTGAGTGATTGAGGTGACTGCCATCTTGATCCCTTCTAAGGTCTAAATTCTTGATTAACTATGAGAATAGGCATATATACATATACATATGCATATATATGTATACACACATACACACACACACACATACACATGGTAGCTATTCATATATATATATGAATACACCCACTGCCCAAGTGCTCTACATGGAATATTCCAAAGGTGTGTCCCTTATGATATTAAGAAGACCAGATCAATTTTATGAGCCACTAAGATTAGCCAAGGAAACGTTGTCATGAGATATATGAAGGCATAAAGAAGCAGCAAAGTAGCATAGTGGATAAAGCTCTGGGCCCCACATCAGGGATACCTGAGTTCATATCCCATCTCAGATACTTACTAGCTATATGACCCTAACCAAGTCACTTAACCACCGTTTGCCTCAGTTTTCTCCTCTGTAAAATGCAGATAATAATAAGACCTATCCACTACATTGTTATGATGGTCATATGAGACAGTACTTGTAATGTATTTTCTAAACCTTAAAGTGCCATATAAATGCTATTATTATTTTTGTCATGATGATTTGTCACCCTGGGCAAGTCATTTAATTCTCTAAACCTCTTGAATATAAATCACTTTCATGTCTTAAATAGGAATAATAATAGTACCCCCCTCACAGAATTGTTAGAATCAAATGAGATTACATGTGAGACTCTTTGCAAACTTCAAAACTCCATATAAATGTTATTAATTATATTACTGTTATATGAATAATCACAATATAAAAAGGCAAAAACAAAAACAGAATGAATTTATTCTATTTGGTCACAAAAGGCAGCACCAATACGAAGAGATGAGACAGATAATAACCTTTAGAGATACTCACAAATATAAGAGACTGAATTAGGGGACTTTGAGCAGAATCTGGATAGCCATTGATTTGTGATGTTAGACTAGAAGAGATGCATTCTTCAGACAGGGCCTTGGACTAGATGACCTCAAAGGTCTCTTCAAGCTTCTATATCCTATGATTCTTTTTATCAGTCTGACCACCCAGTGGGCATACTGATAAATTCCCCTTGGTTCCATTGATCTTATTGATACTCAGGCCCTTGTTTCCTGGTAAACTCAATGGTTTCCTCAAAATGTATAAGATAGAGACTTAGATGTTTGCTATCCTACAATAATTCCTCTAAATGTTTCCTCAAAATGTATAGGATAGAGACTTAGATGTTTGCTATCCTATAATAATTTCTCTAAATGTTTCCTCAAAATGTAAAGGATAGAGACTTAGATGTTTGCTATCCTATAATAATTCTTCTTCTCTGATAATCCTGACTGTAGTCAGGTGGAATTTCCCTTTGGGAGACTGGCTCCATAGCCCAATAGTTGCCTCTTACAAAGAGAAATTATCTGTCTGCCAACCAAGAAATCTTGTCTAATCTGAAACCTCAGGTCCTGAGCTGGATCTTCTGCTTTTCTTCCATATTGTCTGCCTTCTTTCTAAGGTTTCCGCTAAATGATATTAATTTATTTTTCAAATTCAGCTAGATGGTGCATTGCATAGAGTTCTGGGCCAGGAATCAGACTCATCTTTGTGGTGAAAATGACTGAATGACAATAACCTTTTTTTTTAATGTTTCTTTTGCATTGTTTTGTTTTTCTCTTTTCCTTTGAACTTTCCAGTGATTCACTCACCTGGAGATATTACTAGCTTGGGTTAATTGTATTTATTGCCAAGTGCACTCATGTAATTGAGAAGGGATGTAATTTCATTAATACTTTAATGAAGATTAATGAGAAGACAGGGCACTTTATGAAGCTGGCCTCCTAAGATCAGAGCAAACCCCCAGGAAGCAATGCCTGCCTAGCTCAATGACACCATACTGATCCCAGAAAGCATGTTCAGCCATAAGTAATAGTGGGTGTGGTCTGGGCCACAAATGTTGCTTTGGAAACAGATTTTGGCAGTGAGCATTGGCAGAGAAGACAGTAAATAACTTGACATGATATCCATGGGTATATGTATGACAAAGGGATGAACCAAGTCATACATACAGTCAGTTTAATATAAAATTTGTTTGACCATTTATTAATTTTTCAGGTTATATGAAAGAATTTACCAGTGGTCATCCAAACAAGCAAATGTGATCCTAGGCTACATTATTAGAAGCATAGAATTCGCTCAGTTGGCAAGGAATAATTTTTCCTCGCACTTCTCAAATCGCTTTTATGTATAATAATATGTCTGTTGGGTGCAGACAGCGGAGGGATAGCATGAGGGAAGGGGCAATCGTCTGCTTACAGGATTATCTGTTCTGTGATGAGAGAGATTCAAACCCCCAGCCTTCTGGACTCCAAGTCCAACATCGTATCTGTTAAACTGTGTTGCCTCTTGCTTTCTCATTGGTGCCCCTGACTGGTCTCTCTTTATTCTAATCCATCCTCCCCTTAACTTCCACATTGACTCAGTAAATAGGAAGCATGTAAATATGTATGATTAATTGTCTCATTTGATCTTTACAACAACTACGTGAGGTAGGAATTATAGATATTATTCTGACGTTTACAGATGAGGAAACTGAGGTTCAGAGGTTATGTGATCACCTATGATCATATACCTGATTATTGTCGGGGGTAGGATTTAAACCTGCTCCTTTCAGATTCCACATTCTGCATCCTCTCTCTCCATTATGCTACCTCTAAAATAAAAATATATCTGAACTATGCTATCCATCCTTCCCTCAACTTCCAAAATTCAAATGCTGATTGTGCCGCTGACCTACTCAATAACCTCCACTGGCTCCCTATTACCCACAGAATCAAATAAAGTCCTCTGTTAGTCATTTAGTGCTTTTCACAATCTGCTACCCCCCCCCCCACCTTTCCATGCTTCTTACACATTATTCTCTATATACCCTGAGATGCTGGTAGGGTGACCCAGTTGCTGTTTGCCATCTATGACGTGTCATTTTTGTGTCATTGTTCTGGCTGTCCTCTGTACCTGATGTGCTCCACCTCCTCATTTCTACCTCTTTGCCCTTCCCTGGTTTCCTTCGAGACTCAGCTTAAAGCCAACCTTCTCACCTTACCTGAGTGCTCTACAGATATCTTTCCATCTGCTCTGTATATATCTTGTCCATAGTAAATTATTTACACATTACTTTCCCAAGACCACGTTGAGGGTAGGGACTTTTTTGCCTTTCTTTGAATTTCTAACACAGCGTAGTGCTTGGCACACAGTGGAAAACAAATGCTTGATGACTGAGTACTAAGCCACTTACAGTGTGAATTGGTTATACAACCACACATGGGGTTGTTTTGTTTTTGTTTCTCAGGCAGTTATATAACTCTTTTAAAAATATAAAAACCATTCTAGCCCACAGAAGATACAAAAATAGATGGTGAGCCAGATTTGACCTATAATTTGCTGACCCCTGTTCTAGATGAACAATGTCTTCAATTATTTGAAGGGTTATCAAATGGAAGAGAAATTGGGGTTTTATTGCATGGGGGGGGATTCATAACCAAGAGCAATGGGAAGATTCTTGGAGGGATTGCCTTAAAGTGAGAGCTGTTCAAAGCTTATATAAGTGGTTGAACTTCTCCACTGAGAACAAACCCTTTCCTTACTTGTCCAGAGAATCTATGAACACTTGTTCATAGATGTTATTAATGGGATCCATCCTTCAAATGCAGGTTGGATGGGTTGAGTTCTCAAATCCCTTCCATAGCTAAAAACCTATTATATGATATTAACCTAGGATGGTTTAACATGATAAGCACGATGCTAATAGCTAGGATTTATGTGGTACTTTAAAGTTTGTAGTTAATTGCCTCTAGACTGAAATATAAACTTTCTGGCTTACTTTTAAAGCCTTATACCATCAGGACCCAACCTGTTGTTCTTGGCCTATTAGACCCATTGTAAAAGGATCTCCTTCTCATACCCTGTGACCCAGCCTAAATGGCTACTTGCCGTTCCTCACTCATGATTCTATATTGGTTTCCATATCTTTTTACTGGCTGTCTCACATGCCTGGAATATACTCCTTCCTCGCTTCCGCCTCGTGGATTCTCACTCATCCTTAGCGCACTGGTCATGCACCATCTTCTGCATGAAGCCTTTCCTAATTTCCCCCCATTAGTACCACTTCCCTCCCAAACCCCCTTGGGTTTACCTACTTTGTATATATTTGTGCCACATGTATTTATATATGTACTTCTTCACCCTCCCTCCCCCACCTCCTACTTTCCAATGTAAGTTCCTTGTGAATGGGATTGCTTCATTTTTCCTACTTGTATCCTCAGAGTTTTCCACATTGACTCAGAAATAGGAAGAATGTAAATACGTGTGATTAATTGTCTCATTTGATCTTTACAACAACCAGGCGAGGTGGGAATTATAGACATCCTTCTGACATTATTACAGATGAGGAAACTGAGGCTCAGAGGTAATGTGGTTGCCCATGATCATATAGATGGTTATTGTCAAGGACCATATTTGAACCTGTGCCTTTCAGACTCCAGGTTCTGTATCCTCTCTCTCCATTCTGCTGCCTCTAAAAGAAAATTATATCTGAACTATAATATTCTGGATATTAATTAGGATAATTTTTGTTATAATTTCATTATAATTAGGAAATTAGTTGAAATTAAGGTAATATTCATTCTGGAGACAGTGATTCAACTTGTTAATTTTTTTAAACTCTAAGTTGACTTTGTTGATACCTGAATTTCTCACAGGATGCTTAGGAATCAAGCTTAGCGTCTCATAAATTGTTTATTCTGCTTGTTCTATAGGTTTGTAAATGTTTTCCCTTTCGACTTTCATTGTCTCAAGACACAGGAACCAGATAATAACATTTACTCAAAATACAAAACCAGCCAGCAGTCAGTGAAAATATTTATTATCGTCTCTTAAGGTCCTCATTTGTATTGAGAAACAGCCTTGATTTATTCTCTGCAGTTTAACAAGGAGTAACTCTGTGGAAACAATATGTGCAGAGATGCACACAAAGCAAGACCCTTCCCCAGAATGTTTCCTTGTCCCAAATGGGCCATTGCCAGTAGTCTTGACTTTTGTGTCCCCACCAGACTCCAATGCTTCAGAAGGAGAGAGTGAGGCTCATGATAGCTCTGCCTCACTTACATCCAATTTGGGCACAACTCAAGACATCACCCTTGAGATGTCATTGGTCCTCTTCAAGAGTGAAGGATGAATAATCCTTATTCCAAATTAACTATAAAAATAAAAGACTGGAGATCTGAAGGCAGCCTTCTGGCTGATCTCAAACAGTAAGCAAATGGAGAAGGATAATATTTTCTCTTTTTCCTTCTCTTTTCTTTTCTCTTCCATTTAATAAAATGTCATTTTCTTAATTATTGATTAGGATTTTTTTGTTTTGATACAACATACCCTTCTCAATGCCCAGTTAAATGCCCCTGCCCTGCAAAGTGCATTGTTTATTTCAGTTACTGAGTGAAAGAAAGGGGATGGCCTTTGACTTGAACAATGTGGTGCTAACCCTCGCCTCACTGATTAAGCCTACTTTTGTTGCTTCCGTGCATAGATTTTATTTAAACTGCAATTATTCTCTGTATTATTTTCCTTTGTCTCTCTTTGCTTCACTCCACATTACATACTATGAGTCTTCCTGTTTTTCCTGGAATTCTTCATATTCAATATTCCTTCTGGGGTTCAGATATTGAGAGATCGTTTCTAAGGGAACTGGGCAAATGTCAGAAACTCAAGTAATAGCCTTGAATGAAGAGTAGCTAGTGATGAGTGGTGAGGTCCTTGTGAGCAGGAACTCTGTGTGCTTGTTATTGTTGTTTCATACCGCAATGCCCAGTACATTGTGGGATGGGTATAGGTGTAACGCAAACTTAGGGAATTCCTTTTGCGCCAGCTCTTTAGAAATATAGTTCCACAACTTATGAACCACTCAGCAAGTGTTAATGTAGTCCTTATGTGCCAAATATGTGTAACTAGTTATCTTAGCGAGTGTAACTGATGCTTTGAAGAATTGGGAAACTTAGCAACCATAATGTAGCCAAAACATCTAAAAGTAGAGTTTGAACCCAGGTTTTCCTGACACTAAATCTAGCCCGTCATCCTCCACACTAGACTTCCTCTCACCTTGCACATGTTAAATTTATTGAATTGAATAGAATTATAACAGCTTGGAATAACCTAGCACTAATGTAGAATTCAATTATAGAATTAAACTCTTTTGAATGTAGTCAGTTCTATATCACTGGTGATAACTTATAATAAAAGGGAGGCTGGATGACCACTTGGTGAGGGGAGTCATGCTCCAGGTTAAAAAAAAATGAAATAATTCACTTTTTTAATTTTCCACCTCTGAGAATCACAGTTATTCCCCTTCTCAGCAGACCAAAGTCAACTTTGGTAAGTGCATGAGAGATAGATTGGGAAAGCAAAGAGATAGAAGAAGGGAGATCAATTTGGAGGCTATTTCTACAGTCTAGGCCATAGGTGAATGAGAACTTAGATTAGAATAATGATCCAATGAGTAGAAAAGAGACCCATTTGAAAGATGACAAGAACTTGCGCATGAATAAATACTTGGGGTGAGGGAGAGGAAAGAGTCAAGGATGACTGCCCAGATTGAGAATCTGGGTGAGTGGAAGGAGTATAGTGCTTAAAATAGAAATGGGGAAACTGGGGGAGAAAAAAGGGGGAGGAAAGGTTGTATGGGAAGGTAAAGTGATTATGGGATGGAGAGTCTTTTACTTCTCTGGATCCAGGTATCATTTTTCTGAACCTGTTCCTGAATATAACACATTTTATTGTCCAGAATGGAAAAGTACCATTTATGGTATAATCTAGAGCTATAGTCTATTCCTCTGGAAACTAGTAGGCATTAGAGAGGGTGTAATACATGCTTTCTTATATTCAAAGGCAATTATCAATAATTGGCATTTATCACTGTTGATGTGCTGATGGGTTGACAAATATCTTAAAAAAGGACTGAGCTTGGTGCAAAGTTGGAATATTGATATTGGAATAAACAAATTGAAGATATATAGGTCAGGAGAATATTTGCTTAAGTAGAAAAATTAGCTGATAATGGCGCTCTAACACCTAATCCTACATGATAATGCTGGCATTTCATTAACCTAGCCTCTCTAAGTAGGCTTTATTTTTCCAAATAATCTTGTCTTGGCAAGTTATATTATGAGCATCATAAGATCAATGGACTTGGAGTCAAAAGGCATTGAGTTCAGGTCCTGACTTTCACTCTAATTAGCAATGTAACCTTGGACATTAATGATAATGAGAAACTCACATTTTCATCACCCTTTAAAGGTTTTTAGGTTTTACAAAACTCTTCCTTCTAGTAACCCTGTGAGATGGGAAATGATAGATTTATTGCCTCCTCTATTGATGAGGAAACTGAGTCTTTGATGAGTAAAATGACTTTCCCTCTGGTGTTATAGCTATGTATATATTAAGAGTCAAGATTCTGACCAGGCTCTTCTCACTCCAAGTCTTGTGGGTTGTTTTTTCCACTGAGCCATGGGGCCTTTTGGGAGATTATGTGAGGCCCAGAAAGATAAAATAAGTATATTACATTGCCCCTCTAAGCCTCAATGTCCTCAGGTAAAAATAGGGAGAATATTAGATGTACCTTCCACCTTTCCTTGTGGTTGTTGAAAACATTCTGTAAAACTGAAGATAACCTTAGAAATGAAAAACTATTATTATGAATATCATTAATGTCATACCCAAGGCCATGTTTACACTGAATTCATTTTGTTTATTGCTTCTTATATTCTATGTTCATCCCAGTGCAGTAAGATTGTTTTCCTAGTGGCACAAAGCAATGTGTACTTCAGGCTTTGGAGTCGTTCCATGCATCATGGAGGGAACATCTTTGTAAGCCTTTGCTTTTCAGATTCTCAGGAACTCATCTACAAGTAGCTTATTTGAGCCCATATAATTTGTGCTTCATGTTCTAAGTTGAATTGGCAGCTAGAGAATGCATTTTCTGCTCATTTCTTCATTGAGTACCAATATTCTGTAGAGTATATGGTAAGGAAATGTCTGATCATGGAAACAATTTTGAGTGTGTGTGTGTGTGTGTGTGTAAACCATGCTGGCAGGACTCTATCCAATATTGGATTCTCATTGTTGTGTAGTTATTCAATCACTTTTAGTCATGTTAGACACTTTGTGACCCCATTTGGGGTTTTCTTGGCAAAGATACTGGAGTGGTTTGCCATTTCCTTCTCCAGCTCATTTTACAAATGAGGAAACTGAGGCAAATGAAATTAAAATGACTTGACAAGCGTCACATAGCTAATAAGTCTTTGAGGCCCTATTCAAACTCAGGAAGATGAGTCTTCTTGACTTCAGGCTCAGCACTCTATCCATTAAGCCACCTAGCCGCACTGCGTAGGTGTTTAAAATGGACTCAGTCACATGGTTATCAAATATATAGATAATTGAATGCAAGGTAAATATAGTCCTATGCCAAATAATATGAAGGGAAATAAATCTCTAATAACTGGTGGGATGATGAACTGCATCTTGTAGTAGACAGCATCTAAACTGTGCTTTGAAGGAAGACAAGCATTCTGATAGGTCAAGGGGAAGATGAAGTGCAAAATGATGGCTTCCTCAGGTCTCACCACTGCCTCTAGATGTATCAGTCACTCAACAAGCATTTATTAAGCGCTTAATGTATGTCAGACACTGTTATAAGAAATGGGGCTACAGAGATTGAAGTGAACTATGGGAGAAATCATATGAATAGATTACGAATAGAAAATGAACACACGGTAGATTTGAGAGCGAAGGCACAAGTACCTAGGGGTTCAGGAGAGGATTCATGGTGTTCACATTCTTGATTTTTCTAAAAAGATGACAATACTTTTTCTACAATCTATAGTCTTAAATAATTACCTAGAGTAGTGGGGTCAAACATCAGTACCGGGGGCCACATGCAATCTTCAACACTCAAGAGTGTTATCTAGCCAGATTATAATGTAGTTCCTATCTGATTTTAATGTGATGATGTATTAGTTTAAGAAGAACTATGTAAATATTTTTTCTAAGTCAGTATGCAGCCTGAGGCATCCTTATGTATAATTCAATGGCTCCCTTTTAGATGTGAATTTGATACCACTGACCTAGAAGATTAAGAGGCTGTCACTTAGCAAAGTTTTAAGACATAAGAATTCCCACTCCTCTCTCTGGTAAGGGAAGATTCCATTTATTGAATGGAGCTATTGTAACTGCTAAAGGGCCCAGTTCTCTCTGATCTTTACCATAATGCCTGAGAAATATGCTGAGGAAAGCTCTCTGTGGACCCATGAAATGAGAGAACAGGATTACTTCTCAGTAGTAATGCAGGAGGACTTTCCTTCCCTCTCTGACTCATAAAGGAAAATTGTTGTCAAAGTGCCCTAGAAACATTCATTCATTACCAGGGAGCAGAAGCAGCACATTAGGCCAAGCACTGTTCATGTTTCTGCCAGGTGAGTTCTTTTTAAGTAGTGTCTGTGGCAGATAATCATCGAGTGGATGCATAAATCATTCACATATGGCTTACCTCCAGCAGTAAAGGTACAGAGCTTGAGTGTTGGAAGAGACTAGAGATTTGTCCAAGGCCCCTGCCTTCCAGATGAGGAAAATGGAGTACACATTTCTCAATGGTTTTCTAAGAAGTCACATGACTAATTATTGGCCAATAATAGTTGTCTAGTGAGGAATCAAGGTTAATTTGTCATTGATCAGTTGTTTCATTTTCCAGAAAAGAACCTTAAAAATTATCTAAAGAATCAAAAGAGAAAAAATGAATTAATTAATTCATGATTACAAAAGATCTGGGACCCAAATTATGTAATCATGTCACCTGGGTGTGTGTGTGTGTGTGTGTGTGTGTGTGTGTGTGTGTGTGTGTGTGTGTGTGTGTGTATCCTTTCTTTAGGGGAAGATCTTTAGAGCCTTATGACAAAAGCTTTCAGAATCACTAAGGGGACATATTAGTCAATTAAAATATGCTTATGAAGCTCCTACTATGTGCCTTCAGTATACACACTGATGCTTTCAAATACTGTAGCTTCCTCATTTTTCAGTCTTCATTTCCCATCGCCTATTTCTTCATTCCACCTAAGCTGCCCACAGAGATGATGATACTGTAGCTCTTACCATTATCCATAACTTCCAAGGTCATAAACTCTGAAATTCCTTTATCTAATCATAATCTTTTACAATTATAGCTCTTCCTCTAACTTATGACCCTTAACCCTCTTCTTCCCTCTTCATCACAACTTTCAATCCTCCTTTCCCCTAATTCTTAGACCATCCCCTCCCCTGGCTACATTAGTCTCCTTTATCTTCACTTCTCACTGAACCGTGTCAACTCTACACTGTTCTTTATAACTGAATCCACTTTTCCTATCATCTATCATGCCTTGCCAAACCCTAACCCTGGATTACTCCAAACATCTACTGCCATGTTTTTATTATCCTC
>CM053583.1:35929794-35946827 GCA_028627135.1 Pseudochirops cupreus | reverse complement strand
GCAGCCGGGAGGACCCCAGCGATTTGGGACAGAGCTTTCCCTTCTGGAAGCAGAGCCCCACAGAGATTAAAAAAAAATCATGGTCTGAAGAACCATGAGTAAGAATAAGCATAAGAAGCAAAGTAAGAACAGCTCCCAAACCCTTGATTCCTTCTTTGGGGAAAAGAAAGATCATGGGAGAGAGAGGGAGGAGGAGAGTGCAGCCAGAGCACCCTCACCAGGGGCCTCCAATAAACATGAAGAATGCCTTAAAGCTAGAGATGAGCTGAAGAACGATTTTCAAAACCAAATAAGGGAAGTGGAAGAAAAATTGGGAAGAGAAATAAGAATGTTGCAGGAAAATCATGAAAAGAGAGTCAGCAGTATGACTGAAGAAATCAACACCCTGAAAGACATTGCAATTTTTGATTTCTTACATTTACCTATTGAGAACATATCCATTATTTCATCATTATAGAAACAACTAAGCTTCATTCCTAATACAAGGATAATTAGTAAAATAGGAAACTATGAAATAGCACAAATTGTTAATAAAAACCATCTATGAGCTCCTAGAATGTTTAAGTCCCTTTTGCATTTAAGTTAAAATTTTGTTAGTTTCTTATTGTATTTTCCCCATATTCAAATGGAGTGGCAGCTAGAAGACACAGTGGATAGAGATCCAGGCCTAAAGTCAGGAATGCTCATCTTCCTGAGTTTGTCTGGTTTTAGATACTCACTAGCTATCTGACTCTGGGGAAGTCACTTAACCCTGTTTGCCTCCATTTCCTCATCTATAAAATGAGCTGGAGAAGGAAATGGAAACCACTCCAGTATCTTTGCCAAGAAAACTTCAAGGGGAATCATCAAGAACCAAGCACAGCTGAGACAACAGAACAGAAACAACAGAACAACCACTAAAAATTGCAATTTTTACTTAACGGTGCAGTTAATGTTGCTAACTTTGGGAATCCCAAATTCATAGCTACATTTTGGTCCTCTGGACCATGTTGCCCTTTGTACCACCATAAGGATAAGAGCTAAATAGCGCATTAGGTGCCCAAGTGTCATAGGAAAGGATGTGGGAGGGAGGATGGAATTACTAGGTATCTATTATGTGCAATAAATTTTAACTGGTTTAATCTTTACAACAATCCTGGAAGGTAGGTGCTATTATTAACCCTATTTAATAGTTGAAGAAATTGAAGCAGACAGAGGTTAAGTCATTTTAACAGGGTTGCAAGCAGTAAGGCTCTGATTTGAACTCAGATCTTCTTCAGTTCAGGCCTAGCATATTGTCTCTTCTGTGTAGTTGCCTATGCCAAGGATTGTCCTGAATGTTGGGGATACAAAGTCAAAACAAAAAAAAAAACAGTCTCTGCCCTCAAAAGGAACTACTTATATTCAAATGGGGAAATGGTAGGAATGGCATGAATGTGGAGTGAGAAAATTCAGTAGGCTAGACAAAAAAAATGAGATGATGCACCCAACAATACCGTCTGTATATCTATATGTTAGTAACAAAATCTGAACAACAAAAAAAAAGAAAACAATTTGCATCAACAATAAAATGCATCGTGCATTTGGGCATTGATGTACAATGGCACATGAAGCATGCGAAAAGATAATCATAAAAAAACCGTTTTGACAAATAAAGAAAGAACTGCACAACTAGAACACTAATCCTTGTTCATGGTTGGATCAAATTATTATAATAACCATATAATAAAAAGCCAAATTAATTTGTAAAGGTTATGCAGTGCAAATGAAACTGCTGAGAGGCTATTACAGAGCTAGTTAGCATTATTCTGTGACAGAATTCATACAGCAGAATAAATGAGAAAGAATATCAAATAACTATACAAAGTTAATGAAGAAGGGCTCTTTCTGCCAACTTTTAAACTCAAGTCCTTACAGCGGTTCTCAACATGTGGGTCCCGACCCCTTTGTAGGTCAAGCGACCCTTTCACAGGGTCACAGGGGTCGCCTAAGACTATCGGAAAACACATATTTCCGATGGTCTTAGGAACCGAGACACCGCTCCTCTACCCGTCTCCAGGCAAGTCCACCCACATGCAGATACGCCCACATACGAGTACTAAAGGGTCGCGGCATCAGGAAGGTTGAGAACTGCTGCTTTATAAGCTTTGTTTTGTTGTAGCCAAGTTGTTTCAGTTGTGTTTGATTCTTTACGATCCTATTTGCAGTTTTCTTGGCAAGGATGCTGGAGTGGTTTGCCATTTCCTTCTCCAGCCCATTTTTCAGATAAGGAAGTGAGGCAAACAGGTTGGAGTGACTTGCCCAGGGTCTCAGAGCTAGTATGTGTCTGAGGCTGAATTCAAATTCAAGAAGATTCATCCCAGCCCAGTGCTCTATCCACTGCACCACCTAGATGCCCCATAAAAATAGTTACTAATTGATAGATAAAATATATCATTAGAACATAACTGAAGATCCAAAAATAGAACCTGGAGTATACAAAATTTTATGGTTTATAAAGAGCAATAGAATCATAGAGGTTGAGGTAAAGGAGACCTTACAAATCTAACTCCTTGATTTTACAGATTAGAAAAGTGAATCGCAGAGAGGTCTTTGGGATGTGCCCAGGGTCACACAGAGACAGAATTGGAACCCAGTTCCTTTATATTCCATATTCAGAGCTATTTTTTCTATAGCACCTTTCCCTAGAGAAGAAGGTGGGATCACTCACGTGGTGAGAAGAAAACATAGCCAATGAATAGTCTGTGTGTTCTGTTGGCATCTGTGTTGTTAGAAACCTAGAGGAAATAATCATCCTCTACGGAGGAGTTCTGAGAGGAAAAGCACCCATCATTTATTTACAAGTGTTAAGGCCATTGTTGAGGGCAGCTGGAAACACATTAAGTAGAGCAATGTGCACAATCAGGAAGACTCATCTTCCTGAGTTCAAATCTGGCCTGAGACACTTACTGACTGACTCTGGGCAAGTCATTCTACCCTATTTGACTCAATTTCCTTATTTATAAAATAAGCTGGAAAAAAATGGCAAGCCATTCCAGTGTCTTTGTCAAGAAAATCCCATTGTTCATTCCATTGGCTACAACCTTTCTTTACAACCAGATAGTGTCTAATGTGAAAGTGTTTGCAGATCTTATACTTGATGACATGCTGCCATGGTGGGGTGGGTGCCGAGTAGGGAGGGGAGAAAATTTGAAACTCTAGGGACTGTGGAACTGAATCTTATAAACTAAAAGCAAACAAACAAATCAAAAAAAAATCAATAAAAAAAAAAAGAAAATCCCAAATGGATCACTAACAGTTGGACATGAATAAAATGACTGAACAGACTCAGCACTCCTGTCGAGAGAACCATCTCTTCAGTTCCCTGTCTCTCTGGATAGACAGTGCCCAAAAAGTGACTTTTCTGAGACATGAAAAGATATGACCCTCCAAAAGGGGACTTAAGATGGCAAATTACTCAGTGAAATTCTGCGAGGGTTTCGTAAGCTCTTCTGCTGTACTAGGTGTTGGTGATAGCAGAGACAAAACTGGAAAAGGGTTCCCATTCTATTGAGTGATTCCTGCTAACAAAACTATGAAAAATCATTACAGATTTCCTACTTTTAAAACTACTTTGTTATGATTTTTTTTTAAAAAAGGAGGCCTCTAATGATTTCCATTAAGGTGATAGTCATAACTTGCCTCTTAAAAAAGTATATATCTTGGTGACAAAGGACAAGGAGGAAGTAAGGAAAACTACAGGTTTATTATACCAGTAGGCCTATTTAGACCTTAACAAACCATTCTCTTTTCAAGTCCTGCCCTTCTGTTTTCACTGGAACGCCCAGGGAAGGGACCAATCTGAGACCAGAAAAATGAAGGAAAATTTAAAGCTACTTTAGAAACTTTGAAAAACAACAAAAAATGTAAAAAAAAAACTACCTTCAACTATTTTGTGACTTAGATTCCACAATCTGCGCTGGATTCGGGTTAAGACTCAGACTGCCGCTCTCTAAGACGACAGTTATATCTTTGTGTTTAAAACACTTTCCTGGTGGATCCTCACAACAGTCCTTTGAGATGCAGCAGGTAATTAGTAAAAACTGAGGAAACAATCCAAGCTGTAGGATTTATTAGCAAAGCAAGTCCATGGACTCCCTAATCAGCCCAAAGCCCTGAATAGAGTGAGACAGATTTTTATATATTAAAAACAATCAGATGAGGTCGACTATTTTTTAAAAAATAATTAGCACGATATAAAATTAAGAAACCTGATTTCTAATTGGAGGAAAGATTAGGGGCTTTCTATGTTTGAAAGAGGAAGAGTGAGTTTCAGTTAAGTTGGAAGGGGACGAATAGGTCCCCTATTGAGAGATGTTGATCAATTGCATCCACATGCATTTATGAAACAATAGACGGCTGCTACGGGAATCTGAAGATCTTCCCTGCCCTTAGGCCCTTTGATAAGCTTAAGTCACTCTGAGAACCTTCCCTGATTTGAAAATATACTCTGCCCCCTAATAGGCTGACTGTGGTCACATGGAGCCTGTTGCAGGAAGCTTGTTTTTCAGGAACACCTTATTACTTTGTGATCGGGCAGTGGGTCAAGAGGGTTGTGACATTCTCTGATTCAGGAGAAGGCTATATATACCCTGATGTGAGTTTTTTCTTTGGGACTTACTTTGGGAAGAGTTGTGTGATTTGGCCAGACAAGACACTGGGCAGCCATTGAGTCCCCCAGCTTTGAAACCCCAGATGTTGGTGCTTCCCTTTCTGGTGACTAACTAGGTATGGATGTAATGGTCAGACAGCTGGAAGCCCTGTCTGCTGATCTATTTCTCTGTTTGCTTGTAACTTCTGTTTGTATTCTCAGAAGTTCAGGGTGCTGACTTTTTCCCCTTAATTAGGTAAATGATATATGTTTGATTAAGTAAGATTGTTAACCCATTTTGAGTAGCTTTCCTTTAGAAAAGCAGATCTAAGAACCTATGCTAGCAGCCATCCAGGGTATGCTAGGGTGCTTGTTGCTACAATGGCTTATTCTCATTGATGATTTGCAGAAAAACAACAAGGTAAAGGATAGCACATGTGATGACACAGAATGGAGTCAGCGTTCATAAGATAGAATCTCAATAGTTCTTTTGATTCCCAAGTCAAACCAATTCCATTTTGTTACTGGTTTTCACTCAATTCTCTCAGAGAAGAATCACTAGGCTTTTCTTAGAGATGAGGAGAGAGGGAGCATAGTATGATAGGAAGAGGTACAGCCCTGGAGTCAGGAACACCTGGGTTCGAATCCATCGTGTGACATATGCTAGCTATATGTCAAAGGGCAGACCCCTTATTGACCTCTCATGTCATCATGAAGTGAGATGGGAGCTACTGATCTACAATGATAGTAATCTATGTTCTAGAGGTGGAGTGATAACAATGAAAAATGCACATGCGTGATGGAGGTAAGGCACATTGAGGCTTCATTGAATATGGTCACATAGCCAGGGAGTGGTGGTGGCAGGCCTCCAACTCAGACCTTCTGACCCTAATTCTAGCCTTCTTTATATAATACAGTATTGCGCATGAGAGTCAGTTGCCCCAATCCTTAAATATGAAAGCATTAGTTTTGTCTGCTGGATCTTTCTTGCCTTTGGGAACTCATTTTATGTCCTAGATAAAGTCCTATGATATTTGGTTTTCCTAATGAACCAGAGTTATTCAAAGTCTTATTTATAAAAACAAACCAAAATCCCAAAAACCCACAAATGTGGAAAATTGTTAATTCAGCCCAAGAGAAATGAGATAGTGCCTTAGCAGAATGAAGCCTCCTCAAATACAAAATTGTGTAATGAATCAGCCATAGAGATTTGTATTCTTCATGGTCTACAGAGAAGCAAAGGCATCAATTTTCCCTGGACTGTGCTAGATTTTAGTCAAACTGAGATCTGTTTTCTTTTACCACTGGAAAATAGTTTTGTATTCAAAGAATTATTTTTTTAATTTAGTTTCTAATTCCTGAAATTGTTAAAATACCAAACCACCTCTGGATGCAAAAATCCATCTTTTCAACACGCATGTTTTCCTAGTTCTGCATAATTCATTGTGGAACTCCATGTTCTCCCATAAATCAAAGTTGTGGGTAGATCCACTTGGGAAAGGGGAGAGAACCATGGCTATCTAAACTATTTCCATCTTCCTGGAAAGGGACATAAAGAGGTCATCAAGTCATAGATTTAGAACCAAAAGGGGCCTGAGAGCTTTCCCCCCCCCCAATCATTTTAGAAATGAAGAAATGGAGAGAGTTTAAGTGCCATGTCTCATGATCAAATGGAGGCATTCCTGAAAAACAAGAGAAAAAATGGAGAGAGTTTAAGTGACATGGATTTGAATTTGTCTTTCTGACTCTAAATCCAACACTCTCTTTATTGAATCACAACAAATAAATTATAATAATAATGATGTTTATATAGTGCTTTAAGACTTGCAAAAGCTCTTTATATATGTTATTTCATTTAATCCTCACAATAATCCTGAGGATATAGGTGGTATTATTCCCTTTTTACAGATGAGAAAACAGTCTGAATTGTGACTTCACTGGGATCACACAGATATAGAAGGATCTCAGGCAGAATTTGAACTCAGGAATTCCTGACTCCAAGCCCAACTCTCAATTCATTATACCATGTAGGTGATTTTCCTCTGTGCAAAGTTCTGGGAACATGATTTAGAGGCCTAAGAGACTGTGCTGTCAAGGAACTTCCATCTCACAGTTGGACATATCACATTGAAGAGGTTTCATCTTTGGCAGATAGAAAGGCCCAATGGTTCTTAGGATACAGTGGCAAAGGGTATAGTAATACATCTTCTTTATATCACTTTCATCAGTAAACCATAGCCCTTCAATCATTTGGTGCCCAAGACTTTGGTAGGAAGAATTCTGTTCTTGGTTCTTAAGTAACCCAGGTTCCTGAAGAGATAGGGTCTTTAGCACCTGTGGAGGCAGTTGAAAACTTAGATCACTACAAGCTTGCTCTTCTGAATGAGGGCTGTAGGCATCGGACTAGGAGCAACTGATATTGGAGGTGCTGCCATACTCAGAGCCCATAGGTAGCAGCTGGTTGCCAGCTGGAGTTAGTGGTAGCTAGAATGCCAGGCTCCATCTCCAAAGGTGTTTTCCCTTGAATGATGACCTTGAAGACTGGTCTGGAAAAACAGATGATGGTCTTTGTCATGCTGTTCTTTCCAGGGCTTTTGGTTGCAGGTTGATGGGCATTCTCCACTGAAGTCTAAGGATAGACTAGTAATTAAGGCAGTAGTAGGGTTTTGACCCTGCTGGTACATGCTACCTCTTGGCTCTCCCTCAGAAAAGAAAGTGGGCCAGTCATATGAAGAGAATGGTAGATAACAGATGGGCAGCCCAAGAATTCCATTAGTATTAGGAAAGCTTTCCAATACTTAGAGAAATCACCTCAGGAGGCTCTATGAGGGAGAACTAGCATTACAATTTATAGATGGTAATGGAATTTGAGTGAATGAAGAACCTGGATAAGAATCGCACAGAGCTGGAAGTCAGGGATGAAATGTTATCTACAAAAATAGAGTACCCACAATGATGAGAATGCAGATTCACTGAAATGGTGCATATAAATATTGACTGACAGCTCATCAAAAGAGTAAAAAAAAAAGTATTGAGGTAATTTTTGGCAGTAGAAAGCATATGGTATTTGTAATCAGAGATCCTGGGTTCAAATCCTGTATGTTACCTTCAATCTGTGTGACCTTAGTCAAGATCTCTTCCTCAGTTTCCTCATCTTTTAAGGGAGTCGGGGTTTTGGAACAGAGAGATACTAAGGTCATTCTAAATCTATACTCCTTTGATCTTATTTTCATAGCATTTCAACTGCCTAAAGTCTTGATCCAAACAGAAGAGCAATAATATGAGTACTGAAGTATTAGTCATATTATAGAATGAGACCATGAGCAATAGAAGTGTAATGAAGTCTTTCAAATATGTAGATATTTTGATATTCTTTTTTTCAAATGAAATGGTTTTTCCTCTCAAGGAATTGATAGTCTATATGGGTACCACTTGCACAAGTTCAAACCTAGCTTCAGATACTTACTAGTTGTACTACCCTTGGCAAGTTATTTAACTGCTACCTGACTTAGTTTCCTCATCTGTAAAATCAACATGAGGCTAGCACCTATTTCCTAGGGTGGTTGTGAAGATCAAATGAGATAATATTTGTAAAGCAATTTGTGAACTTTAGGGATAAATGCTAGCTTTGATGATGAAAGACTAGGGATTTGAAAGGTTGAGTACATTTGTCTGCCAAGGGAGAGGAGAAGGGTTATCTTAGACATTTGGGCAGCAAGTTAGTGCAGTGGATAGATTACTGGCCTTGGAGTTAGGAAGACTAGAGTTCGAATCAAATCAGACATTTATTAAATATGTGCCCCTGTGCCATTTACTTAAACTCTTTCAATCTTTGATTTCTTCATGTCTAAAATGGAGACTTGGGGTGGCTAAGTGGTGCCGTGAATAGAGCACCAGCCTGGAGTCAGGAGGACCTGAGTTCAAATCCAGCCTCAGACACTTAATACTTACTAGTCATGTGATCTTGGGCAAGTCACTTAAACTCAATTGCCCTGCCTTTCCCCCTGCAAAAAATCAAAAACAAAAAAATAAATAAAATAAGGGTTTTATAGCACCTACATAAGAGGTGCTTGTCAAGCCTAAATCAACTGCAGTATTATCATATTATTATGTAGACAGAGCCTCATAAGGAAAGACATGGAAGCAGATAAATATATGGTATGTACAAGTACCACAAAGTTGATCTCATCAGACTTGGAGGAAAAGGTTGTATGGGTGAGGTGAGTTCTTGTAAAACCAACAAAGAATATGATTCATGTAAGGCCATCCAAGCATGTGAGATTTTTGTCCATGGCAGAATAAGGCAATCAAAATCAAAGTATTGTTTTATAAAGTGCAATTGTTCTTCACTTGACAGAAGAAAAAGGAATTAGAGTTCATCTTGAGTAAAATTATAGACCTAGAGAATGTTAGGGCTGAATGGTACTTTAGAGAATAGTTCTTCCATACTCCTTATTTTACAGGGAGCTTTTTATGACTATTTCAAAATTCTGAGAAATATGTTAGAAGAGAAAATATAAAAAGTCTTGATCCAAATCAAAATGAGCTCAGTTCTCCCTGGGAATAAGGACTGGACTAGCTTTTTGCCTTCCTTTGTATCCCTGGGACTTAGCACGGTGCCTACCACAGAGTAGGCACTTAATAATGACTTATTGATTTGACTTCGTTTACCTGCTACAAATTGCTTCAAAGTGAAGGAGTTTGAATTTGAGAAACTCTTTTATGCATTATAGTTATTTTTTCCTGAAAAGCAATAATGGTTTCCAGTCTAGTGGTGATAATAGGAATAAAGAATATAGACCCCTGATACAGAGATTGCAGAGGATGAAGTTGCTCTTTGCAAATGAATTTGAATGTAAAAATCCTCTTTATAATAATCATTTTTTAAAAATCTGTTGTTGATTTTCTTAAATTTAAAATTGTATCCATTTATGTGCTTGAACTGGAACCGGGGTTGATATAGAAGCTGGCTACTGAAGAAACTCCCTCTATAAATAGAGATAAGCAACTGGGACACAGATTAAGTGACTTGACCACGGTCACACAACCACTATGTATCAAAGGTAGAATTTCAATTCAGATCTTCTTGATTCTAGGGCCATTTCTCTGTCCACTACATAATGGTAAGTCTCATTATAAACCTCTCTCTCTCTCTCTCTCTCTAATGTTTTAAGTTCATGGTACATCTAATGGGAGCAACATTTGTCACGGACTTAGAGTCAGAAGGGACTGATGACTAACTTCCCTCTCCAACATCCTGATGATTGATCTTCTGGGCTCTATTTTAACACCTACAAGGATGAGACACTTACTATCTCAGTGCAATCCATTTCTCTTCTTGGAAAGTTCCATTTGTTATGAAGGTTGATCTTAATTATACCACCAGCTTTGACAATCTTAGACATTTAAAAATGTTCATTCAACAAATAGAAAGTTGAAAGGATAATCAGTTCAGCAAGCACACTTTAAATGATTTTCTTAAAGGAGCTAGAGGTCCAAGACAAAAACAGTGTCCTCAAGTTTCAGGAGACTGAAGGGAAGATGGTATTAGTTGAACTTTCATCACTATTTTCCTCATTTCCCCTCCCAAGACATATCATGTATGTAATAGCTTCCTCTCTCATGAGTCAACTGAATGATGGCTTTGAGCTTAAAAACACCCCCACCAGCAAAGTGCCAATTCAGAACCATGGAGAGGGAGAATGCAACAACCTGGACATACTCTGGACTGCAGAGGTGTCAAACTCACCACCTACGGGCTGCATGGGCCCAACAAAATTCCCAATTGCTGCCATCAGATTAATAATATAATTGGGAAAGATGTAAGAATAAATAAAAATACAATATAGGAAATACTGGTTTTGGGTTTGCTAAGTCAATATGCTGCCCATAGGTTCTGTTTCTATTTGAGTTCTACATCACTGCTCTGGAGAACTGTCTTAAAAAGATATGAGTTTTAGCTGCCGTTTTTCAATGTATTTTTCCTTTCAGAGAAATTCTCGGTGTTTATTTCCACATTAACTTTTTGCTTAATTCAAGATGACTGTAGACATATACGAGATAATAGAGAAACACCTTTTGCCCTGATTTCCAAGGCCATCTATGCATCTATGATTTGGGATCACCTTGTCTCAGAGTGAGGAAATGAGGAGTGGGGATGGGGTAAGGAGGAATCCAAAGATGAATATAGTTTGATTGATGATGCTAGGGAATTTATCATCTAGTCTTGGGAAACACAATGCTTATGTATAACTATAATAGAAAGTAGAACATTATAAATCTTAGTTATAAGCCTGTATGATCCCAGGCAAATAATTTAACCTCCTTTAGAATCAATGTAGAGATGAGGGGATTGAACCAGAACACTTCTAAGATCCTTCCAGTTCTATACATCTGATAGATGATCAAGGAAGACCAGCCCAACCTAGCCCACCAATGCCACATCTCTAGATATACCCTGGCTGACTCAATGGTGAGCCATTTGAAAAGAGCAGACAGTACACTATGGGTTGGGTCCCTTCTACATGCCATGAATGAAGCTTGCATGCATATTGAAATTAATATAACTACACCATCTGGCACACTATAATGACTCACCCCCAGTGGTACACAAATCATTTTCTCTCTCTGGACTTCAATTTCTCTCTGCAAAATGATGCTCTTGAAATAAATGTCCTCTTAGCTTCCTTCCAGCTATTTCAGCACTTAGCACATAGTAGGCATTTTATAAATTCTAGTCAACTAAGTAGGAGCCTAATTCTTCACTAAATTATACCCAGGTAACCCAAAAGAGAGATTGTTCTTCATTGAAATGCCAACTTGCTCTCACTGAGAATTTTTTTTCTCACACCAGGGATAAATGGACTCAACTGAAATCAGCCTTTTTATTCCCAGAAAGCTTTTCTTGATTTTCAGGCATGATGTGATATAGGTCCCTCTATGGCATAATGGAATTATGGCAAGGAGACAGCCTTTTCCTTCTTTTTCCTTCCCCACCCCACCCCTACCAAAGTCATGTCATTATTCAATAAATTTTCCCTTCCCACTGTGCAGCCATTTTTTTTTTTTGCTTCAAGGAATATCGATGGAGAGTCCCTTTTTCAGTGTCATAAATCCAGAGAGCAGAGGCCTGTTGAACAATAAAAACCAATTTTCTGCAAGTACAAAGCATATAGCCCAGGGTACATTACGCCTATTGGAAGCAATGCATTTTGTCATAAAATCAGGGATAGAAATAGGAGATGTTAATATCCTCAACCAAGGTAATCTCTACATGAAATAATTCAATATTTTTTTTTAAATTGAGTGTTTATTAAGCACCTATTGAACGAACACTAGGCATCATAACTGTGAACAAACATGAAATAGAACTTCACCTCAAGGACTTTACATACACTTTTGGGGAAACAACATATAATCAGAAAAATAAGTACAAAATGCTTGTGAAAATTACTACTGAGAACTCTGGAAATCCTAAAGACTCTCTTGTAGGAAATGGCATGAACTAATGCACTTAAGTGGTTCAGTGGATAGAGAGCACTGAAGTGGGAATCAGGAAAACTCATCTTCCTGAGTTCAAATCTGGTCTCAGACACTTACTAGCTGAGTGACCCTGGGCAAGTCACTTTACCCTGTTTACCTCAGTTCCTCATCTGTAAAATGAGCTGGAGAAAGAAATGGTGAACCACTTCAGTATCTTTGACAAGAAGAGCCCCACTGGGGTCATGAAGAGTTAAACATGACTGAAAAGACTCAACAGGTCATGTGGTTTGTCATTCATTCTTGAAGGGGGCCATGACTTTGATTTGAATAAAGAGAAGGCTGTGCAAAGTCACCAGCCTCACTTTTTCTTCCAGAGCCATCTGATTCAATGACAACAAAAGCTATAAAAGAACTGGGAATTCCATGAGAGGGAGGTGAGGAAGGAAATCATTCTGGAAGTGAAAAAGAGCAAATGCAAAGTTGTGGAGATGGGAAATAAAATCTTATATACAGTTCTCCCTTCTACATCATGGCTTTCGCCATCACACTTTCACTGTATCCCAGGTCAGCAAAAGAAATTAAATGGGAATTTGGGGGGAGTTTTGCAGAAGCTACAGACAACAGCTGAAGGTGAGCAGTTAACACAGAGCTTATGACCAAATACTTAGCCCAATTTTGCAATAATAAACAGTAAACACCCCATAAAAGAAAAAGAAAACAAAATCATACTTCCGCGCTAGAGACCTTTCTCTGCTTCTTTTAAAATTCTATAAATGTCACAGAGCAGTGGGCCTGTTCATCTTTTATCTCTTAGTTTTGCCACTTGACCTGCTGATCTCTTGCCAAAAATGTACCTAATATCTTTTGAGACCATTTGCTACAATTCACAGTGAGAGCACCCGCCATGTTGGTCGTCGGTCGTGGGATATACACAAGTGTGATTCCCGCGATATGCTGTCTTGGCACAGGCTTTTATCCCATTTCTAAAAAGTACTTCAAAACTCAGCCAATATGCCATCTTCAACATCTCCAGCACCATGCACTAATGCCTCCCCTGCTTAGGAAAAAAAAACAGCCTTATATTCACTTTGCATATATCTAATATGTATTTATGTGTACCTCTATTTGAGTATAAGCACCTTTAGGCAGGCTACTGACATCTCTCTCTCTCTTAAAATTTAAGCCCTCTTATTATCTACTTATATTTGTTTTAATTAATTAATTTGATTATTTGTTTAATTGATCTACCTTTAGATTGTCTCTCCACATTTCCTGATAATTTAATATTGGTGAGGACAGAATTATCTCTGTATGAGCATACCTTCATGAGAATGTCTCCTCCATTAGAATTTAGGCTCTGTGATCACAAAGACTGATTGATTCTTATCCCTGACACCGTGCCTGGCACATGGTACCTGACTGATAAGTAATTTGTTAAATGCTTATGACTTTTAATGATACATAGCTACAGAATCTCCAATGGGAGACTATGTAAAAATGAGGGGCCTGGGTGATGGGGAACACCATGGAGATTTTGGGAACTCTGCAGTTATCCAAAGGTGATGTGTGAAGATCCATTGAGTGACCAAGAGTTCTAGTATCGTGCAACTAGTGTCAAAGTTTTGGAAAATTAGAGCAGATCTCAGGTTAAGTTGCACAAGATCCCTGCCCTGTCTTCTTTACTGATCCTCACCTTAGGCAATGCCTTGTGGGAGTAACTCTGAGATGGAATCATGTTGCTTTGGTTTGGCATTCTCCTTTCCTTTTGCACGGGAGAACAGAGAGAATGATATTCACCAGTCTCATGAGGTTACTTGTTATTATCCTTTATGTGGGTTCATTTCAAGATCATTAAAGACAGGAAGCGAGATAGAGCTTGTGCCTGGTGGCTTTACATATTCCCTATTCATCTCTGTTAGTTGCTAATTTGTCTATTATTTCTTTATAGAAA
Source organism: Pseudochirops cupreus (assembly GCA_028627135.1). Classification (NCBI taxonomy): domain Eukaryota; kingdom Metazoa; phylum Chordata; class Mammalia; order Diprotodontia; family Pseudocheiridae; genus Pseudochirops; species Pseudochirops cupreus. The sequence continues at coordinate 35,932,785 of CM053583.1, read as the reverse complement.
GTTGCATCTGTTAATGATATAACATGTTCCTTCTCATTTGGCTCTGCTTCAGCTTCCCAGGGCCCAAGTTAAATATCATTTTTTCAATCATGATACAGAGTGAGTGACTTGTATAATACAGAGTGTCGTACACAGTAGGTGGGTAAATGTTTGTTGAGTTGAGTTTGACACTGATTCATATGCAAGTGAATCACTAGAGGATATGAGTTGATTGTAGCCTTGGATCTTAGGATTGCTCTTCAGTTCAAACTTGGCTTTCATCCACTGCTCTCTGTCATAACTCTCCTGGATAAAATGCCTCCTTCCAACCCTGCACATTGGTTTTAATCTGTATTATAATTGCTTTCTCTCAGTTACACTAGATAATATGGGAGAGTGGAGAGAACCCTGGGCCTGGAGTCAGGAAGACCTGGTTTCAGATCCTGCCTGAGATACTGACTAGGTGACCTGGAGAAATCTCTTCAGTGGTCTCTATTTCCTCATTGGTAAAATGGAGGGATTGATCTCGGTGACCAATTTTCTTTCCAGCTCCAAATATGTGATGTTTGATATTGGATTTTGTTGTTCTTCTTTGTGACCCTATTTTGGGTTTTCTTGGCAAAGATACAGGAATGGTTTGCCACTTTTTTTTTCTCCATATCGTTTTACATTTGAGAAAGCTAAGGCAAACAGCATTAAATGACTTGCCCAGTGTGTGTCCAAGGCCAAATTTGAACTCAAGATGGGTCTGGCATTAGAGACACTTCTGATCAGGAAGACTTGGCTTAGCATCTTATCCCAGAAATTTAATAGATGTGTAACATTGTGCACCCTAATGAAGACTGGGTCTGATATTGGGAAGACTTCTCTTTCTGGCTTCAAATGCAGCCTCAGACACCTAGTAGCTGTGTGACCCTGGACAAGTCACTTAACCCTGTTTGCCTCAGTTTCTTCATCTGTAATATAAACTGGAGAAGGAAATGGCAAAACACTCCAGAATCACTGCCAAGAAAACACAATACGGGGTTACAAAGAGCTGGACACAACCAAAAAGTGACTAAACAAAAAAGCATTTCAACTTTCTAAACCTCAATTTCATCATGTGTGAAATGGATATAATAAAGTACTTCTCTTGTACAATTATAAGGGTCAAATTAGATAGTGTTTTACACCATTTTGCATCATACCTTCAGGTACTACATAAATGTAAGTGATTATTTTTATTATAATCATCATATCATTCTCAGTCTTTCCAGCAGGGTTCAACTAAACACAGTTCTGGGACAAATCACTCTCTCATTAATTTTTTTTTAATATTTGGTAAAATATGGACTATGGAACAGGTAGATAAAAAAAACTGTTGTGGAATAAACGTAGAAAAGGACAAGGGGACAGAGCCAAGATAGCAGCATAGAAACAGGAAAATTCTATGTGCTCCCCTACAACCACCTCAAATACCTATAAAATATGACTCTAAACAAATTTTAGAGCTACAGAACCCACAAAGTGACAGAGAAAAACAAATCTCCCACTGAAGGAAGCCCAGCAAGTGGACAGGAAGTGTCTATCACAGTGGGCTGGGAGCCGAGCCCAGACCCACATGAGCTGCGGTTTTAGTCTCAGAGAGGCCCAACCAGTGGTGGCTGGAGCAGACTTCAGGAGAGTGAATCACCAGCAACTGTGGTGGCTTCCAGACTTCTCAAATCATAAACACCAAAGACAAAGTAAAAGGTCAATGTGGAGCTTTGTGGGAACTGGGGGGGGACTCAAAAGCATGGTCTAGCCACTGCCCACAGGATGAGAAGAGGAGGAGGTGAGGTGGCTGCACCAATGTGGCTGCTTCCAGAGCTCATGGCCTGCACATTGTAGGGGGACCAAGCAACCATTTAGAGGGCAATCGCTCTTGCTTTAACCTGCTTGGATCTGGATCCCTGTCTTGAGTGGAGGCCCTGGGGTGTGTGGCCAGTGGGCCAGAGCTTGTGGAGACCTCAGAGTGGGCACCCAACTAATAACTCCAGCAGCTGCAAAAACCCCAATGATTTAGGACAAAGCTCTCCTCTCCAGAATCAGATTTCTACTGTGGCAAAGAGCTCAAAAGTCAAGTAATTCAGTGGCAAAGCAAGCACAATAGCACCATAGATTCCTTTTTAGGGGACAAAAAGGATCAAAGCATGGAATGGGAGGAAGACAATGAAGTCAGAACTCTTGCATCAAAAGCTTCCAAGAAAAATATGAACTGGTTACAGGCCATGGTGAAGCTCAAGAAGGATTTTGAAAATCAAGTAAGAGAAGTAGAGGAAAAATTGGGAAGAGAAATGAGAATGGTGCAAAAAAAATCATGAAAAGAGAGTCAACAACCTGACTGAAGAAAATAACACCTTAAAAAATAGACTAATTCAAATGGCAAAAGAGACCCAAAAAGCCAATGAGGAGAATGCCTCAAGAAGCTGATTTGTCAGATGAAAAAGTAATTTCAAAAGCTCACTAAAGATAATAATTCCTTCAGAATTAGGTTGGAGTAAATGGAAGCTAATGACTTTATGAGAAATCAAGATACTATAAAACAGATCCAAACAAATGAAAAAATAGAAGGCAGTGTGAAGTATCTCATTGGAAAAACCACTGACCTGGAAAATAGATCCAGGAGAGATAATTTTAAAATTATTAGACTACTTGAAAGTCATCATCAAAAAAAGAACCCAGAAATCATCCTTCAAAAAATTCTCAAGAAAAATTGCCCAGATATTTTAAAGAACCAGAGGGCAAATTGAAAGAATTGCACTGATCACCTCTTGAAAAAGATCCCAAAAAGAAAACTCCTAGACATATTATAGCCAAATTCCAGAGTCCCCAGGTCAAGGAGAAAATATTATAAACAGCCAAGAAATAATTTGAATGTTGCGGAAATGCAATCGGGATAACACAAGATCTAGCAGCTTCTACCTTAAGGGATCAAAGGGCTTGGAATATGACATTCCAGAGGTGAAAGGAGCTAGGATTAAAACCAAAAAT
>CM053583.1:35897177-35929294 GCA_028627135.1 Pseudochirops cupreus | reverse complement strand
CCTCCTGCTCTCCCTTCTCCTCCCCCTCCCCTTCTCTTCCTCCTCCTCCTCCTTTCTTTTCTCTCTCTCTCATTGTGTATTATTTTGTTGATACACTGTATGTACTTACTATTTACATGGTTTATGTCACCCTCCCTCTTCATTCTTTTTCTTCATAACTTCCATTTCTATGATTGTGCCTTGCTCATGGTTGGACCCTGATAGCTATTATTTTTTGTTCCTGCTTAAATTACATTAAATTGAACCTATGCCAACTAGCACCCAGACATTTGACAATTCATCAGATTGGCCAAGACGTAGGATATTCTCACAGAATTTTAAAACAGGAAGGGACTTTCCAGAGGACGTATAACCTAGCCCCAACATTTGTATGTAAATAAACTGAGTCCTAAAGTGACTTGCCCGGTGTTACACAGCTCCTTAGTGGAATGGCCAGTACTAGAATCCTGCCACCTTCCAGATCAAGCTTCTTGTCACTATTCCTCTTTAGAGCAGTAACTCTGGGCTTACAGTGTGATCTGTGCAGGTCACCAAGCTTTTCAGGGCTTCTGCCTTAGCATCTGTGAAACATAAAGGCTTTACCTCTTGGGAATGTTAGGTGGGATAATTTAATCAAGATGTGAAGGGTGAAGGCAGTGGGCGTTCTGTTCATGTTGAAAAGCGTCTACCAAATCGAGGAGTGCCTGATGCCAAGCTTTCTTTTCTGAAGCAAAGGTACTCTGTTTTCCTGCTGCTACAAGCACAATTATTCCTCTCTAAAAGAGGAGAAATAAGAAAAGGGAGATTAAGTGGAGGAGGCACAGAAGGAGACACATCTTACATCCCAGGGGGGAAAGTACAAATGGAGAAACCTTCTAGCTGGGTTTGCACTTGGCTTGACATTTCATAGCTGATGGCAGAGACGTTGTCACGCAGAGATTCTGTTCTGAAACACATTTTCAAAAATGTGTTAGCCTTAAAGAGAGGCAGGGGTGCCATGAACACTGTTTCCTGGAAATTGGGAAGGTTTCTGCCACTGAATCCTATTCCTGAGCATCTTTGCATATGAAACCTCCTGCCTCCCTCTTAGCTCATTTGGAGGAAGCCCCTGAAGAATCAAAGACAGTTATAGTTTAGTGTACAATGAGAACTGGACAGGAGCAACAAGACTGGGTGTAAGACTTGCCTTTCTGTCACTAACTAACCTTGTGACCTTTCCCAAGTTACTTTGCATCTCCTCTCCTAAAATCCTTTTATTCAGCATGCAACAAGGATTTGGAAAACTTTTTTTTTATTCTAACAACTGGGGAGAGGAGTTGAACCTATGATTTCACTGATAAAGGAAACTTCTTGGAGAGGAAAGACTATCAATGAAAGTCAGCACTTTCTCAGTAACTTACATTCTTAGAACAGAACAGAAAAGTAGGGTCAGATAACTAGTGTGTGTCAGAGAAGGAACTAGGTCAAGTTCTTTATGGTGCTGAGGCCAACTCTCTACCCAATATGCCTTTCTGCCTTTCCTACTCCCTAGAAATGCAAAAACAAAATGAAAGACATACATACACCCACACACATATAATATATACATACATACATACATACACATACATGCATATATGTGCATGTATGTGTATATATATAGAACCCTGTTAGTATTATTCTTATAGTTATTTCATGAGAAATGATACTAATAATGATAACTAGTATTTATATAGCCTTTTAAATCTGATGAAGAGCTTTATGTGTATTATCTGATTTTCCTCATATAGCATCTCTGTGAGATAGATACTGTTGTTGTCCACTTTTTAGAGATAAGGAATCTGAGGATGGAAGAGGTTACAGGAAGTGTCCAGCATCGCAAATCTAGTAAGTGCCTGAGGCAGGATTGGAATTTGGATCTACTTGACTCTAAGTCATGTACATTATCCACCATACCACTTAGTTGTCATTTTTTTTAATTGTAAACTTATCTTCTCTTGAAAGGATTTTAACAGTTCTCTGACAGTCTTAAATACTTATTAAGTGAGGAGAATGCCTTGGAAAGATGATTTCAGATGTATACTAGCTCGCAGGGCATGAGACCAGATCACATCACAGAAAATTCCTGCAGTTATCTCTTAAGCCTAGGTTATATTTCCAGACTAGTCTTGCAATCTTCAGATGACCTGAAACTCTGCATCTTTATCCAGAAATCCCCACCTTTTAGGTGACAAAGTAGTGGATGATATTTCCCAGCCAAAACTGTGACAATTATTCTTTGCCTTCATTCTGAGTCATTAGGACCCAAACAATGACCCTTAAGTGAGGCTTGGACTAGGACCTTATTGTTGGCTGATCAATGAGAGCCAGAGTGAATTTGGTTCAAGATGTGGTCTTTAAGAAAGAAATCTGGCCCATAAATCCCAATATATCTACCTAGGTTTCAGTCATCAAAATTTACATTCCTTTGGGCAGAGCACCCACAGATAAGGCTATGATACCCTATGTAAACAGAGGGAGAGGGAAAAGGAAAAGGAAGAAGGAAGGAATGAACAAATGAACAAAAAAAGGAAGGAAGGATGGAAAGAAGGAAGGGAGGGAGGGAAGAAGGGAGGGAGGGAGGAAGGAAGGAAGGAGCAAGCAAGCTGCATTGTTTAACTAGAACTCCTGGCCAGTTGGATCCCCAGTGGGGCAGCTTGGACTACTCACAGGTTGTTTTTTGTCCTTCATTCTTGAAGAAGACCGTGCCAGAAGGCAGGTGATTCTGTGATTTGCAAGTTAATTGGATTTAAGTGAAGGAAGGCTGTGCAAAGTCACCTACCTCAGTCTCTCCTCCATCTGGATCCAGAGGCAAGTTGTAATTCAGAACAACTGGAGATGGCTGCAGATGCAGGGGGAAACCTGAAAATATAAATACAAGCAAAAAGAGATAGTCCCTGCCTTCAAGGAACATATGGTTTAAAAGAGAAGATGCCACATAAAAAGAAGCTAAAAGGAGAGTTTTGTTGTAAAGATTATTGTAAAGTTGTTGTGAGGAACAAATGACAGGTGCTCAGCATAGTGCACAGCATATCATTCCCACCTTCATTCACTCCCTACACCTTTCCCCCAAACAACCACTGACTTGGTTAGGAGACAATGGAACATGCTGCATGTGTAGTCAAGAAATTTGAATCCCAGTTCTACTACTTATGACCTATGTGACCCTGGGAAAATCGATGATGTAATAGGAAAAAGTTGCTTGTCTAACTTGGATGATAACCCTCCTAGACTTATTATTCTATTTAACTCAGAGCAGTAAAACTGAGAAAGTGGGAAGATGTTATTTAGTAAACAGAAGAAACTTAGAAAATTTTTCTATGGCAGAATGTGCTGAAAAAAGAAGCTGTGAGAGAGAAAGCAAAATGGTAACAGGAGTGGGGAGGAACCCACTAGAAATAATATTTGTCAAGGAGTGGGTGGCATCTAGTAGGAGACTGGCCACTATGAGACCTCAGAGGATCTTTTTATTTCTAACTGGAAGGGATCTGGGGGACTATCATGTCCAAGCCCCTCCTTTTACAGGAAAAGAAACTGAGGCAGAGCAAGGTGAAATGCATTGCCTAACACCAACTCATAAGTACCTGAAGATGTCACAGGTTCTCTTGATTCCAAGTCCAGCACTCTAGCCACCTAGTGCAAGCTATTAATCTCTTGTACATTAGTTTCTTCACTTTATAATGAAAGAATGATGCTACCTTCCCCAGCCATTCCAAAATAATATTATGATGCCCAAAGTGAGATAATAAACATGAAAGTTAGTTGACTCAGAGTAACTTTCCTGATAGGTTATTATTATCTCTAGAGGCCTGAAATTGGGCAGATGACCTTTTTTTTTTTTTTAAGTAGAGAGGTAGGGAAGAAGAAAGCTTGATCTGTTCTTAGAATATTCAGGGGAAAGGTGGGAGCCATTGGAGTGAGACAACTTCAAAAGTTATGAATTATTTATACACAGTATATTGGGATTTTGATTCTTAGAGACATGAAATACAATGTAAAATAATTCTTGCCTGTGAAGTGGACTGTGGCAGCTTACATCTCTCCCCTGTTTTCTTCCCTCTACTCATAGGTAAGGGTGGAGTTTAAAATGTTAGAAGACTGACAAGGCCTTGGAAAAAGCCTGGCCTAAAGAATAATTCTCATCCTAGGCCATTAGTATATGCTTGATGGGTCAACTGGACTGGTGAAGACCTCAGTTTCCTCCAGTCCTTAATGGTCAAATGTAGATGGGCATTTCCCAGAAAGGGAACCCAGGCATAAAGAAGATCTCATGTGACTATGGCCATATGGAGACCATAACCCTTGCCAAATAATTTGAGTCAATTTATCACTTTCTATGTGTTAGACTCTGTACTAAGCACAGGAAATGCAAAATAAGGAGGGGAAAAAACCCTAACCACAAGTAACCTGTGCTCTGATAGATGAAATATATAAATAACTAAATACATACAAGATATATAACAAGTTGATGAAAGTAATTTGAAAGTATTATCAGCTTTGAGGACCAGAAAAGGCTTCCTCCAGAAAACAGAAGTTAACACAAATGATAATAATCAAGGAGACCCATGTTGTTCCCTCATTTCAGTTGTATCCAATTCTTTGTGACCCTATTAGGAGTTTTCCTGTCACAGATAATGGAGGGGTTTGCCAATTCCTTCCTTGCTCATTATACTGATGAGGGAGCTGAGGCAAGAGGGTTGAATGATTTGCCCAGGGCCACAAACCCGCTAAGTGTCTGAGGCCAGATTTGAACTCAGAAAGATGAGTCATCCTGACCCCATGTCTGCTGCTCTATCCACTGTGCTACCTAGCTGTCCAAAAAGGCAGTGGCAAACTACCAGTTCTGATGGCCAGTGCTTGAAATGTTATATACCAACACCTCCCATACTCCCATATAACAAATGTTCTCCTGATTCTCCTCACTTCGTCCTGCAACACTTCATACAAGTCTTGCCAGGTTTGGCTGAAACCATCTCTTTGCTAATATCTCATAGCACAATAGTATTCCATGACATTTATATACCACAATGTGTTTGGTCATTCTCCAACTTATGGGCACCCTCAGTGATCCCTGTTATTTGCCAATACAAAAAAAGTTATGCTATAAATATTATTTTAGGATTTCTTCATCTTTCCTTGATTTCTTTGAAATATAGGCCAATACCACTACAAAGTACTGTAATTACCAAGTCCAAGGGCATGAATAGTTCACTAATTTGGGGATCATAATTCCAAATTGCTTTCTAGAATGGCTGGACCATTTCAGTGAATCACCCCTGGCCAAGCTCCAAATTCAACCCAGGTCATTTAATTCCAAATACAGTACTCTTTCCAAAAGAAGACTTCCTTACAAGTTCTTTTCATAATGCCACCACCTTGTTTTGCCACAAGAACGAATGAAATTGTTGTCTCATCTCAGTAATACAGTTACCTCCTGGGGCAATTTCTCTTGAACTAATTAGGTGTCAAAATGTTCGAAGGACAGTCAGTCAAGTAAGAACCATGGTTCATGGCTGGACTTCAGCCACTGACAGGAACTATTTACTTGATGAAGCAGTTAAATAAAAGTGTGGATAATTTTTCCTGGGTCAGGGCATTAATTGTAGAATTTAGACATCATTTTCTTTCCTCTCTTTGAAATGGAAATTAGTACACTCTTAGCTCTGCATTTCAAAGCATCATCTACTGAACTGGAGCAAAATAAAAGTGTATCTCTTAGATGAACCTTCAAAGATACTGAAGCCTCCAGAATTAGAACCTCTTTTCTTTCATTGTCCCCTCTTCTATCCTCATTTCCATAGTCAATATGATTTTTTTTTCCTCCAAAAGAGAGTCTTGAAGGAGGCATGATGTTAGGAGTTGGCACTACAGGAATTTATGGGTACAAATGTTCCTAGAGCAATAAGGCAGTAGTGTGTGTGGCTAGATTTGAACTCAAAAAGATGAGTCTTCCTGACTCTAGGTCTGTTACTGAATCCACTGTGCCACCTAGATGCCCAAGAGGGCAGTAGCAAACCACCAAATCCAATGCCCAATCTTTGTTGTGATATATTGTGATCTATGGTATCTGTAAATGCCAGTCTCTCATATACTTGAAAATTGTTTTTGTGCCCTTCCTAGGAATTTTCCTCTTTAGACTAAACATCCTCCAGTCCCTTTAATTGTTCCTGATATGGCAGTCTTGAAATTCTTTTCCTACCTAATTACTCTCTGCTGGATGCTCCCCAACTTGTCAGAAATGATCTCTTTTATTCCTTGGGAAATGAGGTTACATAATTTAACATCAGCTCCATAGTTCATTCATGGTACCTGTATTACTTTCCTTTACAGCAATCCATTACAAATAGTGACATCATGTTTGTCAAAATCCACTGCCCATGGGATACACTGTGCAAGTATGCAGAGAGGATGAATATCAGGATGCCCTTCAGGTACAGTAATGTCTTTTTGTCCTTTTTCTCACAGTGTGTTAGTATTAATCTTATGAAGTTCTTCTTATTTCCTGTAATTTTTTCAGTTAAACAATATAAAACCACTATCCTTTTCAAAGGTCAAGTTATATACCTCATTGAGTATATTTACTTCTTGAATACATATCCCTGGTCCCTGAGATCATAGGTTTTTGATCTGTTGAGAACCTTACATATCATTTAGTCCAACAGCATCATTTTGCACATGAGGAAACGAGGGACTAGTGATCATAAGATCCTATATTCCGAATTAAGAAGAGTCTTTGTTATTTGGTCATTTTTCAGTCATGTACAAGTTTCTATGATGCCATTTGTGGTTTTCTTGGCAAAGATACTAGAGTCATTTTCCATTTCCTTCTCTACCTCATTTTACAAATGAGGAAACTGAGTCAAATAGAATGGAGTGACTTGCCCAGGATCACACAGCTACTATACATCTGAGGCAAGATTTGAACTCATGAAAATGAGTCTTCCTAACTCCAGCCCCAGATCACTATCCAGTGTACTACTTAGATAACTAAAAGGATTCTTAGAGGTCACAGAATCAAACTTCATTTCATAAATGAGGAAGATGAGTCTACTGGGGTGAAGAGACTCATTCAAAGTCACAAAGTAGATAAGTTAGGATTCCAATTCAGTTCTTTCAGCTCCAGATACTCACTTCATACTCTGACTCATTCCACTCAACCATGTTTTCTTCTCCCATTGTAACTAAGTAATTTTTCTAGCCTCAGACAGATAGTAAAATGCAGGCTCAGCCCTGGAACCCAGAATCTAAAAATCTAGTGGTCTTTCTACCATACTATAAAATATTCAAAAAATAACCAGAGAACATATAGCATAACCTCCACTATCCCTGCTCCACCCCACCCCTACTACATAATTGTTCAAGAGTTTAATCAAGATGATTGAAGCCATCAGGAAACCTGGGTTATACAGAGAGATCTTTACTGAGCTCCATCACCAAAGATGTTTGCAAAGATCTGAATGACATTATGAAGTGATTTGACTGGGTAGGTTAAAGTCAACAAATGACTGAAATTAATTTACATCATTTTTCTAGAGTAGGCTTGAGGATCCAAAGGGGAACTTGGAAACGTGTTAGATGATAACTCTGATTTTCTGTGATTTTTTCCATGTTAACATTTTCAGAACATTTAAAAAGAATCTTGAAATAATCACCCAGGAGTATAAGAACTCTTGAAAAATAATTAAGCTTTTTTCCTTTTTTTTCCCCAATCTTTCAGTTTATGTGTGTGTATCTGTGATACATTGCTTATTACCTTTGACAAACTGAAAAACATTGTGAGGCCACATCCCAACTTCCACCACTCTTTACATCACTTTCATTAATGACAAAAAAATGTAAATTGCTTTGCAAACTTAAAGCTTGGAACGAATGTGAACTGTGGTTGTTTCTATCAAGAAGGGAAAGGCACTGCATGTTCTTGTGGATTTATTTAGACAGTTTCCATGGATCAAATACAATAAATATTTATGAAGCATCCTAGAGTATATTGAGCCCTGCACTAGGCACTGGGGGAGAGACATAGTTCAGATAAGATGACATCTTTGCCCTAATACATCTTTTAGTCTACCATGGAGAAACAATGAATATGCACATAATTAAGTATATGACATGACATTGTCATTTTATCATTATGATCTAAAACAAAGGGGTATTTGAAGCCCAACAGAGAAGAACATTGCCAAGCAGAAGAGAGCAGAAGACCAGTGGAGATTTTGTGGAGAAGGGGACATATGGATCTTACTTTAAATGGTTGGAATTCAACAAGCAAAAAGAAGAATGTACTTGCAGATATAGGGAACCTCTAGAGCAGTGGTTCTCAACCTTCCTAATGCCATGACCCCTTAATACTTGCATGTGGGCATGTCTGCATGTGGGTGGACCCACCTGGGGATGGATAGAGGAGTGTGGTGTCTCCCCATGGGAAATATGTGTATTCCAATGTCTTAGGTGACCCCTGTGACTCCCGTGAAAGGGTCATTCGACCCCCAAAGGGGTCGCAACCCACAGGTTGAGAACCGCTGCTCTAGAGGCATGAGAACACAGTACATGCTTGCTGGAGAGGTTTTTGATGCAATTCCCCCTGACTTGGAAGATCCCCATTAAGAATCCTATCATAAAGTGGCCTGCACATTGCCTGTAATCTTCATCAGTGATCCAAGAAGCACAGATTACCTATGAATGTGACCACAGTAGTCAAAATGGCAGACAGACATCTGGGGCAGAGTCATCATCAAATTGTCAAATTGGAAATCCAATAATGGGATCAGAGGGGCATGAAATGTCACATTATGAATTGGGCAAGAAGTGGTACCAGAGGAAAGCTAAGCTATCCAAGGCAAAAAGAATGGCAATTTGCCTCATTTGTTTTACTTTTTATTGAGAATTTGGAAAGAGGAATAGATGGCACATACTTATGCATTTTTAAGCAGCATGTGTTGGACTAAAGATTAAGAAGACTAAAAGATATTGGTTTAGAGCAGTGGAGCGAATCTAGTCAAATAGAATGTTACAGAGTTAAAATAAACGTGCTGTATTTCTATTGGGGTGGGGAGGAAGGAAATCCATGTTATGGGATGCTGTGAAAATGCATAGTTGCACAACAGTATATTTGAAAAGATCATCTTGGTTTTAGTCAACTATGAACTCAATATGAGTCACCATTATAGCCTGGAAACCAGGAAAACTGATATGACTACTACAAGATGCCTTTGATATGTACAGCAACAAAGATAACTTTGCCCAGTTACTCTCTGATTTTGAACCCATATGAAGCATAAAACATAAAGACATGGGCTTGCCAAAGCTGTCTGAGAGGCCAAAGAGAAGGAGAGCTCTTTTATTAAAGGAAATGACTTGCAGGTACTTCATTTCATGGATGATATTGTTCTAAATACATTAAGTCAGGATATGCCAGAGGGTTTCCCCTAGGGATATTGACAGTTAATCATGAGAATTGATTGCATAATCCACATGTGGAAAATCAAATGAATGCAACCTAACTATGGTCGATATTCATGACATGCAGTTAGAAGAGTTGGCTGAAACGTTAATTTGCAAGACAAATAGCATTATTATGTGCCTACTTTGTGCCAGGTACTAGGACATATGCAAGGAATATAAATGTTAAAAAAGAAACTCCTTAGTTCATAGTTCAGTCACAGAGACCACATACCAACAACTGTGTATAAAAAAAGACATTAGAAGTATGAATTGGAAATCCTCTTGAGTGAAGTCATTAAGATTAAAGAAGACTAGGAAAGGCTTCTTATAGAAGGGGAGACTTTAAGTGAGACTCAAGGGAAACTAGGAGAAAGAGACAGACAGACAGACAGACAGACAGACACAGAGACAGAGACAGAGAGAAAGAGAGGATTCCAAGCAAGTGAGACAGCCAGTGAAAAACCTGAAGTTATATGATAGAGTGCCTTCCTCAAGGAATAGCAAGCAGGCCAGTGTTGCTAAATCATAGGATACATGGAAGAAAATAAAGCGTGAAAAGATTAAAAAGGTAGCCAAAGACCAGGTTATGGAAGGTTGTAATAGCCCAAAAGAGTATTTCATATTTAACCTGGGAAATAATAGGGAGCTAATGGAGTTTAAGAAAAACAATTTGCCTTGAGAGGTAATGAGTTCCTTCTCACTGAAATCATTAGAGTTTTTGTTTGACTTTTTGTCGTTAGATGTCATAGAATAGTCCTATTTCATATATGGGCCATACTCAATGGCATGGAAATTCCTTTTGATTTGGGAATTTTTAAAGCCTATTGAGAAAATTGTGATCAGATGACTAGAAATCAAAGTGGATGAAGCTAAAAGATGGCATCTTAAAATAGTGACATCACCAAAGAATAGCACAAGTCTCTGCCTGCCTTTTGCTATACAATTTAGGCAGTGCTAACTGTGCTGCTCTCTATTTCCCAAAGGACATCATCCACTGGGATTCTGGGAGTGATCCAAACATTTGTAAATATCAAAACCATGAGGAGAACTTGAGAGCCCCCTGAGAAGATGTGTGGCATTGTGATTGTCATGGTGCTGAAAACCAAATAGGGGCTAAGAATATTCAGCCTCAATGCTGAATGTATAAACATAGACTGTGCTTTCTCCTTGCAATTACCTTGTGTTTATTGTATGTATAATCATGTGGGCATGTTCTCTCATCTGAGAGAATAGAAGCTCCTTCAGGGCGTGGACCATTTCGGTTTTTTGTTTTTATTCCCAGTACTTAGCACCTGTTCCAGACAGGTGCTTAATGAATGATTGTTGATTGATTATTACCATGTAGAAAAAGGTTTAGGGAAACAAATCTTAAATGTGTTATATCTATATGGTAGAAACTTACTAGATTTTTTTTTAAGCTTCCTTGTAATTGAGTGCATTTTTCACTTGTCATCCTGTGTTTGACACTGGAAGACATATCCTCAAGATGCTATTTCTGTTCCTGGTCACAAAGTCAATTTAAGCACCATCTCTGATGATGAGTATTTTTGTCACTCAAAATATTTTGAATGCATAATCTTAAAGGTCTCTGCCATTTAGATATTTCTGTGTAAGATTTTCTACATCACTGACTTATGGTTGTTGTCAGGGACAAATTGTGTTGCTTCTAAAGACCATGTTGTCATAACAGAAGGAAGTGTCTAATGTACTGTGATTTTTTTTTCCCTATATTTCCATTATCTTTGCTGAATTTAGCCAAGTGGAGCCCTGACCTTGTCAGCTATGAAAATGAGCTTTCATCTAAAGGCAACAATGAGGTAGCAAGGTTCTGGGTTTCAGTTATTATTTACATATCTGCAAAGGGTAACGCCTTCACTTTCTCAAATGTGTCTGCAAACTAGGAAAACAACCCAAAAAAGATCCATGATGTCTTTCCTTCAAATGATTTTTATCTCATTGGATAAAATACAAATGGTGATCAGATGATCAGAAATCAACATAGATGAAGCTCCAAAATGGCATCTTAAAATAGTGGCACGTCACCGAAGAATAACACAAAGCCATCGTTTGTCTGCCTTTTGCTATTCAAGGTGGGCAATACTAGCCATGCTACTCTACTTCACTTCTAGGAGTGATCAAAACATTTGTAGATAGAAAAACAGTAAGGAAAATTGGAGAGCTTTCTGAGAAAATGTGTGGCATCATGATTGTCATGGTGCTGAAAAGCAAAGGAAGACTATGAATATTCAGCCTTACTGTTGCGTACACACTCCATAATGTACATTTAAGGCTTTCCACAATCTGGCTCTCACCCATGTTTTCCTGTTTCCACTTCATGAACTGTCCAGCCAGATTGGACTACTCACTCTTCCTTAAACTCAGCTTTTCAAATATGGCCTCTATGTAGTCTCTAGCCTATACCAAGAATGCCCTCACTCTGCATTCTTGCCTCTCAGATTTTTTGCCTTCCATTTAGGCTTAGCTCAGGTTTCTACTTCTTCCAAAGACTTTACTAACACCCTTCCCTCTTTAGTGTTTTCTCTCCTCAGTTTTACTTATATTAAATGTACTTGTGTAAGACTTGTTTTTCTGCTGTCAGTAGAAGGTAGAGCAGGAATGCTTTCATTTTTATGAGCCTAACTTAGTAACTTACCGATATTAGGTCCTTGGTAAATGATGGTAAATCAAATATAGTTTTAGGGATGATAACTTGTTGTAGTGAGGGTTGTATTTTCCTCTTCCTTTCCTCTTCTTCTCTATGCCTTTGATTCATTGAAATACACAAAAGCACCTACAAACCTTTTGCTCTGTAACATTTAAGTTGTGAACATATGTCCTCCTTGTTCCTGAGAGACAATATCCTAGTGGATAGAAAGAGAAGACTTGAAGACTTGAAGACTGGGGGATCTGATTTCAAGTCCTCTCTCTGACATGTCCTGGACAATGTCATCAAAGACAAGATGATAATTCACAGAGAGGGTGCTGAACTGCTTCAGTAAAGGAGATTTCTTCACTTGGAAATTCCCTTCAGTGATGAAATCCAAAATCCAGTATGTAGTCCTAACCCTTGTGTTGCATGTTCCATCCCACATGTTCTCTCTTCTGATTATCTCAGAAATACCATGTTTAGTGTATGTGTCAAAATACTCTAGAGATGACCTTCAAAAATCAAACCAAATTCAGTTGATGTCCTTTAAACAAATTGTTGAGTGTCTAGCATCTTGGTAAACATTTGGAGATGTAAAGATGAATTAGAGATAGTTCATGTGCTTAAGTAACTTATAGTCCATAAATTGAAATAACTATTCATCAATCACCTAGGCTATTCACCCCTCATTTAAACTATTAGTTTCTCTTAAAGTAGAGTCATCTGCTTTAAAGTTAAGCTGCTATAAAACTGAGATTTTGAAAACTTTATGACAGCATCTGTCTTCTTCTCATGTCCTTGCCAGCTTTATTCCATCAAGAAGGATCTTACCTGTTCTCTAGTCTTCTATTCTTCTATAAAAGTTCTTCCCTGATCTTTTATTTTTTTTCTTTCATCTCCTTTATCCTGAATTCAAGATTTGTTTTATAACCCTTTTGATAGTGTTGTCTTGTCCTTTCCTTAATCTCATAAAGTATTGGGATCCATGAACTTATTTTACTTTTTAAATATTTTGGTAACTGTATTTCAGTGTACTTGGGGGGGGGGGGAGCAGTGTACTTCTTTGCATTCTACTCAATTCATTTAAAAATATTATGTTGAGAAAGGGTGCATTGGCCTCACTAAATTGCCAAAGGGGACCATAACATAAAACAAATATTAAGACCCTTATGTTAAAGAAATCAACTTCCTCCTTTATGAATTTATTATGTATATATGTATATGTACATATATATGTATATATATATATCTGTAAAATAAAGCTTCATTCTATTACTTTTTTATTTGAATACCAATGATAAAAGCCTCTTCTTTCTGAGTTCAAATCTGATTTTAGACACTTATTAACTTTGTAGTCCTGGGCAAATCACTTAACCATATCTACCTCAGTTTCCTCATCTATAGAATGAATGGAAGAAGGAAATGGCAAACCACTTTGTTATCTTTACCAAGAAAACACCAAACGGAGTCACAAAAAGTCAGACTTGACTGAACAATAACAACATGAAGTTATTGAGAAGACTCACTTCATTTCACTTTATTATACTTCAGTTCAGTTAAGTACCTGCTATATTCCAGATCATTGGTTCTCAACATTCCTAATGCCGCAACCCTTTAATACTCGTATGTGGGCATATCTGCATGTGGGTGGACCCACCTGAAGACAGATAGAGGAATGGTCTCTCAGTTCCTAAGACCATCAGAAATATGTGTTTTCCAATGTTCTTAGGTGACCCCTGTGGAAGGGTCGTTCGACCCCCAAAGGGGTTGCAACCCACAGTTGAGAGCCACTGTTCAAGATACTGGATGGTTAACACTGGTGGTAATAATAATTATTATTATAGTTTTATATTAAATATTATTCAGCGTTATGATGTTACAAAACTATATATAATAACACTATTATGTATAATATATCATACAATATTCCAATATCTTACAAATATATTCCAATAATAGCATTTATAAAGTGCTTTAAGGTTTGCAAAATGCTTTACAAATATCTCATTTGATCCTCACAACAACTCTGGCAGATGGGTGCTGTTATCCTCATTTTACAAGTGAGGAAACTTAGACCTATGTGAAGTGACTTGCCCAGGTTCATACAGCTAGTGTCTGAGGCTGGATTGGAAATAGTCTCAGCTCTCCCAGTCCAGAAATCTATCATCAGTGTCATCTACAAAAACAAAAAGTAAAAACATACCTGCCCAAAGGCCTCATGGGGGAACAGTGAGTATTTAATGAGAAACAATGACAGCTATGTATTAGGAATCTCTGATTTATGTCACTGTGCAGTGAGAGTCCCCTTAATTATTCTGGACAACCATCTTGCTCGATTTATTTCCTCTTTGTAATGTTGGACGATGTCTGAAAAATGTGCTGTCAGCTCATGGCAGCCATACTACTTTCCTTGGTTCTGTGGAGTCATATCACAATTGAGAAAAGCTAATCCTCAGTAATAATAATAGTTTCAAATAAATGCTCCTAGTATTCCAGGGAGTAAGAAGTTTGGGTTTAGATTGTTGTTCAGTCCCAGTGCTCTTTTCCCTGTAGACACATAGTATTACCAACTATGTCTGCAATGGCTAATTATGCATGTGACCTTTACCATCTTTTAAATATGTTCCTGGAGCTTTCTATTGATGTTGAAAATTGACCTTAAATTTATTTCTTTTTTTCTGTTGCATTTCATGAATAGAACTTTATTCTTTATCAACATTTCCTAACTAGTGACTAAACCTTTCCCACCAGAAGTCTTTCCTTCCATTGAAGGTGAAAAGGAAGAAAAAGGGGCTGATGTCATTTGAGTATTTATGTGTGTGTGTGTGTGTATGTGTGTTTTACCTTACGTGACAGCCTAATTGCTTATGCTAATACCAGCACCATACATCTATCCTCGAACAGAGTACAACTGCAGCAAGCTGAATAGAAAAATCTGGTACCTGATAGGCACTGATTTTTGTTCCAATGTCATGATGTTTTCCAAGAGTTATCTAGATTCTCTGGAGTAAATTTAAAACATGTTCTGTAAATATAGTGCATTTCATTTTTTAAAAGAATTGCACACATAAAAATGGTCAAATAGATGGCATATCATGATGACAGTATTAATAATAATAATAATAATAATAATAATGTATAAGGGGACTGATTTTACAGACTTAACCCTTCTCAGCAATGCAAGGATCTAAAACAATCCCAAAAGACACATGATGAAAAAAGTCAACCATATCCAGAGAAAGAACTATGGAGTTGGAACGCAGAATGAAGCAGACTGTTTCCTTTTTTGTTTTGATATAGTGTATTTTTTTCTTTCATATGGTTTTTCCCATTCATTATAATTCTTCCTATGCAAATTGACTAATGTGAAAATGTGCTTTATAGGAATGTACGTGGAGTGACCATATCATATTGCATGCTGTCTTGGGGAGGGGGAGGAAAAATTTAAAACTTATGGAAGTGAATGTTGAAAACTAAAAAGTAATAATTTAATAAAAATAATGACAGTGATAACAACAATAATAGTCTTTATGTAGCACTTTAAGGTTTGAAAAACTGCTTGCATATTATCTCATACATTATAAAGAAGCCTCATCTGGATTTGGAGTGACATCCATTATCCATTCCACCAGATTCTGCCCTGTGGATGTCTGGTGCCTAATTTGTCTGAAGTCTTCAGCATATACAGTTGTTGTATTCTTTATATAGACAGTTTCTTGTATGAAAGAATAGTATTCCTACTCACAACAAAGAATTATCTGATTGATTAGTCCACCAAGTTGGTTCTGGAATGCAAAGCACAAAAAGGGTTAAGAAGTCTTTAAAGTTTTCATTTATTTTTATATAACTTGTGGAAATTCAAAAGTACTTCCTCATTCATTGTACTTCTCCATCATTCTCTTGGGAAATTGGACTGAGTTGGGAAAATGTTGTCCAGAATCCATGTTTTAATTAGTGCCTTTACAGATACTGCCTGAAGCTTAATATCTTTCTATTACTTTGTTCTTCTGGCAATATGTATTATGCCCACCCAGCTACAGGTGATGCATTGATTAGTTGAAAGAAACAATGTTCAAACTCATTTCATTATTTTAATCTTCAGATTGATCTTAAAATTAATGTTCAGAGGATTCCTTGAGGTGAAGTAGCCCCTCTTTTCCATCCTCTTTTTAATAATGTCTCTGAATTATTTTACATCTTATTCTTGATAGATGGCTAGATCTATCTTCCCTCTTTAATCCACTGTTTGTCATTTGCAGACCTCAGGGTTCTTTGTGATAACACATGATCTTAGGCCCAAACAGTTTCCCTGTCCTGATCATATAATGGTGCCAGATCTCTCTAAGCCGCAATTTTAGGTGCCATTCATCTTCTTTGTTAGCCGATCATATATTTTCAATTTTCTTCTTTATTAAAAATACCACATTGCTATGGAATTAGATGTCTCCTGAAATATTGTTTCAACTAAGGTCATGTTTCTGTGGGATCAATTAATGGCATTGGTTGGAATAAGGCAATATTTTGCTCTTCTTAAATCTGCCTTCTTCATACAGGTAAAGTTCTCTGTGTTAAAATATTCATGCTTAGTATTCTTGAATATTATAATTAACTTTCATTATAATTTCTCACAGTTATACTCAGCTTATTTCTTTTCTCCTTTCCTTTTTTTGTTCCAGGAAAAAATGTTATTATACGGACTGGAAGAACAGAACACTGAATAGGTTCGTGGATGATAAAGCTACTTTGATGCCAGCTTATTATGCTCAAGCAAACAAAAATCCCCAATTCAATTCTACCTTATAAACCACCTACAAATTCAAAGAGAAAATAATGAGTTGGATTACGTTCAGGAAGATTCCCAAAATGTCATTATACCAAATAACCCAATGTTTAAAATTGCCCAGACAGTTGATTTGCTCCTTTTTACTGAATTAGACATGGTCAGAAATCTTATACAATTAAATGATGTGGAAAGGAGGTTTTACCTGAATGAAACTTTAGTTCTTCAAAACAGAGCGTTACACAATACAATACTGATTAGTTGCTATTGTTACAATAGACAGAAAAAAAAATAGAAAGGGCAGGAAGCTTGGAGATTTTTCAGGTCAGTGTCATCACCTGTAAGGTAAGACCCAAAGAGGGGATAATATGTCTTTTTTTTTTTTTTTTTTTGCTTTTTGGAGGGGGGAAGGCAGGGCAGTTGGGATTAAGTGACTTGTCCAAAGTCACATGGCTAGCAATTGTTAAGTGTCTGAGGCTGGATTTGAACTCAGATCCTCCTGATTCCAGGCCAGTGCTCTTTTCACTGTGCCCCCTACCCTCCCCAACAACATGCCTTCTATTAGCTTGTTAATGAGAGAGACATAACTTTAACTAATTTCAGTGTTGAGAATCTTGGCTCCAATTCTGGTAATGTTGGAACTGCCCAGAATTTTAAACATATGTTTAAAAAAGAAAGTCATCATTGGTAGTCATGGTAGCTATGGCAAAGATGAATCAGTGGCACCAAGCCACCTGGAACCTATGAGGATAGAATCCTTGGATTACTACATGTATTCCCTGCCGGAAATGATCTTCCTTTTCTTAGAGTCTCAAACAAAAGTCTTCCGAAATGTTATTATAATATTATTTATTACTGAAAAGGTGGGGGACAGAGGTACAGACACAAAACTGAAATGTAAAGGTGACATAACTGGAGAAATAATTAGAATCGTGGTGTTGTAGAAAGTTAGGAATGGAAGAGAATCTTAGAATAGAGAATGTCTTTGAACTGAGAATGTCAGAATTGGAGGAATGTTTGAAGCCTTTAGTGTTTAGAGCATGGTATGTCAGAGCTAAAAGCCACCTGCAAGCGATCTTAGAACCCTGAATATTGAGAGAGAAGTAACCTTAAAATATAGAACATACAATATAGAAACTGGAAAGGACCTTAGAACACAGAACATAAAACATCAGAGAGAGGAGCCACCTAAGAAACTTGGCTATAGCATGTTAGAGGCAGTTGAAATTTTGGAATTTGTCTGGTCCAATATACCAATCATTTTATAGAAATTTAAGCAGTGAAGAAAACAACCTCTCCAGAAATATTAGGTCAGCCCACTTGATAAAGAAAAAGAAGTGGCTAATTTTACAACAAATTTCGGGTTTAGTATTATTCTAAGTCTGGAAAATAAAAGGGAATAATAAAAGTTTATCATTCATTTTAAATTTAAATGAGTTATGGCAAAAATGTTAACATTTTATAAGTTATGAATCAAAAACAGAACAAGTATTCAATAAAGGATTTTAGATTTTCCACCCTAAATTTCAGTCAAATCTCACTAGATCAAATCAACTTAATATGTCCTTAATTTAGGACAAAACCTATCTTACAGTTTCTTCATTTTCTTAGTAAAAAGGACTCTATCCTGATCTCTACCCATCATACTGCCCTTGACTTTATATATGACTTTGTGCAGATGGCCTGTCTTGCCTGGGTCTCAGTGTGGACATCAAGAAAATGAGTGGTGGGATGGTGAATGAAATGGATTTGTGATTACATTATTTCTGTGGTCCTATCAAATTCTGGTTCTCTGTGATTGAATGAAATTAGCAAAGAGTCCCAGACAGAAGAGTAGAACAGGAAAGAGAGAAATATTATACAGAGCATGTAACCAATTTTAAGCACTACTTCAGACAGATACATATATTACACACATACACACATATACACACACAGCGTGACTCTTCAGTGAAATAGAAAAATGGAAATGCGATTTTTGTCCTATATTTCAGTATTAAGACTTCTTATTAGTAGGTACAGAAAGGTAGTGCCTGCCCAAAGTCACACAGCTAATAAGTGTTTGAAGCAGAATTTGAACTCGGGTCTTCCTGCCTCCATTTCAGCGTCCTTTCCACTATTTGTAGTCTGTAGAATTGTTCCTAAGGATATATGGTGGTTATAGATCTATATAATCTATATTCCAATGGTTTGAAACCCAGTTTCCTTTGATATCATATCTTCTGAAATAAGCCTTCACAGTATGGGTTTTTTTAAAGCCAAAATTTGCTGAAAGAGAGAATCTTTGCCTTCAACCATATCCATTATGAATGAGTAAGATCATGTCTGGGGGAAAAAATAACAGAATGGGAGTCAGGAGATTTGATTTTTAGGGTCAACTCTGCAATAAGTTAGCTGTGTGACCTTGGCAAGTCACACATTCTCTCTGCATCTTAGGACCCTCACCTACCAAATGGCAGGGATTGGGAAAAGAGTATTAGATAGCTCTAAGGTCCCTTAAAGTTCTAAGAATCTCTAATTCTGTGGTGGACATGTTTTTCAGAACTAATGGGGTAGATCTGAAAATGTAACCTGTATTATAAAAATCAAGTTGAAATTGCATTGAATTGATAGAAGACATAACTTAAATTAAAGGCCTTAAATCTTCCCATGATGCCATTGGATCTGAGTTGCAACAGTTGGGGGGCAGAAGGGAATCGGTAAGGAAATTACAGTGTCTAGTATTTGACAGCCTATGCATTCCCCATTCCTGCCTTCAAATAGCATCTGTAGAGTGACTCCATTGTGAAGGGTAGAATGTCACTGAGTGATTAGAATTCCTGACTATCAGGACCACTTTCTACCTGAATCACAGAATTTGAGAGTTATAAAGAATCTTGGATACCATCTTCTAGACCAGTGGTTCTCAACCTTCCTAATGCCACAACCCTTTAATACTCATATGTGGGCATATCTGGGCGTATCTGCATGTGGGCGGACCCGCCTGGAGACAGATAGAGGAGCGGTGTCTCGGTTGCTAAGACCATCAGAAATATGTGTTTTCCAGTGGTCTTAGGTGATCACTGTGAAAGGGTCATTTGACCATGACTCACAGGTTGAGAACTGCTGTTCTAGACCAACCTATTCAGGAAAGGAATCGCCAGTATAATAATACCCAACAATGAGGTTTATTCTCCTTATAGACAGATAAAGCATTAAGTATTTATTATATACTACTACTTTATTATGGATTGTATTATAGTACATCCTAGCACAACAATAATTTCGGCCTTGTTATCAAGCTTGAAATAAATAAAAATAGTGAATGAAGGGAACATGTTATGAAATTTTCCGCCTTAGTTCTTGGGTTCAAATCCTACTCACCACTTATTCCAAAAGACATTAGGGGCAGTTCACATAACCTCTTCATTTAAAGGTAGAGAATATTTTATGCATTTCAACCACCCACCCATAGGATGAAGTCTATGATTCTGTTTCCTCCAGCACTTAATGGGTCTCAGCATGAGATAAATGCGGTACTGTACTAGCTGCCTCATCTAATACAATCTAATTTGTGGCTTTGTCCCAGTTTGTATCGAAAAACCATCCAATTGAGAAGCTGGTTGCCCAAAAACCCAATGCAACTGGACAAGGAGGCCCTACCTGACTTGGAGGAGACAGATTGCTACACAGCCCCTTTCAGCCGGGCACGCATGCACCAGTAAGTATGGCCATTCCCCATGGACCTCTCATGGCCTCGTGGGCTCATTCTGCTGTGAAGCCAGAGCTGCCAATAGCAGAAAACGGGAATGGTAGCATCTCTGTGTCTTGTCAATTTAGGCAGTCTTTATTTCCTTATTAATATTTAACACTTAATTTCTGAATAACACTCAGTGAGCGTTACAAATTCTTTGTTTTATGAGTCATATAAATTCAAATCATAAATATTGCAGTGTTTATGGACTGTTCATCTAATAGTCAGACTGTTATGCCTTCCTAATGATTGCTGTTATCCTAGGCAACAAAGAATGGATAATAATAATACTAGAAATTCAATTCAACAGACATTTGCTACACATCTCCCGTGGACTGTGCTAAGTACTGAACAGAGAGTGAAAAACTGTGAGCCAGGGAGACCTGGATTCTACTCCCCCTGTAAATACTTCACTAGCTGTATTATCCCAGACAGTCCATTAAACTATGTTAGGTCTAGTTTTTTCATTTGTAAAATGGAACATTAATGTCTATATTAGGCAGCTAGATAAACAACTACATCTAGAGTCAGGATGAACTGAGTTCAAATCCTGCCTCTGACACTTACTAGCTGTGAGACCTTGGGTAAGTAATTTCATTTCTATAAATATTTTTTCATCAGGGAAATGAGAATAATAATAGCATCTATATAAGTTATTTTATTGCAGTAGTAGTGGTATTGATTTCACAGATCCATTTTGAGAATCAAATAAGATGAAGGAGAAGCAGCTCTTTATAGACCTTAAAGTGCTAAGGAAGTATCAATTATTGGTCTTTTTGCAAGAATACTTTCTGCATCCATGCCTATTTTCTTCCTTTTTTTTTTTTTTTTGCTCTTTGGAGGGGGGAGGGCAGGGCAATTGGGGTTAAGTGACTTGCCCAAAGTCACACAGCTAGTAAATGGTACATGTCTGAGGTCGGATTTGAACTCAGGTCCTCCTGACTCCAGAGACAGTGCTCTATTCACTGCACCACTTAGCCACCCTACCACGCACATTTTCTATTGTTTAAATACTGAAAATCTTAGAGGGTTGATGGACTTGGGGGTGAGGAAGGGGAGTCGGGTGTGATTTGCCTAGAGTTTGACAGCCCATATGAGCCAGAAGTCCTGAGTCCAAGTCACCCTGACTTTGAGGAGTGTTCTCTACCTACTATATATGCAGATATTCAAATGGATCTCTGTTCATGACAGTTTAGATGTTCCTTCCAAAGATGCAACTCATACTGCCTTCATGACTCTTGTCCATATTCTTCCATGACTTTGCTACAGGGTGTCTCACCAGTATGCTAGAAGTCATCTGTAGTTTGTCCTGACAAAAGATACCAGTGAAAACTTTGAACTATCTGCCTATCATCTCTTGCCCTTGCTATGTAATCAGCCCCACTTCCTTTCCTATCCTACATTTGCATGATGCCATCCTTTGCCCTTTCTCTTCTTTAAATATCTTTATTAGTCATCTGTTGTAACTAGTTCACACCCATCATCAGTCAATCAACACTTACTAAGTACCCACTATGTGCCAGGCACTATACTAAGTGCTGATTATCAGCACTGACCTCTGTGTGATATCCAACCTCATTTCTTCAGACACTGTTAGGTTCAATGCTTCATAGTCATAAAATAATACTGGCAGAACATTGGTATTTAAAAGATGCAGCCAAGAATCCAAGTTGAAGAGGGATAGATTCCCTGTAGACCTCAGGATGCTCATGTTAGCAAATAACATTACCCAGATTTCTCTAGAACACTGATGAACCTCCCAAAAGAAATTCTTGACAACTCAAAAATCTTTAATCTTAACCATCCACACAAGAATGATCAAATGAATAAATAATCCTATTATACCTTTTATGACACATGTTTGGGTAGATAACCTATAGAGCTTGTTTACCACTGTGTAAATTTGGGATATACAGTACAAAAGGATGTCAGGCTCAGAGTTCGATAGTTGGAAATTGCCTTTAGGAAACTTCAGAGTTTCTTTAATAAGCTTGGGCTTCTCTTGGAAACAGATTTATCCTTTAAATCCCAATATTCCCACCATGCTATGCTATTATTGCAATCATTCTTCTTTTAGGTCAAATGAGATAACTGGTCAAGCTGAGATGCTTTTTAAAGGGTGTTGTACTTTTTCTTCCTCAAGTTGATTAATTGAAGAATATCTACATTGTTTGTTTTTTTAAGTTAGGTAAAGCATTTAATTTGTCAAAAGTATAGATTATGTTGAATTGTGGCATTGGGGTGACCATGAGTTCTTGAAAGACTGGCCATAGAACAAAAGAAATGACAATTTCCACTGAGATATAAACACTACTTATTAGGATTCTAGCATAGTGTAATAAATAATATAATGCACTGAGAGCCAAGAAGATCTGAGTTCATATTTTGACTCAGACAATTACTAGATTTGTGACTCTGGCCAACTTACTTCTGTCAGGTTCAGCTTCCTCATCTATTAAATGAAGAAGATGCACTATATGTCATCCAGGGTCCCTTCAAACTAAAACTATAATATCATAAAGGTTTTCTTTCTCTCCTTCATTTTTCTCATCAATAAAATGGTGATATTTGACTCGATGGTTCTTAGGTGCCATCTAGCTCTAAACTAATGTGTTGCTTTTTTGTATAATTGGTCAGCATTTTTAATATGTTTGACAGTTTGTGTGCCTGAAAGTACTTAGCCCAAGTACGCAAGATGGAAATTAATATTAGACTCGCAAATTCCCATCTTGAAGTTGAAACTGTTACCCTAAGTCTAAAATTGAATTTTATGTATTCTTTTCTTTTATTTTCTTTTAATTGATTTGTTTATTTACTCTTAGTTTACAAGATTCAGTTCCACAATCCTTTGAGTTTCAAATTTTCTCCTCTCCCTCTTCTCCCCCCCCGCCCATGGTGGCATGCAATCAAATATAGGATCTGCAAATATTTTCACATGTTCTTATATACCTAACAAAGAATGGTGCCTGAGGAATGACTTCCAGAAATTCTTCAGAAGGAGAAGAATATATTTTGTCTGTAGTAACTTACATGATCTGTGTTAGCAAAGGGAGAACCCACAATGATGATTATGATGAGAGAGAGAAATACTGATGACTGGCTAGATAGATAGAAAGACAGACAGACAGACAGACAGACAGACAGACAGACAGACAGACAGATAGATAGATAGATAGATAGATAGATAGATAGATAGATAGATAGATAGATAGATAGACAGACAGATAGGTAGGTAGGTAGGTAGATAGCTAAATAGGTACACAGATGGACAAGCAAAACATGAAAACCAAACAGTTCCTATTTTCTAGGACACTGACTGCTTTGGGGGTAAAACAGTCTGGAGAACGAATGGTTCTGGGCATAAAGTGAGTGTGACTGGAGTCCTTCCAGGAGTGGCAATCCTGGCCTTAGACCCACTATTCACAAGAACAGGTTTGAGAGTAGAGTCCTATCAAGGGGAGTAAAGCTGCTGAGAATATGAAGACATCTGGAGAGTGAATTAGGCTGGAGATGCAATCCTGTGAAGTCTTAATGCTTTAGAAATCAACACAAGACCTTTCCAGCCTCCAGGCTCATCACTATGAATATCATTCATCACTGGATTGTCAGGACACGTGCGTGCATGTGCCCAGTAATAGACTTCCAGACAACCAAAATGTTCTTACTGTGCATTGTATAGCACAGTCTTCATCTGGACCAAGGCTTTAGGAGGAAAGCAGGATGTGGATGGCCCAAAACAAAGGAAGAGTAATTAGTCATTGGAAGGCTCTCTTACCTCAAACTAGAATCAGACTGCATTGATTGAAATAAGGAGGGGTAGAGAGATTATGGAGAGGAAAAGTATTCATTTCCTAGCAGAGAAAGAACTGAAATCCTGGGAAGTAATCTAGGAAATGGTGACTGAATTTTTAATCATCTCTATTGAGAAGAAACCCTGCTGCAAGCCTCATTGTCAGCATTGCTTCAAAATTGTAAATAATTCAGTGGAAGTAAATGCACAGGCTGCTCTTCTCCCCTCTCTTTCCATGCCAAGGATAAATACTGAAAGGAGACATTCAAAATGACATTTGATAGGTGATTGTTTTAAGGGTGTATTTTTGTCATGAATTAACATTCATAGTAACAAAAAGTGAAATGTCAGTCTCTTGTCTGTTGAGATATGAGGATCATGAAAAGAAATCGCGTTGGCTGTCATTTTAAACAGGAGACCTTTTGGATTGGGTGGCATTTACATTGTCTTGCTATGTCCTCTGCTCGACTCTGAGTCTTGAAACCGATCCAATCATTTCCACAGCTTTACAATAACAAATAAGGACACGTTCTTCAACAATTCCACGAGAAGCAGGATTGTGCATCATGTGCTGCAACGCACCAAATATGAAGATGGGAAAACAAAAATGGGTAAGATCTTAATCCGAGGCTACCGTGATGGTATGAGCATGAAAACTGGGGTGTGAGCATTTTGGGATCCCAGTCTAACCATACCCACTTATTTGTCTAGTAATGGTAGCCAAGTTACTGCTCCATTCTGGGTATCAGTTTCCTCCTCTAGAAACTGAGAGAATGGGAATGAGTTGTTTGCAAGGTCTCTTCTAGCTATGGGTATCAAGGACCTTTTCAGGCCTAACCTTCTGTGACTGTGAAGGCAAGAAGTCTCACACTAAATCTCAAACAAACAAAAAGCAAACTAAGACTTGGTTCTTGGCAAGAACACAACCTTGCCTTAGGAGGAGGCTGTTCTTCCTGTGACATTTCTCATTTAATAAGACTGAAGCACCCACTTTTCAGCAGAATAAGTACAATTCCTTTTTCAGAGCCAATGTTTCAATTCTCTTCTCAACTCAGCTCGATTTCATTCAATTCAACTGCCTTTTGGTCACTACATGTAGGGACATACTAAGTGATAGGGTTAGCCCATGCACCCAAGGCAGCTACTTTGTTTTTTGGATTGATTGTTTGGAAAAGTAAGGGGGATTCTGTAGTTAAATGATTGACTGTGTTATTATGATTGACAATAATGATAATAATAAATTATAATAGATTTCTTAGCACTTTAAGGTTTGCAAAGTGCCATAGATAATAATGTTATCTCATTTGATTTGTTATTTGTACCTTTAAAACTTAAAAAATCGAATTTTGGCCAATGTAAATCCAGGCTACTTCCCACTGACAATTATTATTAAGAGAGACTGCCATATCATGACAAACTAGATGGCACAATAGATAGAGCACCAGACCTGGAGTTGGGAATTAGTTAAGATCCTCCCATAGACACTTACTAACTGGGTACCCTTGGCAAATCACTTCACCCTGTTGGTGTCAGTTTCCTTATCTATAAAATAAGCTGGAGGAGGAAATGGCAAACCACTCTAGTATCTTTGCCAAGAAAACCCCAAATAGGATCATGAAGAGTCAGACACAACTGTAATTGCACAGTAACAAATGTGTTTGCCCATCTTTAAATGTGATTGTGAGATGCCCCAAAACTAATTGGTTAAAAGAATTGGAGGAAGCTTAGGGAGGAGAGAATATTGATTGGGGGACATAATATATTTCTTCAAACATTTAGCATGAAAAGTTAAAAGTTATGGAGGAAGAAGGCTTTAGCCCATTATAAATAAAATGTTTCTACCACTTACAGCCCTCTAGAAGTATAAAAGAGATGGCCTAGGGAAGTATTGGGTTTCCTGTACCTGGAGGTCTTCAAGAACATGGCAGGTAACCGATTGTTGAGGATATCATAATAGAGATCCCCGTCTGGGTACAGCTTAAATTAAGTGACTTTTGAAGCATTCAGTGAAATTCAGAAATATCGTTTTGAAAACTTTCAAACTTCTACTGGTTCCAGTGACTACTTTTGAATAACCTGAACACCCTGACTTTGGACACTAAAGGCAGAATTGCAATTTGTAGGTGGGAGAAAATTAAATCTACAGTCTTTAGGAATTTGGAATGAAAAACAAAGTGTCCATTTTGTTGAATTATATGATCTTAATAAGAGGACTCTAGGAAGATGGCATCTTCCCTCTTTCATCCATTCAATTCTTGATTATACCCAACCAGTAAGCACCAGTTGTCTTATAAAACTATGTTTTGAAAGTAGATTTATTTATTGAATATTATGGTGTTAAGCTAGGTGTTCACTACCCTATTGTGGGCTCTTGTGAAATAAGGTGATGTGGGCATTCATTTATTCATCAACCAACATCTGCTGAATGCTGTCTAGCCTATTCTTGGTACTATGATAATCACTGGAGATGACAATAAGATAAACATAATGTGGCATTTGACATCAAGGGGCCAGCCATCTAATGATCAGGGTTTAGTGTATAATACGTACACACAGACAAACATAGTGCAAATTAAAGTGTCAGTAGAAACTCAAACGCTCTTGAAGACCTGTGATCTCCTCAACTTGGAAGTTTTCTCTAGTTTTGAAAACTACAATCTAACATAGCACATCTTATGTGACCTTTGTCTGCCTATAATTTCAACAAAGGGCATCCATTCCCTTAACAGACTGAATGTCTTCCTTCATTACTTTTATAAATGCAGAAGAGGAGAGGTTAGGAGTGGAAGAGCAGAGTGCCATAAAATCAAACACAAAAACTGTTTCCAGCTAGAGGAAATCAGGAATGGCGTCACAGAAGAGGGAGCATTGGAGCTGGAACTCTAAGGCTATTTATTCATAAGGTAAAGGAAGGCATTCTCAGTAAAACGCACAATGAAAACTCAGACGAGTAAATGGGAAAGTATGAGAAATGGTTGATGGAGACAATGAGAAAATCAACTTTGGTGGCAGCCTAGGGTATTTAATGGGTGAGACCATGAGCTGATACTGAGAAAGGTAAGTTGACTTTTACAGATATAGGATATTTGCTGACCCAATGTGATCAAATATATTATCTTAGCCCCTCATGTCTCACTGTTAATGACCAGGCTGAAAAGCCTTCATTGCCATTGTCTTTTAAATTCCTAACAACAATTATTTGGATTATTTTAAGATTTTCATGGAGCTGTGCCCTAAAACTAATCTCCCTACCTCCACCTCCACTGTCCCTTCCCATGCTCAGGTGTACATATTCGTTGACTTAAGGAAGTCTTTCAGCTGGTGCATTAACTGACTTTCTTCTCTGCCTAGGTATCAATAAACTCTTGAACAATGGCACATATGAGGCATCCTTTCCTCCTCATGAGGTAACTTCAAATTCCATGTCATTACTTTTAAAACTTGAATGATTTAGTGACAACAAAAAAATCCAAGAATATAAAATATGTACTTATACGTGACACCTTTTGCTCTCATCCTATGGCAAAATGTTGACTTATCAGCATAAATGCTTTGAAAAAAGTGGTGATAGAAGTTAATTAACCTGGTGCTGTGTCTCATCTGATTTTTTTTGGTTTGTTTGTCTAACTATAAAATCTGGTTTGTTCTGAGCCTTGATCAACTGAAGTCAGCAAAGGTTTCCTACGTGTCTATTAGGGGTGGAGTATTGTAGTCAATGCTAGGAATGCAAAGGTGGAAAAAAGAAAAAGATCTTGTCCTCAAGAGGCTTCCATTCCAATAGAAGAGATAAGAAATTCATAAGAAAGGAAGGTGCAGGCAATAGGAAGTCATTGAAGGGGTATGAGCTGAGACTTAGCATCGTCATATATTTGCATAAAGATGGAGCTAGCAGCAAGATTGAGGATGGATTGGAGGAAGGAGAGACTTGAGAGTGGCCAAATGGATATGAGAATATTGTTGTATGCAAGGATGTAAAATACTTATCTATATGTCTTTCTTTCTCATATATTATATAGTAGATATAGTAATATTATATATAACAAATAGTACATGTAATATATATAATGTTACATGTGTACAATATGTGTATACATATATGGTATGTATACATAATTGTTTACATGCATATTGTGTTTCATATTTCATCAGGAAGTATTCATTGAACTGACATGGATTGATTACCAGGTTGAGGAAGGGATATTGCTGTTTTGAGAAGATGCCACAGGGTAACCAAGAACTAAATGTACAAAGTTAGTGGAGATTTACTAAGTTACTTTTACATGAAAGTCTATGTGCTAAAGGTTGGGAATACAAATGCCAAGAAACAAACCCAAAACAAACAAACAAATCCCTGCCTTCCAGGAACTTACATTCTCTTGGGAGGATACAAGGTAGACATAGCCAAGTAAATACATGACCATACGAATAGGAACAAAGACAAGTATGGAGAATAGGGACAATTATACAAATAAGAACCATTGAATAATAAACTATTTGAAGCTAAAAGCACCCAGTGATATTTGTATGAGCTGTAATGTGATGAACCCAAAGGAGAAGACAGACAAAGAGAAAGGTTCTTGGATTAGAGAAATGGAACTCAAATGAAATGTGACTCAAAAGAATAATAATCTTGAGTCCTGTCAAACTTGAGAAGTTTTTTGTTAGAAATCTTTTGAAAATCTTGATTCCATTTTCCTTCTTTAATTCAAGCATTATGAAAATAATTGAATGTTTTGTTTGAAGATTGCTGCAATGCTGAATCTCAGGACCCTCATCTTCAATAGCAGTATCAGTGACAGAGAAAAATGCATAGCTGGGATAGGAATACTTCCATTCCACACACATAGTGACATACATAGCTCACAACATTACCGAATTCCGTACCATGATGGATTCTGTCTAAGATGTTGGAACCTCAGGGGGTGATCACACTTGATTCTTGTAGGAGTTTGATAGAATAGAGACCTAAGTTAGTGATAGATACTAAGAGATGAGAACTTTTGATAAGAAATGAGCCCCACGGTTTCATAAGAAGCACTAATCTGGCAATGGTCTGCTAAGAAAATTTCCTTTTGGATCAGAAAGTAATAGACTACTGCGCAACAGGCAAATCCATTTTGTTTTTTTCATCAATAGTCTCATAGTCATATCATATTTTTATGAATTATGGAACACAATCTATGAGGAAACACAAAAATGACTGACATAAAGTCCAGTAGAAAGAAATATGAGCATAAAAAGGCTGTGGCTTATAATCAATGATGACATTGTGGTGGGTGTGGGTTTTTTTCCACCTCCAGTTCAACAGGGTAGTTGGAGATGTGAAGCTCTTCAGTCTTCCAGTCTACTACTAAGATCCAGTGACAAATTGGAAAAAAAAAAAAAAAGAAACTGATATCACAGACTTTATAAAATTCAACTCCTCTGCTATACACTAATATTTCCTTCAAGATCATGGAACCCAATGACTTCAGTTTCCAAATGGATATTCAGATATTGGTGCATATTTACCACTATTACATAACTGATTAGTTTCAGATCCTTGTCTCCTGCTTCCCAACACATCCCTACTCCTTATAAACAAGCCCTTCTCCACCCCCACCCCCCATCTCTCCATCCCTACTATCTATCATCCTTTATCTTTGTATTTTTATGGCAAACTTTGAAAGGTATGTCTACAATAGATGCTACTAATTCCCATCATCTCACTCTTTTCTTAACCACTTGCAATCTGATTTCCAACCTCATTCAATTCAAACTGCTCTTTCTGTCCAATAGTACTGCAATGATGATCTCTTACCTGCCCAATCTAATGACTTTTTCTTGCTCTTCCTCTTACTTGACCTCCCCTCAGGATCTGATACAATTTAATCACCCTCTTCTCCTTGATCTTATCTTCTCCCTAGCTTCTCATGATATATCTAATTTTCCTCATATCTATCTGATGGCTCCTTCTCTGTCTTCTTTGCTAGATCTTTGTCCATATCACAGATTAAGTATGGAGGGGTCCCCAAGGCTCTGTCCTGTACTCTCTTCTCCCTCTGATTTCATCACTGCCCATGATTTAATTATTATCTATATGCAGAAGGCTCTCAGATCTACACATTCAGCTCTGACCTCTTGCCTGACCTTCAGTCTCACATCTCCGACTACCCTGTTGTACCTGTTGAACTAGATATACTATGTGTAAACATCTTAAACTCATCACATCCAAACTTAATTATTATATTTTCCCCAAAGTCTTCTCCTCTTCCTAACTTCTCTACTGTTCAGTTAACCACCATCTTCTCGGCCATCAGACGCTCAACCTAGATGCTATCGCTGACTCCTCACTCTCTCGTTTCCTCAATATCCAATCACTTATCAAGTCTTTTCATTTCTTCCTTTGTGAAATCTCTTAAATATACCCCCTTTGTCTTCTCTGACACTGCTACCACCTCGTGTAGGCAATCATCTCTTCATACTTGGCCTGTTGTGGCAGCCTGCTGGGTGTTGGCTGGCCTCAGATCTTTTCCTACTTTACTACATGCTCCACTCAGCTCTCAAATTGATTGTCCTAAAATACAAGTCTGACCATATCACCCACTTATTCAATTAACTTCAGTGACTCTCAATTACTTCCAGGATCAAATATGAAATTATCTGTTTGACTTTTAAAGCCCTTTATAAACTGGCCACACTTCTACCTTTCCAGTCTTCTTGCATCTTACTCTTTGGCATGTACTCTGAAATCCAGTGACAGTGGCCTCCTTGCCAAGACTAAAATAAGATTCTCCAGCACCTTGCTGAGGTCATAAACTGGTTGTTTATAGTGTCTGGAACTCGCACTCTTCTCGTCGCTACTATTTGTCTTCCTTGGCTTCCTTCTAAGTTTGGACTAAAGTTTCATCTTCTAGAAAAAGTTTTTCCCTGGTCCTTCTTAATCTTAGTATTTTCCCTCTGATATGTAACCACCAATTTATCATAGATATATCTAGTTTGCACAATTATTTTAATGTTGTCTCTCCCATTAGATTGGGAGCTCCTCAAGGGCAGGGAACAGTCTTCCACCCTCTTTTGCACACCCAGTACTTAGCATATCACCTGGTACACATTAAGGAGCTACTTATTAAATGTTTATGCCCTGTATGTATATGGATATGTACAATATATACACACATATACATATATATATATATATATATATATACATATATATATATATATATATATACATACATACACACATATGCACCCCCCACAAATTAAATACGTGAATCCAAGATACTTTGAGAAGGGAGGGCACAGAAGGATTACTGTGTGCATTGGTACATGGGACACTCATAGGGACAAAATCACAACTCTTCAGTACATTGAAGTACTGGTGCTTGAGCCAAAGCAGACTCAATTAAAGATGAATAAGAAGATAAATGGAGAATTTTGTGGAGGTTCTGACAGGCTCTCCTGGGTACTTAGAAAAGCTTGAAAACCTGATGGCTGGTCCCTAATTTATTTCTCAAATGTCACTTGAGATACATGACTTTTCTTTTCATCACCACTAGGGTTATCACTAGCACTACTTAAGGATATCATCTATGATTAGAACTCTTGTGAGTTTGCAGTTCGGTTTTTTTTGTTTGTTTTGTTTTGTTTCATTTATCTTATAACCAATATATAAGGAAAGGGAGAGTGTTTCTTAGAGTAACTTACCAAGATATATTGATCATGCACCAGACTTGGAGACAAATCC
>CM053583.1:35856351-35889836 GCA_028627135.1 Pseudochirops cupreus | reverse complement strand
CTTAATAAATGTTTGTTGACCAACTACTAGCTTCAAGTTTACCACCTAAAGCTCTCGAACTGGCATCATTAAATTCGCAGCACTATTTGGTAAGCTGTGTGTTTGCTCTTCTGTGCAGGCGCTATTTCGGTGAGAAGATTGGGTTGTACTTTGCCTGGTTAGGCTGGTACACTGGCATGCTGATTCCTGCGGCCTTTGTGGGCTTGTTTGTGTTTCTCTATGGAGTATTTACCATGCACTCCAGCCAAGTAAGGTAAGTAGTGTGGTTATTCATTTGTGAGCATTTCTGTGGTCACCATGTTCATCAACCCATAGGACCATAGAAGTCAGACTTTAGAAGACATCTAGTCCAATGCCTCCATTTTAAAGAGGAGAAAACTGAGATTCACAGAGGTCATTGATTCATTGGACATTATACAGGCAGTAAGGAGCAGAAGCGAATTTGAACTGGTTCCTTCTAGGCCAAATCTAATGTTGTTCTAGGAGGACGTCGGAGGCAGGAGTAGCTAAAGCTAACATGTTATGTGACCCTACATGGACAAATGAATCTTTCTGAGCTTCAGTTTCTTTATGAGTAAAGTCTGTATAATAGTGGGAATATGACCCAGCTCACAAATTGGCCTTTTCATAAAGGCCTTTTCCAACCTCAAATTCCTTATATGTGACAATCATCACATCATTACTAACACCACCACCACCACCACCACCATTGCCATCACCACCTCCATTACCATTCACCACCACCACCACCACCACCATCACCAACATACCATCACCACCACTACCACCACCACCACCATCATCATCATCATCGTTGTCATCATCATCATCATCATCATCATCATCATCATCATCGTTGTCAATCAGCAAGCATTTATTAAATGTCTATATGTGCCAGGATCTGTGCCAGTCATAGAGGTAACAAAGATAAATAGCAAATAATTCCTGCATTCAAGATGCTTATATTCTATCATCATCATTAGTTACTCCATCAGATTGTTAGGAAGGAGATGCTTTCTAAGTCATAATGCCATCTAGTACCACATAAAGATGAGCTACTATTATTATAATAAAAGTCAAGCACTTTATAAGTATAAATGGCTATGTACATCTAAGTGCTTATTATTATTATTACAACTTCATGACTTTTTATAGATGAGCCACTTGAAATGAAGCCTTTCTAGGACTTCAGTCATAAAACCCCAAACTAAAATAGACCTTCTCACAGAAACCAGAACCACAGGAAACCAAATTCTACTCTAGCAAGCATGTGTCTTCAAGGGGCTCCTGACAATTGGAATTGGTCACACTAATGCTGAAATGCAGGCTTCAGTTTTTTCAGTTCTCCTCATTCCTTGTAATCCTAATCTAGCTCTTCCACTAGAATTATAAAGGTCACAAATCCATAAAAAATTTTAGAGCTCAACTCAACCCATGGCTTTCTACCTGTTTGAGTATAATGTCACTTTTAAACATGTCTAGACATATATATATGTATATATACATATATATATACATATATATACACACACACATATATACACACACATATGTGTGTATATATATATTTGTGTTTCTATATATTATATATTCACACACATACATATATGTGTGTTGTTCATTTCAATCATGTTCAACTTTTCAATCATGACCCCATTTGGAGTTTTCTTGGCAAAGATGCTGGAGTGGTTAGCCATTTTTTTCTTCAGTACATTTTATAGATGAGCATACCAAGGCAAACAGAGTTAAGTGACTTGCCCAGGGTCACAGAGCTAGTAAGTGTCTAAGGCCAGATTTGAACTCAGAAAGTTGAGTCTTCCTTGTCTGCAGGCTCAGCACTCTATCCACTGTGCCATCTGGCTGCCTCATATGTACATACATACATACATACCCACATACATACATATACACATACACATACACATGTACATATGAACATCTACATTTATGCATGGATACATATGTATTGTATTATACAAATGTATATATATGTGTATTTCTGTATGAATAATTTATGTGTTTATATAGATAGATGTGTCTATATATGTATGCATGGCTATATAGACAGATACATATAAGGAGATATATGTATATTTATGTAGGTAAATGTTTATATAGTTTTATAACTTTAACAAATAAAAACTGCCTTAAGACTTTTGAGACACTGCATACATGCAAATATCATATAAATACATATATATGCATATATACCTACATATATATTTATATGTACATGCATACATACACATATAAATGCAGATTATATATCGAGATACACCGACAC
Organism: Pseudochirops cupreus; assembly: GCA_028627135.1. Classification (NCBI taxonomy): domain Eukaryota; kingdom Metazoa; phylum Chordata; class Mammalia; order Diprotodontia; family Pseudocheiridae; genus Pseudochirops; species Pseudochirops cupreus. Next base: position 35,887,552 of record CM053583.1, on the reverse strand, counting down.
ATTTATATCCATACGATATATCTACTTTACTTATATATGTGTCTGGGTAGGGTACAGATCTTTCTACAATAGCAGTTGTAATTTTACTATTTGTTGTTTGAGAAAAATGCATGGTAAAAAACAGTCACCTTAAATACCATTGACAGGTTCCCCCATTTTAGAGTTGAGGAAACAGACTCTAGGAGGTTGATTTCAGAGGAACATAGAATCCTATGCCTACAGCTGATAGGGAATTTTAAAGATATCAAGACCAGCACCCATTTTATAGATGAGGAAACCAAGCTCCAGAGGAATTAAGTCACTCTACTAATTGACCCTGATGTAGGGGAAGCACTGGGATCTGAATTCAGGGACTTGACTCCAAATCCAATGTTCTTTCCACTGTTTGTTAATCATCACTGCTTCAATATACATTTTTAAAGAGAAAACATACATGTATAAGAAATTGTTCTGGAAAATGTGAGTTAATGACCACAATCACTATGTTCGATATCCGAATGTATTTGAGAAGTCTTGCTCCATATCCTCCCATCCAGAGCTCAGTCCAGCCCCCTTTGTTGTCTGAGGATCAGAGTTCCTATGACTGACCCATGGTTCCATAGCTGTTAAGTAATAAAACCAGAGCTGCAAACATGATTCTTTTGAGTCCTAGACCAGTGATCTTCCCACCATAGTAGTATTCCTTCCTCTTTCTCAGTGGAAAAGATTTTTAGAAATTTCATGTACCGTCACTCAGTCAATAAACATTTACTACGCATCTACAATGTGTCAGGCCTTGGGCTCCACACATGAAGAAGGGAATTGAATGGGGTTTCATGGAATAAAGATAACTTGGACCTGGATTTGAATTCATACTCCCTAGGTTCAGATCTTAGCTCTGCCAATTGCTACATCAGTCATATTTAACCATGTTCTTTTTTTTTTATTTTGGCTACTTAATGTCATTTTCTGAGTCTGTCTCCCCTTGCAAATCCAATTTCTTTTTACTGTCTAGTTCTATTGTTAATTTATTGGGAGAAGGCAGAAATCAATCCATTTTTATAAGCAAATGCAGCATGTTCAATATGCTAATGAGCCTTGCTAGCCTCAGATTCAAATCTAAGTAACCAGTATAGTGTTCTGCAAAGCAGCAAAAACATATTTAAAGGGCCAGCTGAAAAAGCCTGTCCTCATGAAATTCTGTCTCTGTGTCCCCATGTTTCCTACTCAAGAAAGTCCATCTCCCAAGATTTCTCCATGGCAGGAGGTTGGGAGAGGAGGGAGTGGGGAGCATGGCCCTGCCATCCTTGAGAAATCCTTGTCTTCCTGTCAGGTTCATAATTAGGGGAGTCTGGCAGGAATATTATGATTTAAAGTCAAACTCTGTTGGAATGCAAGTTAGAAAACAAGGGAAGTATTTTAGGTTATCCTATGCCATATGAATGGATTCATGAGAGAGCTTTCAAGGAGATGAATTAAGAATCTTTCTTGGAGACAAATGTAAGTCAAAAGAGAGAGGGAGCATGCACACTGGGACACCATGGGGGAGATGCTATGGAATCCCTGTTCTAATAACATTATATGAAGCTCCCTCCAATCCATCCCTGAAGAAAGTTGGAAGTTCCTCTTAACCTTTAGTACAAGGAGCACTTTAGAAGTCTTTAGCAAACTGTTTCCTGGCCATATTTTATGGTATTATGTGACTCTGTTACTTCTGTCACCATAATTAAGATACTGTCAGACTTTCTGTTCTTCCCAAAGATAAGCAGTGAGTAGTTCAGCAGTCAAGATTGCAGGAGGAGAGGCTGAAATGCACCAGCATTCTGGGTGTCAAACTGCTTCAGCTGTAGGTGGGCTGTGCAGGTGGGAGGGAGGCATGCTGCCTTCATCTGTGATGGCAGTAATTTATTAAAATCTTTCTTGTTTGCAGAGAATCAGGTGGAAAAGAAACTACAGGGGTGTTCTTTTGCTTAGTTCAAGATCAGCTGAGCTAGTGTTATGAAAAGCACTTTCCACATCAAAGGATTATATGATGATAGTTATGAAGATGAAGGAGGAGGAGAAGATAGATGGGTCATGTAGTGAGGGCCAGGGATAAACAACGGAGAGTCTGTGTGTCCAACTGGTATTTTCTCTAAGTAAAGAGAAAGTGAGGGAGGCCTCCAGTCCCCAGAGGCTGGACACTCCAGGGCAACCTTATGAGAGGACATGGGAAAGATTCACATAGGCTGAACAGGTATGGATGAGTTCCGATTCATATCATTGGAAGGAATGGACAACAACTGATGAGATACAAGAGCCAATGAAGTCTTAGAAAATAACTATATCAAATTTAAAGTCAACTTTTAAAAAATATTTTAAATCTATGCATTGGTTTGGTATAGCTATCTAGGATGGATTTTTTTTTCCATTGAGGAAAGTCTAATCTCTTTTCATTTTGCGTGTAGAAGGCAAAATGTGGCAAGCCAAAAATAATACTAGCAAACACACACACACATACACACATACACACACATACACATACACACACATACACACACACACACACACACACACACACACACACATGCAGTGTTTCTCCAAAAGTGTACCATTTAGGTATACCATGAAATTTGGATTTTATGTTACTACAGATGAATGAAAAGGTATAAATACTTTTCTTTAATATAAATTTTACTTGATGAACATATATGGTTGTTTTACTATGTTAGGCCCAGCTCAGCCTATAGAAATCCAGCATGTGAGAATTTAGGGTTAGAGTCAGAGGCATTTAGGGTTGGTTTTAGGGTTAGAAACTAATAGAAGCCTAACCCTAAATGCCTCCAACTTTAATGCTAAATGTGCCTCTGACTCCGTCTCTAACCCTAGCCCTTGCTGAGCTCATACTAACTTGAACTTGAGTCTCCAATTGGTTTCTGAGCCTTCTTTGTCTTCTGTAAACTTTTCTGACTTGGCCAAATGCTAGGCTCAGAGTAGACCTCTTGAGATTCCTCTCATTCTCCTTGCCCATCTAGACCTAGAGAGAACATCAGCTAGACATTTCTCAAGTTGATAGGATGTCAGAAAATAACAAGTGATGTTTCTACATTTATCAAAAGCATCATATTTCTGTATTCATCATTGGATCATTTATTCAACTGGAATGGACATTAGGACCATTGAAGTAGAAAGGATCTCAGAGGCCATCTAGTCCAAACTATTTTCAGATAGAGAAACTATGATTCCAGCAAGAATAAGTGACTTACCCAGGGATTCACAATGAGTAAGCACGGACAGAATTTGAACACAAATCTTCTATCCACAGGGTCATTGTTCTTTCCTTTCTGCTATGTTCTCTACATCAATTTCTAACCCCCATTTTAAAGATGAGGAAAAAGAGACTTAGTGACTGTCCTGGCCTCACAACAGAACTAAGTGCCAATGCCAAACTCTTAGACAATCCCTTGGACTTTAAATCAGACATCATTTCCACTCTAGCACAGTGTTTCCCTCTCTGCGTCTTTCCTTTTGCTCCAGTTAAACTCTATGTCATTAAAAATAATAGTCACTTTCTATGTATTAATTTCACAGAATCATCACATAAAAAGAATCAGAGATCTTCTAGTCCACCTCATACCCAAATATTTATCTTGTTTTCTATTAGGAGCTGATCCCCCTTCCCTCCCCCAGCCCTGGCCAATGTAAACTCTAGTTTTATGAGTCCAATCCTTAGGTTGTTAACCTTTAAGAAAATCTTAGTTACTCACATATACACAGAAATAACCCTGAGCTCTCCCAACAGCTTCTTCTTCTTAGCTAATGGGAACCCTCCCTCTAGTGGTTATGTGAGATTATGAAAAATAGTAATAGGATTGTAATTCCAAGTCACTAGTTTTCTTCAATTTCTAGTCCATGATGGCAGGAAATGTCACAAGTGCCTATAAGATTGCACAAATTGTCAAAGGTGTTATCATTATTATTAGAGAATATGTAGCTATTAAAGGACTTTAGAAGGTCAAAGTATAAAGTGTGGTTCAATGATCCAACCATGTTATGAGCAGAAGTCAGAAATGTGTGTATTTTAGGTGTCTGTGTAAATCTCCATATAAATGAATACTAATATTGACTTTTCTTAATTTATACCTTTTGTTTGAATACATAAGTGTGCTACCTTTTTTGCGTCTTTTGATACCTATGCACGTGGGGCAAGAAATTCATCCTATCATTTCCTTGACTGCACTCTTCTTATATTGAATATTTTAAGAAGAATCTCCTCCAAGAATTAAAATATGATGCTTTGTTTGGCCGATAAGGGTTCTAGCTATTAAAAATTAGTTTATATTTGGCAAAAAAAGTCTTCTAATTGTTTATACAATTTCAAAAGTAGGTTCATTTTTCTAGCGCTCCAGATGGCACAGTGTCCCTTCTCACTATGAATCTGCCCATCCTTTGTACCTTAGTCTAGAATGTCATCTCTTCACATTCCCCCCTCCTTGAAATCCTTCTCTGTCTTTAAGGTCTAGCCAAGGTTTCAACTTCTCTGTTAAAACTTGCCTCTTCAATCAACAAGCAATTATAAAACACCATTGGGTAGTGGAACCAGTAGTGAATTCTAAAACTAGAGGCAGCCACTCCTTTCCAATCTCTCACCTCTCTTATTACCAGTATCCAAAAATACATTGTTTTTACAAGAGATACACTTGAAACAGATATAGATAGAGTTAAAATAAAGAGCTGGAACAAAATCTAATGTGCTTCAGCTAAACTAAAAAAGGAGGGGAAGGGGTAGCAATCATGATTTCAGAAAAAGCAAAAGCAAAAATAGATCTAATTAAAAGATATAATCAGGAAAATTATATTTTGCTAAAAGAAAAATAAGAAAGAAAAAAATTTAAAAAAAAGAAAATAGACAATGAAGTAACATCAGAAAAATTTAGAGCAAGTTTCTCTAATAGAGGCCTCATTTCTCAAATATATACCGAGTATAGAACTGAGTCAAATTTGTAAAAGTTAAGAGCCATTCTCCAACTGATGGTGCCAAAGGATACCGGCAGTTTTCAGAAAAAAATCAAAACTATATATCATCATATGGACAAATGCTCTAAATAACTATTGATTAGAGAAAGGCAAATTAAAACAACCCTAAGATATCACTTTGTACCTATCAGAAATGACAAATGCTAAAGGAGGTGGCAGAAAAGGAGGTATACTAATGAACTGTTGGTGTAGTTAACTAGTCTAACCATTCTGAGGGACAATTTGGAACTGTGCCCACAGGGCTACAAAACTGTGAATGCCCTTTGACCCAGAAATTTCACTACTCGATCTATATCCCAAAAAGATCAAAGAAAAAGGAAAAGTACCTCTATGTAGAAAAATATTTATAGCAGCTGTTCTTGTGGTGACAAAGAATTGAAACTGCAGGCATGCCTGTCAATTGGGGAATGACTAAATTTGTGGCATGTGACTGTGGTGAGACACTCCTGTGCTGTGGGAAATAATGAGGGTGTGGTTTCAGAAAAACCAGAGAAGACCTATATGAACTCACCCAAAGTGAAGTGAGAAGAGCCAGAGATCATTGTATACAGTAACAACAATGCTGTAGTGATGATCAACTGTGAAAGACTTGGCTATTCTGATCAATACAATGATCCAAAACAATTTCAAAGGACTCATGATGAAAAAATGCTGCCCACCTTCAGAGAGAGAACTGATTAATTCTTTTTTTAATAGCATTTTTTTCAATTACATGTAAAAGTAAATTTTAACATTCTTTTTTTTATTTTGAGTTCCAAATTTTCTCCCTCCCTTCTCCACCTACCTCCTACTTAAGATGGTAAACAATTTGACATAGGTTTTATGTGTGCAGTCGTGTAAATCATACTTCTATATTAGTCATGTATGAAAGAAGAAACAGATCAAAAGGGGAAAAAACACAAAAGAAATAAAGTGAAAATAGTGGACTTTGATCTGCATTCAGACCCCTTGAAACTTATGAACTCTTGAGTATAAATGAAGTATAATCTCCTCCCCTTATTTTTCCTGCTTTAAAAAAATATGGATAATACAGAAATATGTTTTACATGATTTAACATATATAATTGATGTTATATTGCTTTCCTTCTCAGTGAGTGAGGAAAGGGTGGGAGGGAAGGAAAGGATTTGGAACTCAAAATTTAAAAAGAAAAGAACGTTTAAAAAAATAAGTTTTGAAAACATATTTTTAGAAATATAGGGGGAAAACCATTGGGTAGTAGAGCCCACTCAGGGAGAGGTATTGGGAGCCTGACAAAGGCTGTGAGCCTGGAGCAGAGAGAAGGGAACTGGTATGAGATGATGTAGAGATAGAGTTGGCCAATCTTGACCACTGATTGAATATGTAATAAAGGAGTGAACATGAATAAATAAACAAGTGACTGGGGGGGAGGGAGACATGTTTATGGAATTGAGTGGGGTTTTATTGAACAGAATTCAACTTGAAGCACAGTTGAAAGTGAAACAAGAAGTAACTCCATTGCACAATGTCATTGAATGTCCTCAGGCTCAATGGCACTTTGGAAGTTGTCAGTTACTGATATTTGCTGTCCTAAATGCATCTCTAATTTATGCTTGAATTGTTCCATGGACTGAGATAAAAGCCAAGAGGCATAACACTGATGAACTCCATGAACTAAAATGGTATGTTCTAAGAGAGATCTTGATGTAAATAAGTAAACAAGAAATCAAGTCAGGCCATGATGGTAGACGGTACTGGGAGAGAGAAAGCAGTAAACATCCAGTTCCATCAATTTCCATGATAACTTTATTTCCTGCTTGCCACAGTATAGTTTAAGATGCTTTCTTAATTGCTGATGACAGTCTTTTTTCCGTGACCGTGAAGCTATACAGAGAAGAACAGAAGGCCTAGGTTCTAGTGCCAGCTCTGCCAATTACTTGTTGTGTGACTTTGAACAATTAATTAAATTGCTCTGAGCCTCAGTTTCCATATTTATGAAAAAAGGAGATAGTAATACTTGACCATGCCATATCTCAGAGTACTTTCATGAGGAATCAAGAGATCATGGACATCAGACTTTCTTGAAAGTTGGTGATATGGTCGATGTGGTGATTTGTTTTACCCTGGTGTTCTTTGTTACTAGAAAATAGCTTCTTGTGGGAATGGAGGGAAGAGAGGACACAGGGAAAAGAGTCATTGGCAACATTGGCTAATGATAATATATATATATATATATATATATATATATATATACATACATATATACATATATATACATACATATATACATATATATATATGATATTATCATACAGTGACATAATTAAAGAAAAAAGACATCAATAAAGTTTTTAGGCAGGTAGCTAGAAAGAAGGGCACAGGGTAGGAAATTATGGGGAAAAAAAGCATAAAGAAATGAAAGACAAGGTAAACAAAAAGGAAAAAAAAAAAAACTAAAGAAGGAAATGTCATGAGCCACAAAGATAAATGCCTATTTGAATATTACAATGGAATCAAACTCTCATCTAATCGCCCACCCATATTTTCCCATTCTGTATAGTTTTTGTCTATATCCTAAGGCATATTTCTAACACACTGGAACCCTTCTCATCATCAGCTCCTATGGATTTAATTGCCATCTCTATGCCAAAGACTCTCAAATCTATGAATCCTGTCCCGGTCTTTCTGCTTATCTTCAATTTTGAATCTCCAATCACTTTTCAGACATCTCAAATTGGATGACCCCTAGACATTTTAAACTCAACATGTTCAAAGCCAAACTCATTATCTTTTTCTCTAAACCCTGCCCTCCCTCTCCAAACTTAACAATTACTGTACAGGGCAATGCCATCCTCCCAGTCCCTCAGTCTTACAATCTAGTTAACTTTCTTGATTCCCCACTGACTCTATCACAGACATACATTTTTTTTTGTCAACTCCTATGGATTTGGCTTAGCACCTCTCTTAAATATGCCTACTTCTCTCTTCTGACATTGCTACCATCCTGGTGCATGCTCTCATCACCTCACATTTGGATTATTGCAATAGCTGTTGGTAGGTCTGCCTGCTTCAAGTCTTCCCCTACTCCACTCCAATCCATCCACCATTTAGCCACCAAAGTGATTCTCCTGAAGCATAAATCTAACCATGTCACTGTCCAATGACTCCTATCACCTCCAGGATCATATACAAAATCATGTTTGTTATGTAAAGTCTTTCATAAATTAGCCCCCTCCTGAATTTCCAGTCTTCTCATATTTTGCTCCCCAACACATATTCTTCAATCCAGAAACACTGACCTCCTGGCTGTTCCACCAATTTGTTAAGTCAGGTCATTTTCTCTTGCTGTACTCCATGCCTGGAATTCTCTCCCTTCTCATCACTTCCTATTGGCATTAATACCTTCTTTTAAGTCCCCACTAAAATCTCATCTTACACAGGAAATTTCTTCCAGTCCTTCTTAATTCTAGAGCCATTCCTTTATAACTCATTTTCTGTTTTTCCTGTATATAGCTTGGTTGTATGGATTTGCTTACTTATCTCCCCTCCACCCCATCAGATTGTGAACTCCTTATTGACAAGGAATGTTTTTTGCCTTTTTTTTCATATTCTCAACACTTGACACTGTGCCTGCCACATAACAGATGCTTAATGAATGTCTGTTGATTGATTCTTGACTATGTGAACATTCCATCGGGTAGCAATTCCAGTAGTCAGTCTGACTCTCTGTTAGTTATCATTCACTTACATGACCACTCCACCTCGTTTTCTTTTTTATATTTCCCTGATATGTTTTATATTTTTTCCTATGAGCAGTATCACTTTTAATAGTATGTGTTAACCTGAGTAGTCATTCTGTGGTGTATTGGAAAAAGTAATGACTGTGACTTCAGGTTGTGGTCTGGTTCAAGTTTCAGCCCTGATACAAATCACAATCTCCGCATTTACTAAACAGAAATAAGAAGCCCTAGCCCCATCTATCTCAAAGGACTGGTGTGATGCGAGCTCTTTGTAACTCAAAAGTGCTACAGAAATGTTAGCCATTATGGTAGAGTTTTCAAAACTCTAGGCCACAAAATGTATGCATTGAACTTGACTACCACTACCTTCCTTTTCTTCCTTTTAAATATCTTCTTTTTCTGCATCTCACATGACTAGGACCATAAAGATTCTGCTTGGAATGTTATTAGCATGTTTTTAAATTTCTCTTGTTTGAATTTTTCAGCAAAGAAATCTGCCAAGCCACAGAGATCCTGATGTGTCCAATGTGTGAGAGAAGCTGCATGCTCCAGAAACTGAATGAGAGCTGCATCTATGCCAAGGTGAAGGAGGCAATTTTGGTGTGACTGTATCTTGTCCCCAATTAATTTACTGTCTACTTGAGCGCACAAAGAAACAAAGTATGAATTTAGAATGTAATCAAGGGCATAAGAGTAATACAAAACCCAACATGAAATCAAGTAAGTGAGAAGGTTGAGTCAGGCAGGGAGGCATTGTAGAGAAGGGAGCACTAAGTTGGAATTTGAAAAATGAATGGAATATGAAAAGGAGGAGATGCAGAGGCACAGTTGGTGACTGGGGTAGAGGGAGAACACCAGAGGTGTACTAACCAATGTGAGGCAATGGAGATATTTGGGAGAGCAGGGGGGCATGTTCCGACTAGCCTGTAAATTATACAAGGAGCAAGAGAGATGAAGGAAGGAAAGGAGGAATGAAGGGAAGGAAGAATACAAGAGAAAAGAGGAGAGAAAAAATTCTAGTGGGTATTACATATCTCAAACTCCTCCCCTCACAGGCTCCATGTGCTTACATTCAGTCTATAAGGCAGCAGGATATATCTTCAAAGCAAGGAAGGACTTCAAATTCCCTAAGGCTTATTAAGAGGCTAGGAAGATCTTCAAATTCTCATTACCATTGAAAGGCTTTATCCCCAGGCAGTGTACAGTGATTGATGTTTTTTGAACGATGGTTTGTTTTGGTCAGTCTTCGCCTTCAGAAGATTCAGTTGTAGTGTCGGATGAGCAAGGATGAAAGTACTATTTGGATGAATTCTTAGAAACTGAAATTGAGTGATTTCAGTGGCCTGGGGAATGAGGAGGGGCCAGATGATACAGATGTTTTAGAGAAAGAATTAACAGGATTAGGTGATAAACTGGATATTTAGACTGAAAGGGAGAAAAAAGAGTCAAGGAATTACTTAATAATTATATTTCAACTGAGGCATTTCAAAGTCCAAAAGCAGTAAACATTTATTTGGGACTATTTTTCTCTTGTTTTTATCATTATTTTTGAATGGAATTATTTCTTTTAAACAGCTCTTGTAGCAATAATAAATTTCTACTTCTGATGACCCAGGGGTATCCATTGGATTCTAGAACTTGGAATTATGTCCCCCCATAAAGGATCCCTTTTGTTAGAGTATTTCTCATCTTTCTTCCTTTCCTTGTTTCCTCTGATTATAACAAGTTGGATTTTTGTTTTTGTTTTTATGATTTGCTGTGGATTGTAGGAAAAAGTCATTTGTAGGATTAGCCTAACATCCCAGCTGAGAGCTAGAAAGGATCCTGGAAATGTTCTCATGGGTCACCTACTCTAGTCCTTTCTTTTTACAGAAGAGGAACGATGGAAACCTGTAGCCAGTCTGAACAGGGATAGAGGGCAAATGAGTTTTGATTCTAACCCATTGTAGTAGCTCCTGAGTACTGGCTTGAATACTGCAAATAGTTGACTTCTGAGAGTGTCTATCCAGGGTGACTCCTGGTGGGGGTGAGCTGGGGAGGAGTTTAAGTGACTTGCCCAGGGTCACACAGGTAGTAAATGTCTAAAGCTAAATTTGAACTCAGATCTTCCTGGCTCTGGGTCCAACACTCTTGCATTATGGTGCCCCCCAGCTGCCTCTTCACTCTTCAAAAATAGAATGGGACTCTAGGAAGTCAGAAAACTTTCTATGGGTATCTTAATAAGCACCCTAAGTTAAGCAAAACTGATCATTCTTAGATGCAGATTGTGGGCCTTACAGAAATAATTATCAAGCTCCTCCCCAAGTAATTCAAATCCCTATGACTGTCAGAGGTCCACATCTGGTCAGTTGCCCTTTATCTTCTAGTTTCCAATCGGACAGTTCTAATCAAACACACGATCCTAAAACTTCCTTAAAACTCCTTTACAAGAGCTAAAACATGATAAATTCCAGATAGCATTCCTCCCTCTTCAAGGGGACCACTTTTCCTGGAGGAAAAGAGTAGAGAGCCCCATGACTATAAAGAGATTAATTATTTTAGAAAGAATTGACCAAATAACTCCTATTAGAAGTATGGTCAATCTAAGTGTCAGGTTAGAAAGTTTTCCCAAAATAATTGTTTCCTTAAGGAGCAAAGGAGTTTTGTACCTAGGGGGGTGAACTGGAGGGATGAAATTTCTTAGTATTGCTGTATTTGTTTCTGTGACATTTCTGTGATTTTAAACCCTTATGTAAGTTATTGTCTTGGTTTTTTTGAAAAATGGATAGGATACATTACTAAAAAAAAAAAGGCAAAAAGATTGAGATCCTCACCCCCACACTGCCTTCTTACCATTTATCAGACAAGTAAAAACACTTTGCTAATTTTAGTTAGATGATGGGAATGAGGGCTATACTTATTAGCACCTTCTCAGCAACTTTGTCTTAGAGGGTTGGGCTATTTGGGATCCTGAGGAGTTGTAACTTTCCCAGGTTTACATAGCCAATAGGAGATTTGTTTTGTTGTTATTCAGTCATTTCAGTCACATCAAACGCTTTATGACCCCATTTGGGGTTTTCTTGGCAATGATGCTAGAATGGATTGCCAATTCCTTCTCCAGCTCATTTTATGGATGAGGAAACTAAGGCAAACAGGGTTAAGTGACTTGCCCAGGGTCACATAGCTAGTAGGGGTCTAAGACCAGATTTGAACTCAGGTCTTCCTGACTCTAGGCCCTATTTTTATCCACTGTACCACCTAGCTGCCCAATAGATGGGTTTGGACTCAAATTCTATCTCTAAAACTTACCATCTTTATAGCCTCGGTCACCTCCCCTAGATCTCAGTCTCCTCATAAATAAAATGAGAAGATTAGATGAAGTTAGTCTGTTAGGTCCCTTCCCTTCTTCTAGCTGTATGACCTAACAGCCAAAGACTGAACATAAGTGTATAGGATATATAGAAATTCTTCAATATAAGGTTTAGATTTAGGAACTAAGGGAGCATTCACATGCAGAAAGCTGTATTTCTTACTTCCATAGATATTTGTCAAGTACTTAATATGTTCCAGGCACTGCGCTTAGGTACCAGGAATACAAAGATCAAAAGACAAAAAAAAATATTTCCTGCCCTCAAACAGCTTATATTCTAAAGTGACTCATAAATTTATTGATTTTTTTTTTCTCAAATCATCTTGCAACATGCAATACTATCATAAGGCCAAGAATGATTGGGAGTAATAAGGAGTTTATCTCACTTTAGGCACTGAGTGAATTTCCGTAAAGAAAATTTGAAAAACTAGGCTTTGTATATTGAATCATGTTTCCACATTGACTTCCCTTATAGCTTGAAAGCTGTGTTCACACTTAAAAAAAAAAAGCCTTAGGATAATGTGAAAAAAAAAATTCCTAAAAATCATAGTGTTTTCCTTGGAAAAGATTCACCTTTTTGTATGTTTATTTTATATACACTGAATTTTCCCATACATCCCTTGGAGTGAGTCATATAGGATCATGGATTTAAAGCCATCAGGTCCTCAAAGGTCATCTAGTCCAATCTTCTGATTTTATTGGTGAATGCCCTCTGCTGCTTCAGAGAGAATGGTGGATTAGAAGTCAAGTGACCTGGATTCAGCTTGGGCAGTCAGGTAACACAGTGAATAGAGAACTGGGCCTGGAGTCAGGAAAATCTGAATTCAAATTTGGCCTCAAACACTTACTAGCAGTGTGACCCTGGACAAGTCACTTACCCTAGCCTTAGTTTCCCCATCTGAAAAATGAGCCAGAGAAGGAATTGGCAAACCAGTCCAGTATCTCTGCCAAGAAAACCCCAAATGGGGTCACAAAGTGTCAGATACTACTAAATAATAACAACAAAGACCTGGATTCAAATCCCGCCTCTGTCAGAGATCTTTTCATCTGTGATCCTATGATAGTAGAGTCAGAGAAGTTCAGTGATTTTTCTAGTTCTGGACATTGGACTCCAAATACTGCATTCTCTCCATTGCCCTAAAAAACCCTGTAATCATGGTAGGCTCATATCAGAGCCACCAATGCCAGCCAGTCAATTTCCATTTCAGAAGGATTTCTCACAGTACACAGAAAGTTTCTGTATATACACACATGTATATGTGTGTGTGCGTATGTGTATGCAGTGATTAAACTATTTTGTCAGATCTATTAGCTAAAAGATTATTTCTCTAGCAAATCAAGCAGTCCTCAATTTTCCCAAACAGTAAATGAGTCCCGGACCTTTCTGAGTTGGGAGGAAACATTTCCTTACTGAAAATGTTGACCTATGTCATACTTTTTTTGTTGTTGATTCATTTCAGTCATGTCTGATTCTTTGTGACCCTATTTATGGTTTTCTTGGCAGAGATACTGGGAAGATTTGTCATTTCCTTCTCCAGCTCATTTTATAGATGCAGAAACTGAGGAAAGCAGGGTTAGGTGACTTGCCCAGGGTCACACAGCTAGTCAGTGTCTAAGGCCAGATTTGAACCCATGAAGAGGAATCTTCCTGACTTTAAGTTGGGTATTCTGTCTACTGAGCCTCCTAGCTGCTCCCCAATCATACCTCTACTCTTCAATCAATTATTAAATATCCATTAGGTATTTGGGGGGGGGGTGTATGAAAGAAATAAAAAAGTACCACTGATTTCACCCAGTAGATACTTTAATGTTTGTTGACCTGACTTGATTAATGGAATATGCCTAGTTTAGTCATTTTGATGGAATAGTTCAAATTGCTTTCCAGAATGATTATTGTTATTCTTCAGCTGTTTCAGATGCACCTGACTCTTTGTGATCCTATTTGGGGTTTTCTTGGCAAAACTACTAGAGTGGTTTGCCATTTCCTTCTCTAGCTCATTTTATACATGAGGAAACTGAGGCAAACAGGGTGAAGTGACTTGCCCAAGGTCACATAGCTAGTAAGTTGTCTGAAGCTGGGTTCAAACCCAGGTCTTCTTGATTGTAGGCTTGGTTCTCTATCCTCTGTCACCTAGCTGCCCCCAGAATGATTATACCAATTCACAACTCTACCAATAATGCATTACTGTACCTGGTTTCCCAAAGTCCCTCCAATGTCTGCCATTTTTTTTTGTCAACTTTGGCAATAAGAAGCATATTTATTTTCCAGTGGGGTAATGAAGAAGAAATAAATCCTTCATCAAATAATTATTTTAAAAGGATAGCACTAAATAAAAACAAGTAGAAGGGGATCTCAGTTACTCCAAATATGAACTAATCATATGAGGCTATATACATCTTATCTGGTTCAGGATTTTAAGTAATAGAGTCATTTGAAGAAAGGAAATCTTACTGGCTATCCTTTGGTGTCTAAGTACCTGGTTCATTAAGAGAGGACAGAGCATTCTGCTTCATCAAAGACATCGCAGGAGCTCATTATCAGCTGTTCATTATCAGAAATGAAATCCCAGTAAATGCCCCAGTGAATCCTGCTTCCCCTCCTCCTCTTCCCTCTTCTACCTCACTTCTGTTTTCCCTCCTCCCTCTCTTCTTCCTCATAATCTTTGTGAAGCACATTCAGGTTTGCCCAACACTTTTTTTAATGAATTATCACCAAAAAATAAAAATGCATTTTACTTTTCCAGATATTATGCCAAGATTTCTTTTTTTGGGGGGCAGGGGAACAGTGTTTGGGGGATATAAGAGAGAGTGAAGAAAGAGTTTGAACCCTGGGGGAGGATGAAAAAGCAAAGTTACAGTAAAGAACAAATCACCTCCCAACTCCTGTTCAGATCTGGAATTATATGCTCAACCAACTAACATCTTACTGATTTCAATTACTCTTAATTTTTCTGTGGAGGTAAGCTGCTACCCATATGTGGAAACTGACTGTATTTTGTCAGCCTTTCTCTTTAAGTGCAAATCCAGCTCCCTGAAGAATCAAAGGCAGAAATATATTGGACACTACTGAATTCAAATTCATGTGCAGTTTTATAGAGAAGTATTTTATTAACATAAGTCTGTATGATTGGGGTGACTCAGTTAAAACTTTATCCCCACAAAATCTTTCCTTTTGCCTTTCTTTAGGAAAAGGTCACACTGTGTCTCTGCCTATTTAACTTTCTTCTGGGTTACTCTTAATTGCTGAATTGATAACTAGCATTTCTATAGCTTTTTAAACACTATACATGTATATCACAACAACTTGTAAAGTAGGTGTTCTAATTAACTCTGCTTTATTTATGGGGTGCCATCAAGGCCCAAAGTGAGCCTCGAACTGGGGCCTATTGAATGGGTGTTGCCTCCAGCAAACTGAAACCTGAGGAAGATCTTAGCTTTTTTAGCTAAGGGGTCCCACAGCATGCTGGGCTATTTCCAGTTATCTTGACCTGTGTCTTGCCACTGGACTCTGATGAGTCTGGAGGAGGTAGTGAGCATGATGACTTTGCACAGCTCTGCCTCACTTAAATCCAATTCATTTGCAAGGCAAGACATGGCCTTCCTGATGTCATTGGTTCTCTTCCAGAAAGAAGATTGAACAACATTTTAAGGGGAAAGTGAAGCTGAGACAGATGAAGAGAGATTTGCCCAGGGTCAAACAGCTAGGGACTGTCTAAGATAGGATTCACATCTAGGACTTACTAACTCTCCAAAATGTTACCTAGCTGCTTCTCAATTAGGCTAAATGATACTTCTAATAGACATCAGTACCTTTTTGTATAACAAATATGAAATTGTCCCGTCTCTCATCGAAGGATCTTTAAAACATTTGTTATTTTAAATTTGATGATTTGATGCAAAGGGGTATGCATGAGGTATGTAGAGGGCCATCCTTGAATTCTAGAAGACTTACATTTCAAGTCTGCCTCTGATCCTGCTTTACTGGGACTATAGATAAATCACATAATCTCTCTGAGCTTCTAGAAAACCCTCCAAGATTATAAATTGAATAAAATTTGCATTAATGAAGGGAATTTCTGTCATAGGAGTCCCCTATCTGAATGAAACCACAAGTTTAGTTATTTTTTTTTCCTCATGTGTCTGTGTAGCGAACCTATTTTCAAGGCACTAGTTTAGTTTTCAAGTCTGGCTTTGGATACTTATTGGTGGCAGAGAGAGGGGAAGAGGAGAGTTCATGGAAAGGAAAGAGATAGAGGCATGAATTTTGCTTAAATCTATATACAGCTGTACCCAGGGAGAATTTAGGGCCATTCTGCCTGGGGAATTTTTGGCCCCTAGATTTCCTTAGCTGTTGACTAAAGAAAAAAGAATAGATTCTTTCTTGTTTGGCAACTTTAACTATTATTTTGGGCCTAATCCTGTGGCATTCAGAGATCTTTTCAGTTCTCTGCTTAATGATATTTTCTTCTCTACCCATAATACAAACATAAAATTGTGAAAGAGAGTTTGGAAATCCCACTCATCTAAAATGAGAGGCATCACATCGAAGAATTTCAGAACTGGAAAGCTCCTTTGAGAGAGATGCTGCTCTAGTCCTATAGTAGCCATACCAAAAATGCCAAAATGAGCCCTCAAACAGAACATTTGATAACTGTGTTTTCAGTGATGACATATTGCTTACAGGGTACCTCTCTGGCCATCTATTTCATTTATCTTCCTACTTTTGCCATATGCCTCTCTTTAGGTATCTAAAATGTACTTTTCTTCCTAATGGGGCAACTAAGTTTGGTAACCAGGCAATAGAGCCATAAAGGAAGCATCTCACACACACACACACACACACACACACACACACACACACACACACACGCACGCACGCACACACACACACCAAAACAACAACAAAACAGGAAAACACAGTTCAAAGACTCAACTAACATCTTTATTTAAATCAAACAGTTAATTCTCTCACAAACCTCAAAATTACTCATAAATATTTGGCCAAGTGATACAAATGTGCTTTTTTCCACTATTCAAACTTCATTCAACACTACCTTCTTCAACAATCTTTAAACTATATACTGACTGCATAGAATTAAAAGAAATGTAAAACTCAGCCCTTTTACCTTTTTTGAGTGGTGAAAGTTCTTTGGTACCTAACAAAAGATGAAGGGAAATTACTATATTGTACAGAACATGGGCCATGTGGGGAGCCCAGCAAAGGTGTGTAAATACCTTAGATTTGAGAAGTGTTAGAAAGAAAACCTGCAGTACTGGACATGTTTGTTTGGCCAACACAAATCCTTCTGGATGTTCCCTGGAGAGATCAAATATGTCAGGTCTCATATTGAAAGTGACCTATCCAGCTACTACAGAGATGTTTAGTACAATTTCTGAGTAAAAAGGAGTGTTGTTTGAAAGATGGAGAAAAAAAGGGAAAAAATTCAAGGAGAAAATAAGGAAGAAATGGGAGTATACCTTCCTGTCCAAAACTTAACATGAAACATCCAATAAATCATAATAAATAATAAGGAACGCTTCTCAAGAAAAAACCTGAACCCCACCATGTTACTTTATGGGATGAGTATTGAAGGACTGTTTAAATCAAGAGATCATTTCTGTTTAATTTTTCTTTTAGGTGACACATTTGTTTGACAATGGAGGGACAGTCTTCTTTGCTATTTTTATGGCAATATGGGGTAAGTATTCTTTCATTCCTTCTCTTCTTTCTGGGGGAAATTCATGGGGTCACAGAAAATCAGATGAAAATGTGTCCCTTTGTCCATATTCATCAATGAGTTCAACAGTGAATTTTAGTCTAGGGTTGTTGTTGGATTCTTGGTTCTACCTGTCTTAAATGCAGCCTCCATAAATTATTTTGTTTTTTATCTAACCCCAATGTCCATATTGCTGCCAGTTAACTTTTTTTTTCCCTTGGCACTTCCCCCAAACCTTCAAAAAGATACACTGTGGCATCTATTCAGATAGAAAGATGTTAGACTTCTTTCTGGATTTACTGCTCCTTATCAGTTACCAACTCTAAAAAGGAGAAAGTGTCTTAGTTCAGTCTTGTTTGTGCATATATGGGAGCAAACTTTTCATTCCTTCTTTTTCTAGGCCAGGTCTATTTAAAAAGATCACAGTATGTGGACCCCATGCCAACATTCCATTCTATACCCAGCCTAACAACAATAATCTAACAAGCGATGATACTATTCCACTCTAGAGTTCCATTTCTGTTTTCCAAGGGTGTTCAAACTATTTCTGTTTTTGCTTATATTCTCTTATACTCATGTGACAAGCATTTCCCGGCCCCTTCTCCAGATTCCTATATCTTGTAATTCATATAGAAAGAAGTCTTGTTATAAACCTGTGGAGTCTGCAGCAAGTTAGAATTTCTCAGGTCATTGGCATTTCTGTTTGCAGAAATATAATATTTCTCTCCTTGATGAGGTCATTTCAGCCATGTCACTGCCTCCTCCCACCAGCAAACTCTCCCCAGAAAACTGCAGATTCATTTCCAGGGGCAGTAAAGCTTTGGAGAGACAGTAGAACAGTATATGGGGAAAAGGCAATGGGGCAGAAAAATATATTTTCTCTCAGGGTGTTCATTTTTAATAGCTCACATATTGTACCAAATTCTCATCAGACTAAAGGGTCATGTAAGATGACCAGGATAGTGACACATCATAAGTTCAGCAAAAAACAAACATCACATATCTCCTTTTAACAAAAGGCAGAGAACGGTGTCAAATTGGGAATGTGGAAGACAAGAGAGATTGGTAAGAACTCTCGAATAATTTCTAGCTGAGAGAAACTTCTTCCAATCCTATGAGTCTTGGATTTGGATCATCTACTCTCATTGAACAGGGTCCCAGGTAATCACCAGGCTTGATATGCTGTCAATACGGAGCCTTTTAGGTTTTCTTCAGTAGATATTGCCCTTTTTAAGGAAGACTAGATTCAGTATGAGACACATCTCAAAATAGAGAATTCCTTTGAGAGAAAACAATCAAACTGGTGGGGGACATGTAACTTACTGTGTGATTTATATTCTTCATCAAAATATCTCCATTGGTCAGACAATTTTAAAATCTGCCTCATATCTACGTGACTGTCATCTCCTGGACATCTCAAGGATTTGATACTGTCCTGGGCATAAAACGAGATTCTTTATTCTGAAGCCCTATTGCCCATAGTCTATTTAAAGTAGAGGCTGTAGGGATAGTCTTCATTTGAATGTTTTCTCCTGCCCTCTCCGTGTTCTTCTCCATGACTGGCTCATCAGGGACAGTGGAGTGGAAGAAGCTGGGGCCTCCAAAACTCAGATTGTAAGTGTCAGTTGTATTGTCTAGTCGGTGAACTGAAATAATAACAGAAACAATGCGAAATGGTCTTACAAAACTAGCAGTAGCAGGCTTTACCCTGCTCAGAACTACTTGTGTTTTGCTTGAGGTAAAAAACCAATCAGGACTCCAGGAGGTCTGTGAGCTCATCTCTCTCTCCAGGTGTTGTTTCCTCCGGTAATATAAACTGTAACCTATCCAAATATATCTGTATGTGACATTATATTATGTAGATATGTGTACATATATATGGATGTGATTATATATACATGGGTTGTGTATACATGCATGTGTGTTGTGTGTACTTCGCATGTATATTGCAAGTACATTCTTGTGAGTGTGTGGTATATTATGTGTCCATGTCTACTTTATGTATATCGTGTATATATTTATATACAGATGTGTACATGGGTATACATGTATGTATATGTGCACTGGAGTGTATACATTTACACATAATTGTGGCATAGATATACTCTGGACCTTTCTGTGTATTGTATATACACAGATGCATATGTGTGCACACACATGTAGACTATGTCACATATAGAATACAATATGCACCTGCGTGTGCATGTGGTTACATTTCTATCTAAATATTCACATGTGTGCGTATACTGGGATCTATACATGTACATTTGCATTCATACACACACATGCATTTTGAGATGAGACTAGTGCTCAGCACTTGTATGTGTATATGTGCATATGTGTTTTGTGGTTATATTGCACGTTCTGTATATGTTTGTGTGTCAACATGTTCTGTGTGTGTTTGGTGTTCATGTATGTGGATATTTGAGACCATGCGTGTTTTATATCTGTAAATGTATTTATATTTCCATATAAGTATGCATGTTTGTATATATCAGTTGGAATGAGTGGCCAATAATGGGTCCCAGCCCAAGCTTCACTTGTTCACTGATTGGGTTTTGATTACTTAAAGTGAGTGTAAACAGCTATTGTTTCAGTTCTGGCTAGAAACTCTGATGATCTTCCCCTCCCAAACTGTTATCTTTATAAAGGTAAATTAGGCCATCTTCTGTCTTGATTCTTACGTAGCCTTTATTTACTGGATGGGCACTACCTAAAACAAACCAAGACCTTGAAAAGACCTTAACGTAAACAGGCCAGAGTCTCCCACTGCATCAATTGTCCTGGTCTGGAGGAGAGAGTGAGGCTGATGACTTTGTACAGCTCTGCCTCCCTTAAATCCAATTTTCTTACAAGTGGAGATATTACATCCTAATGTCATTTCTCTTTGAGAATGAAGGACAAACAGCAATCAGTGAGGAGTAGTAGCTGCCCCACTGGTGACTCAATTGATCAGTTTTGCTGGAGTAATGCTCCTTCTTCCCTCCCTCTCTGCCTTCCTTCCTCCCGTCCTCTGTCTACATGGGGAATCATACCCTTACAAGTGGGCACTCTGCCCAAAGAAATATAACTTTTGATTGCTGAAAAAAAAGACCAAAATCTGAAGAACACAGACATCCTGAAATTATCCTAAAACATATAAAATCTTTGTCAATCTTGTATCAGGCAGTCTGAACCTAGGTTTGGACTTCTTGTACATACAAGCCTGCTAGCTTGGTCTAGCTTTAACAGAATAAACAATATGAGTTTACATATCACCTAACCTATTTGCCTCTTTTAACCAAACTTTCAGGTCAACAATATAGTTTATATTGTTGCATGGGGTTAGAGCTCTGGTCTTAAAATCAGGAAACTCTGAGATTAAATCCTGCATATTACTAGGCATGTAACCCTGAAGAAGTCCCTCAGTCTCTTTCAAGTTCAGTTTCTTTATCTGTAAAATAGTCATAGAATCTATTTCCATGAATTATTCTAAAGATCAAAGGAGAACATGTAAAGATGAAAAGCTCTCTGCAGACATAAAGTGCTCTAGAGTCCACAAAGAAGAAAGAGAGGAGGGAGAGATAAAGGAGGAAGAGCTTGGAAAAAGAGGGGAGAGAGAGAGAAGGAATCCAGCAAAAGACACCAGAAGAGATGCAGCACATCCCATGAGATAGTTCTGTCTTTTGAGTCCAAAAGTCTTCTGTTCACAACTCAGCTCTGATTCTTTCCAGTCATTGGTCCTTAGGCAAGTCAATCTCTGGGTGCCTTTAAGCACCTCCTTAAGCCTTGATTGATAAATTCCAATTGTTTTTTTTCTTCTATTTCCATAGGAGTTGCCATACTAGGAATCTCTCCTGTTGATTAGAGCTCCTTCTCATATGTTGATGTGATTAAAAACTACAGCTTAGGGGCGGCTAGGTGGCAGCAGTGAACAGAGCACCTGCCCTGGAGTCAGGAGGACCTGAGTTCAAATGTGATCTCAGACACTTAACACTTACTAGCCATGTGACCTTGGGCAAGTCACTTAACCCCAATTGCCCTGCCTTCTCCCCTCCAAAAAGCAAAAAAACAAAAACAAAAACACGACAGGTCGTGTTTTGAATTCTGACTTAAAAAATACATGTAAAGAGATGATTTAATAACCAACATTTTTCTCTGTGACAATGAATGACACTCCACTTCATCAATAGACTAGTGGCATAGGCACTTGAAAGATAACAAGAATCTTCTACAGAGGCATCAGTTGCACACCTTAAAGTAAATTATAACATCTCTGGCCCTGCTGTTTTACAAAATTTGCCACAGGAGCTACTTTGAGAGCAGAAGCTTGTCCTTTAGCATTGCATTGATAGTCAAAACCAGGAAAAAATAAAAAGTGTAAGTGTTTCATAAACTTAAATCCTAAGAAAGAACAGAATTTGGGTGGCCATCTAAACTTATCAGATTCAGCTAGCTTTGTTGACCTTGACTAGATTGTATTCAGAGCTTGTTTAAACATTTTTTATGTGCAAGGCAGTAGCTAACCCCAAGGAGTATGGATTATGAGACACGTATCATGTGTAAATTGGAAAATGGAGATTTGTCTGATGAGGAATAGGTCAGACATTAGAATTGACAACATCATGTGTGGTTCAGCTTGTTTTATTTTGTATAAAAGATCCTTCATAGCTTTATTGCTTTAAGTGGTTTACCATTCCATTCTATGGATATTGCAGATAATATCTATTTACACTTAAGTCTAGAAAATAATTCCAACAATGACTAGGGAGGGAGTACCAGGGGAGTCTATGTAACGAGAGGGCATTGACAGTGTGCCCTCTAAGCCCCTCCCCTTCAGTGGCATAGAGAGCAAGGCCATGGTGGTCCTATCTTTAGAAATTCATGGGATGAGTATGAAGCTTTGTCTTATCATTGTTGCCAAGAAACAACATTTCCATACTCTCTGGGGATATTTAATAGCTGGATTAAGATGGTGAGATAAAGCATTTATTAAGCAATTATGCTGTAGCCACTAATATGCTGAGCACTGGAGATACAAACATAAGCAAGCAAGACAATTACTACCCTCAAGGAGCTTCCATTCTAAGCCTGGGAAGACCACTCACAATAGGGGTGCTGGAAAGCTGGTGGGAGGGCAAGGGAAAAGGGAAGAACAATGAAGCAGGTGAAGAGAAGGAGGTAGAGTCCAGGCCAGAGTGAGATGAAGCGTGGCTGGGGTCCTTCCCAAAATGGTGGTCCTGAGGAGGGAGTCACTAAGGACAGTAGGTTGGCAATACGGCATTCGAGTTGCTAGATTCTAAAGCAATTAAACAAAATGATGCATTATTTACCTCTCCCCCAATCCTTCCTTAAAGTCCAACTTGAAACACTTAGTTTTGGAATTCTGGAATGGCTGCCTCAAATCATTTTTGCTGGAAAGGAAATATAAAGTCAGATACCCCACCCCATTGAAACCTTCTCCCATTGGCCTGGATTGTTTCAGGTATCATCTTTCTTAGGACAGTAAGATCATAGATTTAGCAGTGAGAGGGACCTTGGAGACCATCTAATCCAGTTTTATTCCCCGCACCCCTCAACTTCAATTTATAGATGAGTGAACTAAGCCCCAGGAACATTAAATGATTTGTCTGTGGTCACGCAGGTCATTAAGGATCAGAGGCAGGACCCAAACCTGCATTTTCTGGTGCCATAACCAATGCTTTTTTCAGTGTTATAGATACTGCCTCCTTTGAGATAGGAGGTAAAATAACAAACTAAAATCATCTCTAATACCCCATGCTCTCCCACCCAACCTTCATCATGGATTATGGGCTATTCGAGGAGTCCTCTAATAAAAAAACTACTGTGTGTTTGTGTAGTAAGGACATAGACCTATTTCTTACCTGGCTCATTCCCCTCATCAAAAAACCGCTGGTGAGCAAACAAATTGTTCTTCCTCTTCCTATACAACAGGAAAGCAACAGTTGCAAGCAAGGCGGCTCCTACTGCAGATCCCAGAACAACTCCAAATAATATTCCACCACTCATTTTCTCTGGAGGGGGAGAAGTAGCAAAAATTAAATTCTAGCATCATCAAAAACTATGGACCATAAAATCACAGGTCTAGAGCTGGAAAAGTTGTCAGAGGTTATATACATGGCTCATTCCTCCCATTTTATAAGTGGGAAAACTGAGGCCACGAAAGATAAAGTGACAAGAACTTAAAAGTCACACAGATAATAACATTCAAATCCAAGTCCTAACTCCTGGACCTAGAAGATGGGTCATAGATAAGTGGAACAGGTTTGCATGTTGATCTTTTTTTCATCCTCTAAAGTAAAACACAAACTTTTTAAGAGCAGGGCTTGTTTCATTCCTTATATTTTATCCCAGCACCTAGCAAATGGTTGTTGATTTATTTCATTGACATATCTACACACACACACGTATATACACATACATACATATATATGTATATATATACACACACATACATACTTTTATATGAACACACACATATATGCATGCATGCACACATGCTTACATATATAAATGTGTATATACATATATGTGTATATATTTATCCATCTCTATATATGCTATATACATGCACAGATACACATTGTGTATGTATATATGATATGTATATGTGTGTGCATATATGCACACGTGTGTATGATGCATGTATTGTACATGCATGTAATGTGCATGCATGTGCGTGCACGCACATGTGCTTAGTGTCCAGAAATTTGTTGTTAAAAATCCCAGTTCTAGGACTTGGTTGCAATCCTGGGAAAATCAGTTTCACCTCTGTCTGACTCCATTTCTCATCTCTAGAATGTGAATAATAATAGCACTTACCTCTCAGGCTTGATATGAGGATTAAATTATTTAATATTTGTAAAGTACTTTGTGAGCTTTAAAGTGCTATTTGTGTGCTAACTACTATTATTACTTTTATTTTATTATTACTTTGATTTTTAGTACATATAGATGCACATACATACAGCTACTAAAATAACCAAAGGCACATGCATACAGTAAAGTGGACAGCAGTAATCCTGATAGTGACTAAGTTATATGATATTTAAAGGTAAACATTCTAAATCACCAATTCAGATACAACAATAATTCATAATACATAGCAGGCCTGTAGAGCATGTGGACTGCTTTGGCAGGTTTCACTGGCCATATGTTGTGCAGGCCTGCTTTATGCAAATCTCTCAGCATAAACTGACTCTGTAAAGTTCCCTTAGAGCAGGCCTGCACAACATATCACCACAAGCAGCCTGTAGGTCATATGTTGTGAAGCCCTGATCCATAGAAAGCTGGCCTCAGAGTCTGAAAGTTCTAGAGCATCAAATCCTGCCTCAGACATTCCGACTACGAACCTGAAGGCAAGTCACATTAGGCTCTCTGTGCCCCAGGCAATGTTCCAAGCCAAGGGTTTTCAAGGTGTGGTCCCAGGATCCCCAAGACACTTTTAGGGGTCCACAATTTCAAAGCAACTTTCACAGAAATAACAAAACATTATTTGCCTATTGAAATAGTTCTCTTTTTTCCCAATGACATTTTTTTACAGGGTCAGATTTTCTTCGTATACTTCAACTAAAGTAATATATTGCATAGATTGAGTGTGCAGAAGCAGATAAGAGAATCTAACTGCCTTTTCTTAAGCCAGACGTAAAAGAGATTTGCAAAAATATGTAAAATATTTTGAATATGTAAAATATTCTTCTCACTAAACTTTTTTTGTTTTAGAAAATAATAGGTTTTGAGTATTAACATGTAATTGGTTTATTATCTTAAGTGAATTAATTTTTAATTTCAGTTTTAATGACTGATGAAAAATATCAGTAACTATAATCCATATAAACAAAAGACCTTTGGAATCCAAAGTTTTTTTAAGAGTAAAAAGGGGTCTTAAAACCAAAAAATTTGAGAGCCATTGCTTTAAGACAGTGGTTCTCAACCTTCCTAAGGTGACGACCCTTTAATACTCATACTTGGGCATATCTGCATGTGGGCGGACCCACACGGAGATGGATAGAGGAACAATGTCTTGGTTCCTAAAACCATCGGAAATGTGTTTTCCAATGATCTTAGGCAACCCCTGTGAAAGGGTCATTCAGCCTCCAAAGGGGTCTCTACCCACAGGTTGAGAACCACTGTTCTAAGGTTATAAATTGAAGAACAATATTAAACCAACTTTTCCAGACTTCCTATGCCCCAAGTACTTTCCATCACTTACTGTCCAGTGGTACTAGCCTCCTTACTGTTCCTCTCAGCTCTGGATATTTTCACTGGCTGTCCCCATGCCTGGAATGTTCTCCCTCCACTTCTGTCTATTGATTATCTCTAATTTTTCCTCTATATAGTTTGTTTGTATGCAGTTGTTTTCACACTGTTTTCTCCTTTAGATTGTAAGCTCCTTGAGGGCAAGGACTGTCTTTTGCCTCTCTTTGTATCCCAAGTGCTTAGCACAGAGCCTGGCACATAGAAGCTTAATAAATGCTTGATTATTTATTAATTCATTGAAGAAGTTCCTAGGAGAGCTCCACATTTTGATAAAATCAGAAGTCTGATCGGGGGGAAAGCCTATTTTTAGACTTTTATATTTTTACTATATAGCACCTTAAGATTAACAAAATGCTCTTTACAATAACATGTTCTATTGTATGATTACTAGCTTTCAAGTAGAGGATCAGAGTTCAGATCCATACTCTGATGCTTAATACCCATGTCACCTTGAGCAAGTCACCTACTCCTCTGAGCCTCAGTTTCCTCATATGTTAAATGAAACTACATGATTTCTGAGGTCTCTTTCAATCTGAATTTACAATCCCGCTATGAACTCTGCTAGATATGAAAATGATAGGGCATGGATCTATGATTTCATTGGAGCAGGGAACTCTTTGGGTGTGGAAACTCCTTCTATCTACACAAGCCATCACCTTACATAAGAGTAAACTGAAGCACTGAGGTATTAAGGTCACATGTCATATGTCAGAGGCATATCCTATAAAAACATAGGCAGATAGATGATGGTGGGAGTGTGACAAGGCTGACACTTCTCAGGGCAAACTCTTCTATAAAGAAAGGGGACAAAGCAGACCTGAATTGGTTCACCAAGGGGTAATTATGGGAAAGGGAGGAAAATATAATGAATGCTGCGGTAAGCGGGGGAATTATACACAATGGTGAGGACATAAAGTCGGTTTTGGGTTTTAAGATAGAAAGGAGAAAAGATAGCAGATTATAATCAAATAAAAGACTTTCAGATTTCATGAACATGAAGATGATACATTTGTGGGAGATGGCAAGATTAAGGGTGTGATCATCTCTATAGGTAGCTGCAGTAGGGTAGAAGAAGAGGTTGAGGTAAGTTGAATGAAGAGGAGAGGTATTAGGTAGTTTGGGGTCAAAACATGGAACCAAATATAGAGAGAAGTAGGAAATTTCGGTAGGAAAATTGTTGTTGACTCTCCAGTCATTTTAGTTATGTCTAGTTCTTTCTGACCCCACTTAGGGTTTTCTTGACAAAGACACTGGAGTGCTTTGCCATTTTCTCCAGTTTATTTTACAGATGAGGAAACTGAGGCAAATAGGGTGAATTGACTTATCTAGAGTCACATAGCTAGTAAGGGGCTGAGGTCATATTTGAATTCAAACCTGGCATTCTATCCACTGTTCCACCTAGCTGCCCCTGGAAGATTAATTAGTAGAATGTGTTGGGTCCCAATAAAATAGAGACAAGGACAAAATCAAACCTGATTGACTGTGGTTTGACATTTGACCTAGATGGACTTTGTCCATAAAACTGAAGACTAGATATTAGGCTCTCTAAAGTTTCTGATTGCTCTAAGGACCAATTTCTTCCATGTCCCTAATCTTTCACTTTTTACTTTATGAGACTTAATAACAAATGCCAAATCAGATTCCAGTAGAGTGCCATCTACTTCCACATTGCTGTCAAATGATATTCCTTTGCTACACTATATTTTATTCCTCTACCAGCTTTTTCCAAATGCAAGACTTTGAACCCAGGTCTTCCTGTATCTAAGTGCATATCCTATAGTTAAGAATTGGTATTTGGGTCTCCTTGACTGCAGGACTCTGCTAGCTAATAAATAACATTTATATACTGCTCTTTAAGGGTTGGAAAGATCTTTACAAATGTTATCTCATTTGATGTTCATAACCTTGGCAGGTAGGTATTCACGCTCCTGGAAAGTTGGTGCTATTATTAAAACCATTTTTACAGTTGGGGAAACAGAAGCAGTAGGAGGCTAAGCCCAGGATAACACAACAAATGTCTGAGGCTGGATTTGAGCATGGGTCTGGGCAACTGACTTAATCCTGTTTGCCTCAGTTCCTCATCTGTAAAATAAGCTAGCAAAGGAAATGCAAACCAGTCCAGTATCTTTGCCAAGAAAATTCCAAATGGGATCACACAGAGTCACACACAACAGAGAAATGATTGAACAATAACAACTTCCCGACTTCAAGACCAATGCTCTGTCCATGGTGCTACCTAGCTGCCTTTAGTGGAATGGATGTATATAGTCCCAACCAAAAAGTGAACAAGGATTCTTCCAAAAGGATTTGTTATGCACAGGTATTGTTCTAAGAACTGGGAACATAATGACAAAAGAAAAGTTACACCAAATAATATTTTTGCTACTAACTCATACACTACATAGGCTCACAGATTTAGAGCTGGCAGAGATCTCAAAGGTCATTTTATCCAAACCTTTAGCTTTACAGATGAGCAAACAGAGGTCCAAAGAAGTTACTTGACATCTAAGATCACACACATAGTGTCAGAGGCAAGATTTGAACCCAATTTCTCTGATGGTTCCACATTATAGTGTCCTAAGATCACAGATCTAAAAATGGAATGAATATCAAAGGCCTTAAACTCCAGAGCCAATGTTGTATCCATTGTGCAATATTGTTTTCCTTATTTAAATGTGGTCTTGACTTCAAATGAAGCCAGTTTTATTTTTGTTTTTTCCTATTCTACAATGCTTTTCTCAACTATAAAAAGGTAATGAGAAGCAGTATGAGCTAATGGATTAAGAACTGAGTTTAGAATCAGGAAGTTCCATGACCGACGTGTACAATCTCTATGACCATGGGGTAAGTCATTTAATATCTCAGCCCCGTGGATAGTGCTCCAAGAGAAATTACTGAGACATTGCCAAATTCTACGAGAAGAATGAATTTCCACACCAAGGAGTTCCCTATGTCAATGAAATTATAGGTTTGCATCTCTCAGAAAAGCCTCATCCACAACACAGAAGGGAATGCTAACAGCAACTGGTGTTTGTACACCATAGTGCTATGATTTAGAAAGTGCTTTGTATGTATGATGCTACCAGTTCACCAAATGTGAGGAAGTACTGACAAAAGGAACAGAGTTTCCTATGTAATAGAGGCAGTTTGCATAGTGACTAGAATGCTAGCCTTGTAATCTGTGAACTCTGAATTATAGTCCTTCCTCATATACTTATTAACTTTGGGACCTATTGTTGGGATTGGCCAACAACAGGTTCTTACCCAAGCACCACTTAGTGGTTACTCTTTGGGTCCTAATGGATGCAAATGAATGTAAATAGTCATTGTTTCTCATTTGGCCAGAAACCCTGAGTGTCTTCCCCTCCCAGTTTGATTTTTTTTTTTATTAGTATTAAAGGGACCATCTCTTGACTCACTTTTTAAACAGGCCTAATCACTGAATGGGCATTGTCTCACTAAAAATGAGAATTCAGAAAGACCTTAGTTTAAAAAGGTCAAGGTCTCCCCCTGAATTCTGGACCATCTCCAGTTGTCCTGGTCTATATCTGGTCACTAGACCCAGATGGTTCTGGAGGGGAACGTGAGGCTGGTGATGACACAGCTTGCCGTTACTTAAAGGCAATTCACTTACAAGTCATGGCATCATCTTCCTGATGTCGTGGTCCTCTTCAAGAATGAATAACAAACTACATTAACTTTGGGATATTAGGCAAGCCACTTAACATCTGCCTTAGTTTCCTCATCTGTAATATAAGGGCAACAATAACATCTACTTCTCAGGGTTTTTGTGAAGAAAAAAGAAAGAAAATCTACGTGAAGAACTTTGTAAGGCTTTAAGTACTAGGTGTTTGCTATTTTTCTTTGAAGGTAGTGATATCCTTGTTTAGTAACAGTGGTGGTGGTGGTGGTAGTGGTGGTATACTTACTTTCTTTGGGTGAAGTGTTTGACACAAGTTTTAAAATATTGGAAGCATCTGAGATTTGTTCTTCTGGCAGTTTTACAGAATCATTTGAGTAAACAAATTCTGCATTGATGGTAGAAGGCAAAATGAAAATCCCATTGTCCATAGACATGACTGTTGTTGGATTCTGTATGGAGGCTGGGGTTGTCCCAATGTCAGAAGATTCTTTGGGCTTCACAGATTCTGTGGTTCCCTTGTGGTCTGAAGGAGCAGGGATTTCATCCATAGAGACATCAAGGGAAAGAACAGACTTAGTGGTGGGGGTTGCTGAAGATGATGGTAAAATGTCTATTTCTGAGATGCTGTTATCTAACAGGACATTGGATGTTTCAGAATCTTGAATAGAGATATCTACAGGGGCTTCAGTTAGCCATGGAAATGCTGTGGTATCCTTGTGGTCTGGAAAAGCAGTGATTTCATCCATGGGGACATCACGGAAAAGAACAGACTCAGTGGTGGCGATTGCTGAAGATGATGGTGCAGTGCCTATTTCTGAACTCATGTCATCTGATGGTACTTCACTAGACTGTGACCCTTCAAACTCTTCTGTCCCAGAGGAAATGTCACCTTCACTGAATGTTTCACTGGGATCTTCAATGGAGATTTCTACAGGGGTTTTAGTTAGCCTCGGAAATGCAGTGGTTCCCTTGTGGTCTGGAGAAGCAGTGATTTCATCCATGGGGACATCAGGGAAAAGAACAGACTCAGTGGTGGCGATTGCTGAAGATGATGGTACAGTGCCTATTTCTGAACTCATGTCACCTGATGGTATTTCATTAGACTGGAACCCTTCAAACTCTTCTGTTCCAGAAGAAGTGTCACCTTCACTGAATGTTTCACTAGGATCTTCAATGGAGATTTCTACAGGGGTTTTAGTTAGCCTTGGAAGTGCTGTGGTTCCCTTGTGGTCTGGAGAAGCAGTGATTTCATCCATGGGGACATCAGGGAAAAACACAGACTCAGTGGTGGCGATTGCTGAAGATGATGGTGCAGTGCCTATTTCTGAACTCATGTCATCTGATGGTACTTCACTAGACTGTGACCCTTCAAACTCTTCTGTCCCAGAGGAAATGTCACCTTCACTGAATGTTTCACTGGGATCTTCAATGGAGATTTCTACAGGGGTTTTAGTTAGCCTTGGAAGTGCAGTGGTTCCCTTGTGGTCTGGAGAAGCAGTGATTTCATCCATGGGGACATCAGGGAAAAGAACAGACTCA
>CM053583.1:35803064-35856251 GCA_028627135.1 Pseudochirops cupreus | reverse complement strand
GTCTGGAGAAGCAGTGATTTCATCCATGAGGACATCAGGGAAAAGAATAGACTCAGTGGTGGCGATTGCTGAAGATGATGGTGCAGTGCCTATTTCTGAACTCATGTCACCTGATGGTATTTCGCTATACTGTGACCCTTCAAACTCTTCTGTCCCGGAGGAAATGTCACCTTCACTGAATGTTTCACTGGGATCTTCAATGGAGATTTCTACAGGGGTTTTAGTTAGCCTTGGAAGGGCTGTGGTTCCCTTGTGGTCTGGAGAAGCAGAGATTTCATCCATGGGGACATCAGGGAAAAGAACAGACTCAGTGGTGGCGATTGCTGAAGATGATGGCACAATGTCTATTTCTGAACTCATGTCACCTGATGGTATTTCATTAGACTGTGACCCTTCAAACTCTTCTGTCCCAGAAGAAATGTCACCTTCAGTGAATGTTTCACTGGGATCTTCAATGGAGATTTCTACAGGGGTTTTAGTTAGCCTTGGAAGTACGGTGGTTCCCTTGTGGTCTGGAGAAGCAGCGATTTCATCCATGGGGACATCAGGGAAAAAGACAGACTCAGTGGTGGGGATTGCTGAAGATGATGGTGCGGTGCCTATTTCTGAACTCATGTCAACTGATGGTATTTCACTAGACTGTGACTCTTCAAACTCTTCTGTGCCAGAAGAAATGTCACCTTCACTGAATGTTTCACTGGGATCTTCAATGGAGATTTCTACAGGGGTTTTAGTTAGCCTTGGAAGTGCTGTGGTTCCCTTGTGGTCTGGAGAAGCAGAGATTTCATCCATGGGGACATCAGGGAAAAGGACAGACTCAGTGGTGGGGATTGCTGAAGATGATGGTACAATGTTTATTTCTGAACTCATGTCACCTGACAGTATTTCATTAGACTCTGGCACGTCAAAGTCTGCCCCAGAGGAAATATCAAATTCAGTGGATGTTTCAGGAGAGCCTTCAGTGGAGAGTACTACAGGGGCTTCAGTTAGCAGTGCAAATGCTTCTGATGATAATGATGGAGTGTACATTTCTGAGCTCACATCACCTGATGGTATTTCACTTGAGTTTGCCACTTTATTCTCTTCTGCTCCAGAGGGAATGTCAAATTCAGTGGATGTTTCAGTAGGTTCTTTAGTGGAGTTTCCTACAGAAGTTTCATTCAGCCTTGGAAGTGCTATGGTTTTCTTGTGGTCTGAAAAACCAGAGATTTCATCCCTACGGTCATCAAGAAAAAGAATAGACTCAGTTGGAGTTACTGGAGATGATGGTAGAATATAGACTTCTGAGCTCAAGTCATCTGACAGTATTTCACTTGACTTTGCCACTGCAGTCTCTTCTGTCCCAGAGAAAATGTCAAGTTGAGTGGATGCCTCAGTAGAATCTGAACTTACTTCACTTGAATCTATATCAATTTCTTTCAAAGTTAATGTTGAGGATTCAGATGAGTCAGATGAGGATTCAGATGAGGAGTCAGATGATGATTCAGATGAGGATTCAGATGAGGATTCAGACGAGGAGGCAGATGAGGATTCAGTTGAGGATTCAGATGAGGATTCAGATGAGGATTCAGATGAGGAGGCAGAGGAGGAGGCAGATGAGGAGGCAGATGAGGAGGCAGATGAGGAGTCCAACAAGGAGGCAGAGGAGACTTCTGTTGACTTGAAAGTGCTTACCTCTGGCTCCTGGCTACCCTGGCTATTGGCTACCAGGAAACTAGCCAGAATTAATGTCAGCAAGATTTTGGCAGAGGTGAACATTCTTGACTGCTTGAGGGATCACTTTGTGTTTGTTTGTTTGTTTTTTTAATGTAGCACCTATAAAAAAAGATGAACAAGGATTGTCAGTTGCCATGTAAAACTTTCCAATTTTGACTGTGATGAAGGTCATAGAGATATCTCCATTAAAGGAGAAGGCTTTAAGGATGCATTGCATTTGAAAATGTTATAATAAAAGACAGGAAAAAAGAATTTTCTTCCCCCCAAAAAATATCCTGTTCTTGTTTATGCTTTAAAAGTAGAGAATCTAGGGTTGAGTGGGTATTTGAAATAATGAGTTCCACATTGACCATTTTTGAGTTTGACATGCCTATACCACACCCAGTTCAAAATATCCAGTAGGTAACACATGTGCTGAGTAGACAATTTGAGATTCAGGAATCAAGCCCTGAAAAGAGACTGGAAATACAGCTCTAGGGAGTCATCACATAGAGATAATTCAAAGCAAGTCAGTTGATAAGGTCACTGAAAGAGAATAGAGAATCCCACCCACAGGGGGCATTTTAGAGATGATAGCATCATAGAGATACAAAGATGGAAGGTATATCCATGGCCATTTAGCCCAACTCTTCCCTCATTTTTGAGAGGAAAATGAAGTCTAGAGATGTTAAGTGCCTTGTGGAAGGTCACATAGGTCATACTATTCAGAAGAATATAGATGTGGATGTGATGTTGAGGAGTGGGGAAAGGTATTTGAAACCAAGTCCTCTGGCCTCTGGATCCATAATCAGTGCTCATTTACTATATCCCCACCACCATGACCCTTGGAGTGGGGTATAGCATGTAAAAGCTCAACCATCTGAATTATGCTATATTCTGGTAATTCCGTTTGAGCCATACCAACAGTTATAACATCTGTGAAGAAAAGTACTGCCATGTTCATTACAATTTTGTGTTATAGCAGCACCTTTTGTGTATTCCATACAATCATGAAATTGCATAACTGGGTTGGCCTTCAGAAGTCATCTGGCCTAATCTATTTCTATGGTCAGAATCCCACCAGAAACATTCCTGAGAAGTGGCCGTCCAACCTCTGCAGGCAGATCTCCTGTAACAGGATTCCCAAGCAATTTGATCCTACTCTATAGTGGCAGGTAGCTTCATTGAAATCCACACCCAAGAATCCCAGATCCTTGGAAAGCTGAAGTGCAGTCTTTAAAAGCAAGTCAAACTTTTCTGAGCAAGTTAGAATTCACTATTCATCTGGTTTTATTCCTGGGTGGATTCTCAGGGGGAGGAGATTTGTCCCTCTAATTTCCCTAATATCAAGAACTCTCAATGGGGATATTCCCTAAATTAATTCAGAGCAATAACTGTTCTGCAATGGACTATAATGAATAGTCACCTGAGCCACTGAAAAGTGAAGGGACTCACCTAGCCACATAGCCAGTATATGTTGCAGGTAGGTCTTCTGGCCTCCAAATCTAGCATTTTGTTTGCTATAACACATTACCTCTCTGTACCCTCCTAAGATGTGAGATTTTCCCCTGAAATTTTATATGGATTATGTGTTTGACTACATGTGAAATCACATTATATCACATGTTGGGTGAGGAGTTACTTTGAGCACTTTAGGAAGAGTACTTTTCACGTCAGAAAACTAACAATAGTTCTCCAGACCAGTGGTTTCCAAAGATAGATGGATGGATGGATGGATGGATGGATGGATGGACAGAACAATGGACAGACAGACAGATATCACATGCGTATGTGTAAATTTTTGAGCACATAGAACCACTGTGTATAAATAATAATAACTAATATTTACATAATACTTTAATGTTTGAAAAACACCTTAATTATCTAAGTTTACCCTCAGGTGCTGTTGTTATTCAAATTTTATAGATGAGGAAGGTAAGGCAAAGAGATGAAGTGATTTGCCTGGATCCCAAAGTTAGTAAGAGTCTGAAGCAAGATTCTTGCTCAGGTTTTTTTCTGACTTCAGGCCTAATAATCTATCCAATGAACCACTTAACTGCCTCTATGTTTACTTATTATGGACATATTGTTATTCAATCATTTAATTGTGTCTACTTAACCCCACGGACTTGACTTTGTCCATGGGGTTTTCTTGGCAAAGATACTAGAGTCCTCTGCCATTTCTTTTTCTCCTGTGTCACCATTTTATAGATAAGGAACTAAGGCAAATAGAGGTTAAATGATTTGCTCAGGGTCCCACAGATAGTAAGTGTCTGAGTCTGGATTTGAACTTAGATAGTCCTGTCTCTAGGTCTGGTGCTCTATCCACTCCACAATCTGGCTGTCCTGCATATGCTTCTGTACTAATAATTACGTACCTTGCATAATTTACAAAAAAAAAACACAATTAAAACATATGAGGTAAAAATGAAATATTTAAGCCTATTGTTAATAGAGGGAACTACTGGAGAATAGGGCTCCCCCTCCTATATGAGGGGACTGATATGGTCAAACCTTGACGTCAAGAAAATTATTTTGCTCATGGATTGGAGTAGTGATAGTTTCAACACAGGGAAGATCAGCTAGAAGTCTGTTGCTAAATTACAGATGAAAGGAGATAAGGACCTGACATAGGATAATGACCCTGTGAGTAGAAAGAAGGGGACATATACCAGAAATATTGTGGGACAGAAATAAGATTTAACAACCACTTGGATATTTGGCAGATGAGAATGAGAAGTCCAAAGAGGGCTTGTGTTAAGTGGAAGGGTGATGGTACCTGGAGCAGAGAGAGGGAAGTTAGAAGAAGAGGGAAGCTGGGGGAAAAGAAAAATGTAGAGAGATCTGTGGTACCTTTGAAAACTCATCTATGCATGCTTATCCTTTTGGCCTCACTTTGACCAAACAAAATGAGAAGGCTTAACATTTCCTCATTGGTCCCTGTCTCACCCTCTGAATAACACCTGCCAGAGACATGAAGTGATCTGAGAGAAAAGTAAGTATGCTGAAATGTGAAAAGGGGAAGAGGAATTTTCCGAATGATGCTCACGGAACTACTCTTATGGGTGGTGCTTAGCCTAGGACTGTCCTGAATGCCCATACCTGGTATTGTCATCCAAGTGGGAAGGACAGGGCAGAACAGAGTGTTGAGGGAATAAGGATACACCAAGTTGTGTTGGAGACATATCCCAAGATTTGCTAGTATTAGAGAGAGATGAGGGTGAAACCCATCTCCCAACTCTCTGATTGGTGGATCCTATATCCCTTAGGAGCAAGCCATAGACCCCCGTTGTCTCCAGGCCCAATTTTGGAGACCATATCTTCAGGCCCAGCAGAGCTATTTCAACCCTCACAAAGCTTAAACTGATCAAAGTCCACATTCATCTCCCTATTCAAGTTTGTCCATGTAACTAGAGGAAAGTGGTTGGAGGTACAGAAGAAGGGATGTGAAAATAGAAAGAACAGTCTATTTCCTTTCTGGTATCTGCTTCCTCCTGCAACTGCTTGCTGGAAGGTCCATATGTGTATACCTCAGATAGAAATGGGAATGGAATTTCTGGGTGGCAGAATAGAATCACAGAAAATGTGAGAAACTTCCACAATTTACAGAGAAGGGAGGATAAGTCAGAGGAGGAGCACAGAGAGAGAGAGTGAGGTTTCTGGGTACTGAACTTTTTAGTAAAGAGGCATCTTTTCATTTTTTTTTTCACTGATTCTAAACAAGCACAAAGAGGTTGGTACCTCATTAGTCTTACTTATTTTCTATGGGAGGTTAAACTATAATGAAGAGTTCCTGGAATGGGAAAACCAGAAAATCTCTGCCCAGTTTGAATGGTAAGGGTTTTTCTTCCCCTTTCATTACTAGAAACCTTTATTTTCAGCAGCTTTATTCTAATAGTGCTCTTGAAAAGCACCAAACCCTAAACTACCTAACTGAGAAACTGGAGAAAATACTATCTAAATTCCAGGTAATTATTAGCAATTACAGGGAGTGGAA
Organism: Pseudochirops cupreus; assembly: GCA_028627135.1. Lineage (NCBI taxonomy): Eukaryota > Metazoa > Chordata > Mammalia > Diprotodontia > Pseudocheiridae > Pseudochirops > Pseudochirops cupreus. The sequence goes on along the minus strand of CM053583.1, from coordinate 35,850,559 downwards.
ATTTAAGTTTCTTCACCCTAAACCCACTTGGAATCAGAGGTTTATACACATGCACCCACCACCTTAATTACACTGATATAGTGAAAGATAAATGGGAGGGAGAGGAAAGAAAACTTAAGTACTGGACCTGGCTCCAAGTCTCATTGGTCATGTGACTTTGTGAAAGTGATTTTCCATGTCTGGATTCTCATCTATGAAATGTAGGGGTAGGGCTAGAGGACCATTAGGGTTTCCTCCAACTTTGTATTAATTTTATATGTGTTACACTTGCTCTTTTGTATACATATTGTCTCCTAGAGACAAAATGAGTTTTTAAAGGTCAGGGACAATTTCATTTTCAACTCTGCATCCCTGTGCCTAGCTCAGTGTGTGGCAAATAATGGGTACTTAATAATATACTGGTTGATCAAGTTGAAATTTTAAGTGCATCTGAAAGGGCCCATAGATGAATAAAGAACATATTTTTTAAAAACAAAACTCCTACTATGTAATAAATGATGAACATACTTAGCATTCCTTCTTATGGAAAAATTATTTTGCCTAAATCCTTAAAGTGCTGAAAAAGTTTGGAGTTTATTTGGTTTTTGCTTTGTTTTGTTATATCTGAGCCTGACTTTCCAAGTAGAGAACATTGCACTCATATCTTAATTCCACAATGGAACATTCATCAATAATTCTTGGGATGACATGATCAAGTCATCTCAAGAGAGCTCAGGAACCATGGTGTCCAATCTGTAACTTAAAATAAGAATGTTTTGCAAGAATCCCTTCTAAAAGAGTTCCAGCCAGCGGTCACCCAGATTTTGCTCATTAGTTAGGGGGAATACTCTCTCTCTCACTCTCTGTCTCTCTGTCTCTCTCTCTCTGTCTCTGTCTCTCTCTCTCTCTCTCTGTCTCTCTCTCCCCCTGAAACAGCTCATTCTATTTGGAGATATCTCACTGTTAGGATGGTGTTTTTTTTTTCTTTCATCATTCTAAGACATTTAGTATTCACTTCCCAAAATGTCTAATTTGTGGCAGGTTTCTAGATCAGACGAGAAATAATGATTTCCAAAAAATAGCACCTTTATGGAATTTTGCGTGGCAAGACAAGGAGCAACCCTGACAATCACTTTATATAAAGCAGAGAGGCCTAGATCATAGAAAGAGGTATATAATCAATGAATACTTTGATTTTTGAATACTTTGAATTTAATCAAAGTTAACAATTTCCAGGTAAGAAGAAGATTTAATGTAAAAGAAACTTGGATTCCAGTTCCGATCAGTCAAGCTCTGACTAGCTATATTATGATGGTCAATAATTGCCTTAACCTCTCCGTCCTTGGGCAACAAGACTATACATAAAAAAAGAATTTCTGATTTTCACGGAGAGAGATAATTTTTATAGCAGATGATCTGTAAATGATACATTTCTGAATCTCAAGCAAAACAAATGTGTAAAATCCAGTGCGGAATAAGTATGCAGTCGGGGGAAAGAGCTAGAATGAGTATGGCTATTTCTAAAGGGCTTGGGCCAGGTGGTCAAAACAAGAAGTTCTGGGATGAGTGTTAGTGAGAACTATAATTCTGACCTTCCATCTTTTTTTTTCCTATGATGGAAAAAGCTACCTCAAAGATTGGATATTCTAAAAGGGATTGACTAGGAAATCAACATCATGTAAAAACATGGTCTAAATATGTTTGAGCATAGGTTTAGTTTGTCATTCCTCAAAACATCTTCTCTTATACATAGCTGTGCCTTTTATTTGTTTGTTTTAAGTGAACTGTCACTTAACTTATATTTTCCATGGATCTTGTCCAAGGAAATATTTATCTTTGATTTTTTTTACAAAATTTTAACTGATTTGGAGTAATAACCAAAATTCTGGAGTTTTTTTTTTTTAATTCTTTAATGTTCTTTTAAGATCCTATGAATAAGATAATTTTTTTTAAATATGGAGTACACAAATACTTTAAGTGAGTAGCTTTGTAATTATAAAGGTGACCAAATGTCTGTTTCCAGAAAATAGAGATTTTTTTCCTTCTTATTTCTCTCTTTAATTATTCTGAAGCTTCCATTGAAATCCATGTGTCCTCAAAAGCTACCTTCCCTACTGTTAAAACTTTCCAGTTCTCTATTTAACCCAGTTTTTCAACTCAAACTGTCCCTTCTACAGATTTATGACTGGTCACTCAAGATAGGTTTCTACCATCAGCCTACAAACTCAGGTTCAATCACAGACTTTATTCAATTCCCTTCCTTTTTTTCAGGGATAATTACAACAGCCTTATGAAATATAAAATGTCAAATGACTTAGTCAGTGTATGAGGGCAGATATTTGTTCATGTTTTGGGGATACCAAGTTGAATACTGAGCTGTGATTCTGGTCAATTCATGAGTTTAAAAAAAGACTTTAAAATAAGGGAAGCAAGCAAGCTTTATCTTTTAGTTTTCAAGCAAGAACTTACCTTTCAGATCTATGGGGTGTCTGCCAACAGGTACTGAATGAGAGACTCCCGTTCTCTTGAAGGACTGTGCCAGAGAAACCAAATTAGGTGCAGCTGTCTCTAGCCCATGTAATGAAAGCACCCAAGGAACCCGGCTGACCTGATTCTCAGCTGTCAGGTTTGAGAACTCACTTCAGTGAGCTCTTAAAACACAGACACACCAAACCAGTAGCACTCAAATAAAAAACCTGCACCTTAGAATTCTGGGAAGGCAGATGATTATCTCTCTCTCTCTCTCTCTCTCTCTCTCTCTCTCTCTCTCTCTCTCTCTCTCTCTCTCTCTCTCTCTCTCTCTCTCTCTCTCTCTCTCTCTCTCTCTCTCTCTCTCTCTCACACACACACACACACACACACACACACACATTTTACTTTGACAAGGGGCATCCAATTATTGTCTAATGTTCTGAGATGAGAGAGCTCATGAACGCAGAACTAGAAGTTTGGGAATCTAACCCAGTTCATAGGTGTCTTGGGAATTCTGGACACGCTCTAAGTGGGGACAGGGGGTCAGTTTTCCCTATTTTCTCTCTCTGTCTCTCTGTCTCTCTTTAGTCTCTCTCATTGGAATCAGAGGATGCAAGGTCACATTCTGATTCTACAACTGACTACCTGTGTTAACTTGGCCAAATCTCTTTACCTCTGTGGGCTTCAGTGCCCTTATCTATTAAATGGAAATGATTGAACTAAGGCCCTTTCCACCCCCAAATCTATGATCTGAGCGGGGGTGGGGGGGGCTTGTCTTCAGAATCGACAATTATTTGATGAACCCCGTCCAACTTAGTGTTGTTAATTTCAAAATGGTCTTTGTAGGTTTATCTAGGGCATGGTATATGATAAAACATGCAACGCCCTGCCCATTGTAGATGTTCAATTAAAATCTATCGAATTATTTTTTTTTTTACTATGAGCATTCTCTAATATGGTTGATTGAGTCCCATTGGTTCTTAGTGTCATTTGCATGAATACTCTTATTTAAAAAGGTAATAATAATGCTATCCAAAATTAAGTATGATAATAACCTTAAAGATATATAGAGATATAGAGATATTATGCTTATATAAAGATATATAAGCATAAAAGTTAAAAATAGAAGATATGCACAAAATGAAATAAAAGTCTATACAGGACTTTGCATTAAAAAATTAAGCATTATATATGTGTGAATCACCAGTTGTTACTATGAGTATGTGCCAGAGCATGCAGAGTAGCAGTGGAGTAAAGCCAGACAAGCTGGTAGGGTCTCAGAAGTGAGAAGGGCAGAGCACACAATCCAGGCAGGTGGTCAGGAAAGAACAACCCCATCATCAACAGTAACAGTAATCAGAATAGCTCATTTGTTGTTCGTTTATTTCAATTGTGAGTAACTCTTCATTTCCCTTGACTCTTCATGTAGCCATTTCCTTCCCCAGATCATTTTGCAGATGAGGAAACTGAGACCAACAAGGTTAAGTGCCTTGCCCAGTGTCACACAGTTAGCAAGTGCCCGAGGCTAGATTTGAACTCAGATCTTTCTGACACCAGGTTTGGTGCTCTATCCACTGTGCCACCTAGATGCCCCATTAATAGCTAATATTCCTGTATTACAATCATATAATACCATCACATAATGTATTTCATATAAATATAACAGGATACAACATGAATGTAAGAAATGACTTAGATGTAACATTATGTCAACTCATATAAATATAATAATATGGTATAAATATAAGATACATATGATATATTAGCTATTATGATATATATATATGCATATGTGTGTGTGTATATATATATATATATATATATATATATATATACATAAAATTTTAAGGTTGATAGACCTCTTTACACATATCTCATTTGATTCTCATCACAATCCTGAGGCAGATGCTATTATTATCCCTGTTTGACAGAGAGTGAGCTAAGGTTCAGAGAGATTACTTGCCCAGGGTCATATGACTAGCAGCTGCCTAAGATAGGATTTGAACTCAGGTTTTTCTGAGACTGTGAAGTGCACAGAGCATTGGGCCTGGCATCAGGAAGACTCATCTTCTTGAACTCAAATCTGGCCTCAGACACTAGCTGTGTGATTCTGGGCACTTAACCCTGTTTGCCTCAGTGTTCTCATCTGTAAAATGAGCTGGAGAAGGAAATGGCTGATCATTTCAGTATCTCTGCCAAGAAAACCCCAAATGGGGTCATGAAGAATTAGGCAAAACTGAAAAATATAAAGAAAAGTTTCCTGACTCTAAGTCTATTAACTAGTACACATCCATCAAGCCCTCCTGTTCAGTCTGCAGGGTTACTAAGAAAAAGACTAAAGGAAAGAAGTGTTCCAGAAAGTACACATGCTAAAGCTTGGATAGAAAGTTTACAGAGATGTTTGGCAGCTTAAGATTGACTTGATTACTTGTTTCAATCTGACCTAAGGAATGTGAATGACGTTGACAAGTCTGTAAAAAAAAAAAAATTGATGTTGCCTTTGGCAGGATGATTTTTTTGTTGACAATGCCTGACCAGTTTTTCTGGTGATTAACATAATAGCCAGATCAAAAAGGAATGATTTTAACAATAATTGTAATTACTGTTCAGTCTTTTCATTCATGTCCAACTCTTCACGACCCATTTGGGGTTTTTTTGGCAAAGATACTGTAGGGGTCTGCCATTTCCTTCTCCAGCTCATTTTATAGAGGAGAAAACTGAGTCAAAACAGGTTAAGTGACTTGCCCAGGGTCACACAGCTAGTAAGTATCTGTAGCCAGATTAGAATTTTATTTTTCCTGACTCCAGGCCCTGCTTCTATACATTATGCCACCTAACTGATTATAATAATAAAAAAAATTGCATTCATATGGTACTTTAAAGTTTACAAAGCACTTTAAAGTGGAGGATGTAAGGTTAGCATGAAGTGGGAAACATCATATACAAGTCGTCAGGGGGTGGTATTCAAAGAACTCCTGGACCATCACTTACCTGTCTGCTGATAGGCAGAAACAGAGGAGAAGAGGCAGACAGCCTGGCATAATAGAAGCAATATTGAATTTGAACACAGAGTTCATAAGCGACCCTAGAGAAATTATCTAATCTCCCTTCAAAATGACACGTTTGAACCAGATGACCTTTGATTTCCAAAATCTAATTAATCTAAATTTCCATTTCTTTCTGCCTTGACAATTGTTTTCATGGTCTCCTAGGCATTTGAATCAATTTATGAAATTTGACCTTTGCTAGAATTTAATGCATTTTCTGTAAACCCGCTTGGTTACTGAAGTAGCCAAATTCTCTGAGCTGACTCAGAAAGACAAGAGTGAAGATTCAGTCAGTCAGGTACCAGCTATAGCAAACTCCATTACTCGATTCTTAAGAAAAGCTTTAAGCCAAAAAAGATAACTCACAAGGTGATTACTGGGCAAGCCAACTTGAGGTGGCAAACTCCCTGTGGTGACACATTCTGTACTTTATATCTCATGATCTCCCAATGTATTACACCCATTTATTAAGTTTCATCACAGCCCTAGGAAACATGAAGAACTATCTATACTTTTTTTTTCTGGAGTCCATGAAAAATTAAGACTTGCAAGGTCTTCCAATGAATGTATCAGTGGTTGATGTGGAAATAGAGTCCATGCTGGGGAGCCCTGGAATAGGGAAGACTACAGTTCCAATTTGGCTCCACATACTAGATGTGTTCCCCTTGGAAAGTCACTTTAATGATGTTTGCATCAATTTCCTCATCTGTACCTACCAATCAGAGTTGTCATGAGGGCCAGATGAAATAGTAATTGTACAGTGCTTAGCAAAGTGCCTGCCACATAGTAAGAACTGTATAAATGTTATTAATTTATCATTGATGACCTTTATCTCAGTGCCTACAAAACACCATACACTTGATTCTAGAGTTGGTTTGTATCTGAAAAGACCATGTTAGCATTAGAGTTCATTGATCTAACTTCTGGGCTTTCTACTTGTTGATAAAATTGTAGATAACTGAGCAAAGTGTGTATGGGATACTAAAGGCCTGAAGTGATAGAGTCATAGAAAGTTAAAGATGGAAGTCCATCTAATCCAATGACTTTCTTCTGTAGAGAAGAAAACCTAGGCTTGAAAAGGTGAAATGACTTGTTTATACCCAAGCAGAGAGTAAAAAATTGGAATAAGATGAAAATCTGGATCTCCTGATATCACATATGCCAAAGGCCAAAATATTGCCATAAGAATCATCTTTCCCTCTCTCCCCCATCAGATAATTGAGAAAACGGAATTCTCCCAGTAGTGTGCCTTCTGGCCACACACTGAACTGCCCTGGGCTCACCTCTAAGTTGAAGGAGGCAGACAAAATGACCTCTGCTCTCCTTACCTTCTCTGTATCTGTGATACTTTAAAGGATGGTTTTTCTTCTTCTGATTCTTCCCATTTGAGTCTAGATGCTAAAAACATTAATGATAGGGGAAAAACAGAGTAGGTATAAGAAGTGGCTCTCAATGAATATGACTTTAGTGTAGGGATTCTTAATAGAGTTTGTAAACTTTTAAAATATGTAGGTATTTATAACCATATTTCAGTATTATTGGTTTCCTTTATAGTCCAAAGTATTTCATTTGGTGCATTTAGAAATAGGATTTGAGAAGGCATCTGTAGGTTTCACTGAACTTCATTCATAAAAGGACCGTGACACACAGGTTAAGAAGCTGTATTTATTATTATATCTCCTTAAAAACTATAATCAGTCCACCAGCAGTCCCCAGATCTTTCTTTTTTTCCCTTCTTTTCCTAACTGTCTTCCTTTTGAAAGATTGTGTTTGTGTTTTACCCATATGGGGACCTCCTAACAAGGGAATTCCATTAACAACAGAGGTCATTTGCTCTGTAAGTGGGACTTTTAGAGGTAAGGTGACTTACCTAGAGTCACTTAGGGAGCATGTGGAAGGACCCTAACCTGAGTTCAGAACCTCCTAAGTCTTAGGCTAGTTCTCAATTCCTTAGGCCACCTGTGTTGCCACTTCCCAGTATTTGGGGGGATTTTGGTTTTCTTTTGTTTTTCATTTTGTTTTAAGAAAGGAATGATATTTCTTCCTTTTTGCTCTGCCATGTTTTTCTGTTTTCTTTCTGTTGACCCTAATTGGTACCTTGACAATCCATGATTCTATCTATGTTCTTAATCCTTTCCCCTTTTGTTAGACTGAAGTCCCTTCTTATCTGTACAATTCTTGTGCCTTTTCATAAATCTTCTAGAGAGGACCCACCCCAGTGTTGAAGATTTTTTTCTTACACTTTTCATATATTGAGACAATCATGCACTGGAACAGGAAGAGGTATATATCTACCCTACTTATTATTCCCTACCTTTTTTTTTCTTGCTGTGATAATAATAATAATTATTATTATTATATTATTATTATTATTATTATAATCATTCATATAGTGATTTAAGACCTGCAACATGTTTTACAAACATTATCTTACTTTACCCTCCTAACAAGCCAGGATGGTAGATGCCATTTTCATCCCCACATGAGGAAACTGAGACAAGTAGATCTAATGTGACATGCCCAGAGTCACACAATAAGTGGCTCAGGCTGGATTTGAACTCAAATCTTCCTAACTCCAGACCTAGAATTCTATTATCCATGTGACACCTAGTTACACTTTCTACTATTTCTCATGTGAAAGTCACCATTGTTAAAATATCGTCATCTGTTTCTTCTGACCACAAGTTTTTCCATTCTTTATAATTTTGGTTTCAGTCAAAAGCCATTTGTGAAACACCCACAATGGATAGGACATTGTGCTAGGTACTAGGGATGTAAACATGGAAACATCAGCTGTCTCTGATGTCAAGAAATGTCCGTTCGAGTGTGCAGCCACTGTCTGTACCCTAATGGTTAGTGTGAGTTTTTTCCATGCAAGGCAGTTTAAGGAAGAAGAGAGGACTCACCACTGAAAGGCTAGAGGAAGGGTGTGCCTGAGCTTGAGCAGAGTTTTCTAGGAAGATAAGTGATTCTGAAATTCAAGATGAGTAGGATAAGGCATTCCAGGCATTGGAGCTACCAGTGCAAACCTAGGAGATGGGAGGTAGAATTTTAAGCATGGGGAACAGCTACTGGTGCCTTTAGGCAAACTTTTGAGTGCATGAATGGGAGTGCTATGAAATAAGGCTTGAAAAGTTGATCAGAACAAAATTGTAAAGGACATTGAAGTCACATTCTGTAGTTTGCATTTTATCTTGGGAGGAACAGGACGTCACAGAATGTTTTTGAGCAGGGGGAGCGTCATATTCAGATTTATGCCTTAGGATAATGAATTTGGTAGTGGTATGGAAGATGGTTTAGAAAAGTGAGAAAGTGGGCAGGAAGGAGAAGAAAAAAGAAGAAGAAGAAGCATAAGAAGAGCTGTGTCTAAGAGACTGGAAAGAACAAAGGAGAGGAGAATGAGAGATTTAGAAGGCTCTAGAGGAATGAGAAGACTGCTTCAACCTTCTCAGTCATGTAGAAAGTGGGGTCATCTGCTATATGAGGGTTCTGTGGATAACACAGAAGACTTTGAGAGGCAGCATGGGACAATGGAAAGAGTTTTGAAGATAGGCCAGAAAATTTGGGTTGGAATCCCAATTCTGCCACAGGATACCTGTGTGTCTTTGGGCAAGTACCTTCCAATCTCTGGTCTTCAGTTCCTTCTCTATGAAAATGAAATTGAATATAATGGCCATTAATCTAGGACCCTTTTATTCAAGGGAGAACAAATGGATTTGAAGCAAATGCAAAACAGGAGATGAAAGAAATTAAATGAGCGGAGGCATAAACAGATTGCCAAGGAGAAGTGAGGACCTGGTTGAGGACCTTAAATTTTAATAGACTCAACCAGCATGGTTGTGGGATTCCTCAGGCAGAATTTAGTAGCATAGGAGTAGGAGTAGGAGTCAGAGTATGAACAGGGAAGACAGATAGTGACAGATAGTGAGTTTGAACCAGGATGATGGAGTAGTGGATTCAAGGAAAGGACACAGTATATAAATGGGTCAACTCTCTGAAGAAAAGAAAAGTAGGTCATACCAGAATAGGAAAATGAGGAGAGGATGAAGAAGGTATTTTTCTGAGATTATACTTTTCCAGGACCTGCAACCATATAGTAACCCTGGGAGAACATTGATGGAAATGTCTCTCCCATTGATCCATTTATAGAATTTATAATTATAATGATATGTGTTCCTTCTATTAGCATGGACTACAACACCTTCATGCCTTAGCCTATGATCTTCCTAAACTGTTTTGACCAAAAACCAAAATAACAACAACAAAAAAAAAATCAGCAAGCTTCTGGTTACAAATGTCTTTAGACTTAGGTTGAACCCATGGTGATAGACTGTCTGTTGGTGGGCCCATATTCAAAGCCTTTCTTGCTTAAGAGAACTTGCCAGGATTCATTATATTTAGATAGATAGATACATAGACACATAGATACATAGATAGACAGACAGATAGATAGATAGAGATACAAATATTTATATGTAGATAGATATCTATATCTATCTATATATATGTATGAATGTGTATATATACACACATACATACATATATTATATATATGCATAAGTACATACACATATATCATATATATGATATCCATATCTTATCCATAATGCAATAAAATATCAGAGAAATATTTAAGCTGAGGGTTTTTCTGATATGGTCATAGATTTCAAATTGGAAGGGACACTAGAAACCTCTTCATTTTACAGATAAGGAAAGAGAGGCCCAAGGAACTTAAGCTATTTGATCAGGGCCATGCAGGCAATGGAGACAGGATTCAAACTCAGGTCCTGACTCCCAGGTCAGTGTCGTTTCCGTGACATTGTACTTTAAGAATTCAGGACTGTATAAACATGACTTCCTTTTGCTGTTGCAAATTACAGCTCTTACACATGTTGGCAGATGATCTTTGTGAGTTGATGTCTCCTGAGGCCAGTGTGGCATTGAGTCTCACCATATTGTCTAGACTGGTCCTCGGGTGACAGACTTTTGTGAGGTTCTTACAGGGTACACATGAATGAATGCTTTAGGGGACTTTCTGGGATATAGAGAATGACAACATAAATCATAATGATACACACATATGCATGCATGCATGTACGCATACATACATATATATATGTATATTCCCCACTGCATATTGGGCCATCTCCAGTCATCCTGATCTATATCTGGCCCCTGGACCCAGATAGCTCTGGAGGAGAAAGTTAGGCTGGTGACTTCGCACAGTCCTGCCTCACTTAAATCCAATCCACTTGCAAATAATGGCATCACCTTCTTGATGTCATGGTCCTCTTTGAGAACAAAGGACAAACAGCAACATATGTATATCCAGATATAATGAACAAATGATTGAAAAAATAAAATTTTAAAACATTTATTCAGCATTTACTTAGTGTCAAATGCTGCTGTGTGTTGGGGATATAAATAGGAAAAGAAAGAGTCTCTACTGTCAAGGAACTCACTGTGTAATTGGGGGAGATAAAAATATATTCAGCTGTTAGGCATGTGGAGAGATATGGAGATGTGAAGGACACCACAGTGGGATAGGTGACAAGACCCATGAGACCTTGTGTAGCTTAGCTTTTCTGAAACTAAGTAACCTACCCTGAGATAATAGACCCTTTTATTAAGTGGCTAATTGGGAGACTTTATACGGTTAGTAGACATAGATGGGAGATAGATATATATATATATATATATAGATATATATATATATATGTGTGTGTGTGTGTGTGTGTGTGTGTGTGTGTATGTATATATGTATGTATATATATGCATGTATATATGCATGCATGTACGTGTATGCATATGAGATAGAAAGCTTTGTATGCAGAAAGACTTGGCTTTAATTCCTCTTTCTGAAACACACTGTCCGTATGAAGACCAACAGGTCACTTGAGCTTTAGTCCCCAGGCTACTCCCTGAGATGGACACTACAGATTCTAGAGGAGGTACCCCTCTGTGGTATTTGTAGGAATGTACATGCTGAGAGTTTGAGCAAAGATATGATAACCTTTAGGAATGTGTGTGTGTGTATATACACATACATATATACGTATATACATACACACATCTATGTGTGTATATTGATATATGATATATATTATAATGCATTTGAAGTATACAATATTAAATACATATATACAAATAGTAAAAGCCAGTATTTAAAAAGCATTTTTCAGGTTTGTAGTCTGTTTTCACAAGTATCTCATTTTGTACTCGCAACAACCCTGTGAAGTAGGTTCATTATCTTCATTTTACAGATCATGAAACTGAAGCAAACTGAGGTTAAATGACTGGCTCGTTGTCTGAAGTCAAGTCTGAACTCAGGTCTTTCTCATTCCAGGTGTATAATTACAGATGCAGATAGATACACACACTAAGTTCATGTGTGTGTATACATATGTATGTGGATACATACATATATACATGTATATGGATTGTGCGTATGTATGTATATGTATGTATCTACGTATATATCACGTTGATATTTGATATTGTTTGTTCATATGATATATAAGTAACTATATATATGCATAGTATTTGATAGGTTACAAAATATGGAGAAAATGTACAAAATGCCATCCTTATGCATTTCATTATCAGAATAGCAGAGTAGCACAGTGAACGGAGCAGCCTTGTGTTCTTCAAGACCTAGATCCAAACTTTACATATATATGTGAACATACACACATATTATATCACCCTTAATTAATGCTTTTTGGAGGTTGGTGAATCTTCAGTATAAGTAGCTTTTACTTTCAGTAAGAAAGGACTTTGTTTTAAAAGGTTGAATCTTCTCAGCATAGTTTCACAAACTGACAAAAGGAATACTGGTGTCAATTAGTTGGGTTAATTTCTTTTTTCCATGTGGTTAATTTCTATGCTGGGTTAATTTTGTTTTGGGGTTTCCTTTGTCCAGTCCATAGCATTAGTCAAGTTTTCATATTCTTTCGTTGTTATCATTGTTTGTTTTTCTGTTAGCAAACATTATGGAATGATAATACTTTCATCTTGCACAGGATCTCTTGATAGCCTACTGGGTGGTCCTTCTGAGCAATCACCGCTTTCTAGCGGTGTACTTGAAGCAGCTGGGGGACTCCACAGTCCACAGAGTATTGGGCATGGAGTCAAGAAGATCTACCTTCAAATCTAATCTCACCTGCTTACTGTGTGACCTAAGCAAATCATTTAATATCCGTCTGCCTCCATTTCCTTAACTTTTAAAAGGGGATAATAGTAACTTCTACCTCCCAAGGTTGTTATGAGCATCAAATGTAACAACATTTGTAGAGTTCCTGCCTGGCATGTAGTAGGCACTTAAAAAAAATCTTCTTTCCTCCCTGTCTTCATTTCTGATAAGATACCCACAACAATTCTTCATTTTATGTAGAAGTTAAATGATGATAGGTTATGATTTTGCTGACTGAAAGTCCATCTCACTGGGTTGATAGGGTAGTAAAACGCTCTGACTAGGCTGTCACACTCATTCCATATTAGTAATAAAAGACAGTTGCTTCAGAATCTAGGTCCTCATTCTGGTATATAAGCATTCCTGTGGTCAGTCAGCTGAAGCTTCAAAATTGGTTTCGTGGTGGGAAACTGTCATCAAGATCAATTACCTGCATAGCTAGTTCTCTGAAAACATCACCAGATTTCCCAATCAAGAACCTCTAATTTGCAGTTCCCTCCCTTGGTCCCATCCCATGCCAACTTTTCTGTTCCCATGAGGAATTCCTTTCCAAAAGGAAGTAGCTTCCTTTATAATGAATCCCTTGAATGATTTCTGAAGACTCAGACTTCAAAGGAGCATATTGGACTGGTCACTAAACTTCCCTACTTCTCAATTCTCTCATTTGTCTCAATAAATAAATAAATGCATCAATTAAAATTACAATAGCATTTATATGAGATTTACATATATCTCAAATGATCCTCAGAACAATCTTTTCAGGTAGATACTGTCACTCCCCATTTTACAGGTTGGGGTAGCTGGGTGGTGGTACAGTGGATAGAGCATTAGGCCTGGAGTCAGAAAGTCTCATCTTCTAGAGTTCAAATATGGCCTCAGACACTTAGCAGTTGTGTGACCCTGGGCAAGTCACTTGACCCTGTTTGCCTCAGTTTCCTCATCTGTAAAATGAGCAGGAAAAGAAAATGCTAAACCATTCCAGTGTCTTTGCCAAGAAAACCCTAAATGGGGTCACGAAGGGTACAACTCAAAAAAAAAATGACCACAGAAAAAACTAACAAGAAAGTATCCTTGCTGAAGGGATTATGATCCTAAAGGCTAGTCACCTTCAAGCAGACAGACAAAAAGGGAAAGGGCCCTCTGGCACTGCTTGGATATAGGCATATAGGCAAAGGAAAACCAATGAATATGGGGCACAGCTTCAAAAATTGGCTTCCTTTCTTCTTGGATTCCTTTCTTTACAACACAAGAGTCTTTTCTTTTCTAGCCCCTCTATCTCTAAGAATAGGAAGATGAATTAGTTCTGTGGGGCCAAGACCTGGGAAGACCCTTCATTTTCTGAAGGGTAAAGTCAAGAGCATTATGTGACTTTCTCAGTCACTGCATCTTATTGTGGAGAAGTTCTACACCTTCTGGACAGCTGTGAAAACAAATTTTGTTTAGGGATAAAAGACTTTGGAGATAAGAGAATAGAAAATATTTCTGAATGTCTAGATAAGAGTAATTGGGGAGAGTCCCTAAGAAAGAACTCTTTAAGATTGTTTTTAAACACAGTTCTACCATCCAAGAGATTTTTACACTATCTGCTTGGGACTCCAGAATCCTTTCAATCCAGTGGATTGATTCAGACTATTGTAATCTATGTGTTAAATTGGCATTAGCCTATGACAAGTGTAGAAAGGGATCAGTTTCACCTTGGAAAGACTTTATCTTTATGGTTTAGTGGTGTTAATTTTGGCCCTTCTTGGTTTTCCTTGCAAATATCAGACTTTGGGTTTGAGGAAGGTACTGAGAAAGGCTATTATTGTTTTGCTCTCATGGAGGGTTACCTCTGGGAACTTTTAGATACCACTTGCGTCTTCCCAAAAGGACCATTTTGTCAGATGTTCCCAAATTTGTTTGGCCTACAGCTCCCTTTTCAAGAAAAAAATTACTCTTCACCCCTGTGGTAATCTACTTTCTTTAACAGTTTTTGTTTTAATTTACATCATTTCAAAAGTATGTAAAATACTTTAATGATGCATTTTGAATTTAATAATTCATTGTAAATTTGTGGTGATTTCCCTACATTGAAATTTTGATGACACAATATTGCATCATGTAACTGTATAGTATTGTATTGTAAATAAGTCATTACACATACATATTACTGCCAATGCATGTTGGACTTCCTGACAACTTGAAACACGCTGGACTGTTGACATTTGCTTGCTAAAACCTGTCAGTGGACTTGACCACTGATCCATTATAACTTGCATTTTGTGTGTTTATTTGGAAAATAGTGTAATCACTACTACTTCAACTCAGTTATGCAACAGATGAAATATGTTCAAACATTTTTTCAAAATGTTCTTCTCTTCTTAGGCTTCTCCCACCCCATTATTTTTATTTAATTCCCCCCCAATTGCACCTGAGGTGTCTAGTTCTATGTGAAATGAGGGAACTAGACTGAGTGGCCTCTGAAGTGCCTTCACCTCTAAATCTAAATTCCATATAGGAGCTACACCTAGGCAAAATAAACTTCAAGATGTCAAAGAGCTGACCAACATCTCTCCTCCACTGAAAGTTTTCATGATAGGGCTTAAGGAAAACCCTTAGGGGACAGATATATTAAATGCAGGCTTTCAACACAACTGGGTAGAACTAGAGAAGAAAAGGCAATAGAGAAATTAATCAGAATAGCCGTTGGTACTTTTCAGCTGGTAGAATTTTATGACAAGGATCTATAGAAAGCAGGGAGATTGTTGGGTAAGATAACACCGAGATTAACCATAACAACATGTTTCTACCCAGATGGCATACCCTAGCCAGCTGTGTCTCAGCAGATGGCCCTGTCAGATTTATGAAGTCAGGAGGGGTTTGCTTTCTATGGGAGGAAGGGAAAGACTTTGGGGAGAAGATGCTGCCAGGTGCCTGGCACCTTGTAGGAGTGGCATACAGGTGGTACTATTTCCATGGGAACATTCTGTCCCATGCTGTCACCCCTCCAGGTGGGAAAGGAAGTAATTAGTTACCATTTCACGAGGTCATTGAGTATAGAGATTCTTTTAAGCATGCAGCTTCTTGGTGAGAAGCAATGAAGGGGGAGTTAGCCATGGTGTAGAGCAGGGGACTGGGAGAGGACAGTGAGTGGTTATGGATTTAACAAAAGCATTTAAAGTGAGAGGCTACATTTTCCTTGAGTCTCTTGGTGTGTCTGTCTGTCTGTGTCTGTGTCTGTGTATGTGTGTGTGTGTGTGTGTGTGTGTGTGTGTGTGTGTGACAGAGAGAGAGAGAGAGAGAGAGAGAGAGAGAGAGAGAGAAGGGGTTCAGGTGTTTATCTTGGCCAGAATTTCTGACACAGCCCTCCCCTGGCTAGTAGCATTTCAGTAATCCTTACTTGAACCATGAAAGTCAGAGGTTGATTCCATTCACTGTGTAATCTGACCAAGATTGTCCTGATTGAGTCATTAAGGGAGACAAGGCAACAACACTCTTAATAGTTGACGAACCTTCAGCAAATTCCTTCATCTTTAAAATGAGTGTATTAATACTTGCTGCTAACTTTCTAGGTTATTAAGAAGATCAAATGAGATCATTTATATTGAGTATTTTCTAAGTCTGAAGTTATAGTCGTTTAAAGTTCTATTGTTACCTATTCCAGATGTTTATGTCTCACCCTTAGCAAGTGCCATTGTGACGATACTTTGACACTCCAGTGTCAGAACCAAGTCAGTTTTTCAATTGACTCTGGTATTTCTTAAAGCTCTTCGTGGGATGGAGTTACTAAATTAGCCTGACTCTGCATGAATCATAGGGAAAGAAGAAAGTGAAAGCTAGTCACATGCCTCTGGACTTGGGAAAGGGATAGTGTGGGTGAAAGAAAACAGAAATAATATGGCTGCGGAATGAGGTCACCCCTTGGAGCACACTGTAAACCCCACAAGCTCAAGGCAAAGGAAAAGACTTGGTGTTAGTTAATATGTTGGGGGTGTGGGTTCCCCTTAGCCTTCTACAGTCTTAGAGAAAGCAAATGGATGTGAACCTGCCAGTGACACCTGTCAAATCTCAGTATCAAGAGTGGTTCAGTCTAATAATTTATGTGGCGTATGAAGATAAACACTGAAGTGTTATAGAAATGAACTTCAATGGATCTGTGAGCTCATAGAGTCATAGTTTTAGAGCTGGAGTGAAGCTTAGAAGCCTTCTAGTTCAACCCACTTAGTTTACAGATAAGGACACTAAGACACAAGGAGGTCAAGTGACTAAATGAGTAGTAAGTATCCAAGCTAGGATTTGAACCTAGGTCTTTTGACACCAAAGTCAGGGTACTTTTCTACCAGGTACTCCCTCCAATGCTGTAGGTCTCATCCTATCTATACCTTTTCATCCTGATTCTTATCTTCATATTCTCCTATGTCTTCTCATTCTCCCTCTCCCTCTCCTTCTGCCCTTCCTCCTTCCCCTCCCCCTCTCTCTCTCATACACACATACATTCTCTCACTTGCTCTCTCTCAGTCTCTCCTTTAATTTTGGTACTAGACTGTGATCCCTTTTGTGTAGGAAACTCTCATTTCAGAAATTCCTCCTACCAATGCAAATCAGGAACTGATATCTTTGAAAGATTAAATGATTGTCTAGGGCCACATAACTGGTATATGTCAGCAAAAGAACATGAAGTCAGGTCTCCCTGACCTTGAGAACAGTTTCTCTATTCATCGTGCAATGATTCCTCTCAAATCTCCATCCTTCATGGAAACACAAAAATATAAATATATGAAATATAAATTGCATTTATATGTACATATATGTATATATGTGTGTGTGTGTGTGTATATATATATATATATATATATATATATATATATATCAGTAGTAGTATGTTATAGTAGAGAGTCTTCTGAACTCTACATATAGATTACAATTTTACCCTCCACACTAGTGAACAAGACTTTGATTGAGTTATGTTACCTCCCTTTTCTCTAAGATTATTTCCAGTTTACCCTGTATACATCTTATTTGTGCACAGTTGTCTGGATATCTTCTCTCATTAGACTGTAAACTCCGAGAGCAGAGACTTTTCACCTCTTTGTATTCCCATTACTTAGCACATAGTAGGTGCCTAACAAAGGCTTATAAATTTAACTTGACCTGCTTCTCTGAGTCTATTTCTTCATCTATAAAATGAAGTTAATAATAGCACTGCTCAAATACAGTTGTTAAGAGAACCAAGTAGGATAGTGCACATACATCATTTTAGCAACCTTTAAGCACTAATTGTAAGCCATTATTATAATTAAATGCTTTTTGAGGGTAGGCGTAGGGTTGGAGGGAATTCAGTGCTCTTAGACTTAATAAGACAAACACAAATCTGCTAAGGATTCTCAAACGTGGTTTCCAATATCAAAGATATATTAATCTATCCATTATCCCTTAATCTAGCCATTAACCCTAATACTCGTCCCAACTAGTAAACTGCTCTATTCTACATACAAGGCGCTATTTTTTTACTCACCAAGGAGTTAACCCTGAAATGATCTCTTTTGGACTAACGGAGAATAAAGTAGGCAGAGATGAGACAGCATTGTTCATGATGACTACAGCAAAGGAAACGGAAAGTATAACAATAATAACAAAAATTAAACCAAACACTGTACAATTTAATTGATTAAGCTTGTTCCTGAGGAAGAGATGGGGAAATGCACCTCTATGTCTTCTCTGCAGATAGCATAAAACATAGCATGTTCTCAGATGCAGTTGATGTTTTCCTACAGTGCAGGGCTGGTCATGTCGCCCCTCACACTCAACTCCAGAGCCACTGCAGGATAAAATGCAAAATATTCCATTTGGCATTCAAGGACCTTTCTGGCCTGGCCCCCTCCTACGTTTCCAGGCTCCTTACACCTTACTTCCCGACACGTACTCCATGTAGTAATGCTGTAGTGATGCTTGCCTCCTGGCTATTGCACACACAACACACTCCCTCTATTGGTTCCAAGGATTTGTTTTAAGGCTGTCCTTCATGCCAGGAATGCTCTTCCAATTTTTCTCTGACTACTGACCTCCCTGGGTTTCTTCCCAAGCCCACTAAATTTTACCTTCTGCAGGAACTTTCCCAAACCCTCTTAAATCTAATGCTTCTCTCTGTTAATTTCCTATTTAGCCGGTATATCCTTGCTTTGTATATATTTGTTTCTATATTGTCTCCACCGGTGGATTTTGAGATCCTTAAAGGCAGGGTCTGTCTTTTGCCCCTTTTTGTATTTCCTGCATTTTGCACAGTGCCTGACTATAGCAAGTGTTTAATCAGTGTTTACTGATTGATTATTTGGTATATATGTTTGGTGGAATTGCTTTTTTAAATTCTTTGTTGCAATGTACCTTACTGTGTGGAGGTGCAAAAAGGAATCAATTAGAAAATGAAGGTCGTATAAAAACACAAGTTTTCATGACAATTAAAAAAAAATAAACACACCTACAAAAGTGGGGGGAACAACTAAAATTGTACTGTGAACATTCTCCTAGAATGAATTCAAAGAGCTCCCCAAATCTTGAGGAGAACCCATTTGACAATGATCTCACTTCTCTTTTGGGAAAGGGAAGATTCCAACACCATGTGGGGGAAGCACATCATGCTTGAGGATGTTATTAAAAATAAATCTAAGGAGCCACGTGAAAGAATTAGTAGCACTTGGACCCCATCCAAATTGGCAGCCTCAGAATTGCTGTTCCTGATAAACAGTGATTCTAGTTCCAGCTTATTTTGAGAAATTTCAAGTTCTCATCTTTGATAATAAAACAAGTCCTTTTGATTCTTTCCCAGGCCCCAGATTCAGAATAATCTTTTCTTTATTTGTTCTATCCATCTCTGTTGTTGTTATATTTAGTTTTTTAGATTTGAGACTGTATGGTGGAAAGAACCCCAGACTGGAAATTGAAAGAATAGCATCCTAATCCCAGCCCCACCAATGCAGTTGCACAACACAAACTGGCCACTTCCACCTCTTGTGTCCCAGTTTCTGTATCTGCAAAATGAAGACTCTTCCAGTCTTTGTGTTCTATGATCCTAGAAATGTTTGAATCCAATCATCACTTTAGGGTTCAAAAAGACCTTTGAGATCACCTAGAGTTCAACTCCCTCATTTTATATACATGGAAATAAGACCCAGAAAGGATAAGTGGTCACACAGGTAGACAAGAGGGGTTACAGGTTTTGAACCCAGGTTCTTTGATTCCAAAGACAGCAGCTTTTTTCATATACCAGGTAGCTTCCCAATTAGAAAGACATTGGTATATTTATTTTGACCTAAAAGTGATTCCTTGAGGCAGGGAAATGGGCTTTGACTCAGGCATACATGGTTTAAATCCCACCTCTAACACCTGCCAGCCACATGACTCTGGGTTAGTCATTTAACATCTCTGTGACTTTAAGACATCTGGTAAATCAAAAGAGAATTGGTATCTTTTCTGGCTCCAGGTAGTTCTAACACTGATAAAATAACAGAACCTTGGCATATTCAGTTAAAAGCTAATTCTGAATTGTAAGGAAGTCTCAATATGTGGAATGGCATGTATCATAGCTCTGGTAGTATAATGAAACAAGAATATTTGAAATATCTTAAGGATGGAAACGGAGGAAAGGTCTCCAATACTAAGAAATAAAAGCAGTGTTGCCTTTTAAAACTATCTATTCTATAGTACAGATGCTCAAGATGCTTTCAAATTAATTTTAAAAATTATTCTATTGACCTAAGACATCCTTGGGCACTATTCTGTTAGAATGTGCATCTTATTTTCCTTCTAATTTCCATTCTGGAAAGAAGAAATAAATTTCTGAGTCCAAATGTTAAGAACAAACTTGAATACAAACTAGGTTAAGACTGAAACTCAGAATGGAAACTTTCCTGAAGTTATAAAATCCTCAAGGGTACCATGAAATCGCTCTTGGTGGAAACTACAGGTTGAAACTGGGATTATTCTGAACCTATGGTCATTGGCTTAACTGGAGTCTTTAAATAGATGACATAGACCTTTGAGATTTGCAAAGCACTTCACATACGATCTCATTTGAGGCTCTTCACAGAATGACTGAGCTAAGTTCTATAAGTGTTGTTTATGCTCGATAGAATGTAAGCTACTTGTGGCCAGGGACTCTATTTTTTTAATCTCTGTAGCCATAGTAAGTACCCGATACATACTCTTTGGTTGTTTTCTATTTCTGTATTACAAATGAAGAAACTGAGGATCAAAGAGGTTAAATGATTGAGTCATGGTGACAATAGCTTATAAGCATCAAAGCACGGTCTACAAACATGTACAAGAGAGAGAGAAGAGAGGAGGAAGAACAATGTTTTAATAAAATAGATTCCTTTTTATAATCTCATGTATTTTGTTTTTGCATATAAGCATACAGTCAGACACACTGTACCTTGATTCCAACACAATGATATCATTTTCATCCTCTCCAAAAACAAAGTACAATAACCAATGACCATTCACCAACCATTTATTAGTTATCTTTTAGGTTTAAAGCATACAGATCCCTTTATTACTCTTACATTGCCTAGACAACTTCTTTCTTTTTCTTCTTCTTTACTTTTCCAGTGCTTTTCAAGAAGCATTTCTAATTTGTGCAATGGAATTCACCATATCACTAAAGAAAAAATGTTCTCCATCTACATAAGGGATAATGAAAATTTCTAACATTTTTATACCCCTCACTATGTTTCAGATACCGTGCTAAGCACTTTATAACTATTATCTGATTTGATGCTTACAACAACCCTTGGAGTTGAGTGTTATGATTATCCCTATTTCACAGATAAAGAGACTGAGGCAAACAGGCTAAGTGACTTGCTCCGGGTCACACAGCAAGTGTCTGAGGAAGGATTTGAACTCTGGTCTTCATGACTCCAGGCCCAGCTCTCTGTCCACTGTGCACCACCTAGTTTCAAAGTCAGCTAGCCTTTGCCATTTCTGAATCATCCATCGAAACTGACTTAAATGTTGCTGCTACCCCGCAAGGCTACCTTTCTTCTGGTGTTCTATTGGAGGAGATCAAAATAGAGAAATGGACAGGGGAAACACAGTAGGTGATATTATTATTCAGTAGTTACTATTACTTCATTTCCTATTTCATGATGAGGAGAATAGATGGTAAAAAGGATACATACACATTTTAAAATGCAGAAATTTAATGGGAAAATACATGAACATATTATGTTATTCCATCAGCAAATACAATTGCCATCTATGCCTTATGGGTTTCTTAAGAATGACCACCTGTGATTTCAGTTAATGTAGCTCACCCATTTGCTAATTGGTCACTGAATGAACATCAACGGCAACCTTGCATGCATTACCAACTTCTTGTTCCAGTGGATTCAAAGTTCAATGGATTGGTGGTTTCATTGATAGGGGAGTTACCTCAAGGCAATTTTTCCATGCCCACACATCTTGAGGACTCTTGTTGATGTCCTCCTGGTTGGGCATCCCTCACTTTCTCCTGACAAATACATAATATTGCTAAAGAATGAATTATTTTTTACAGCTACAGTTTTCTTGGAGTTCTGGAAGAGGAGGAGGGCTGTGTTGACCTATGACTGGGACCTTATTGACTGGGAAGAGGAAGAGGTAAGCAGTGATGGAATTAGGAATTTTTGTGTTTGGAACATATCAACTTGGGAGAGAGTAATATAATAATGCAGAAGACAGTCTGAACCCAGGTGAAGTTTCACCAAGCCTGGCCTGGCCAGTGCGTCCACGGAAGTTGAGAGGGAAGGCAAGCACCAGAGAGGGCATCAAGGTGGACAAGACCCTGAGAAAACTATCACATCCCAGGGAGGATGGTCACTTTGAAAAGGAAATATACCATTTCCATGTTGTTATCCTGGGGTTAAACCCTAGTTACTACATAGTTATGTGTTCTGGAGACAATACATTCCAAAGAAAGGATGGCAATGGGATTGGAGTGGTATCATGGGGATTATTCAAGCTTATGATTCCTGGTGGGTAGAATTTTACATGAATGCAGGTATTTCTCAAGTAGTTAGTAATGCATGCAAGGTTGCCATTGATGTCCATTCACTGATCAATTAGCAAATGAGTGAACTGCATTAACTGAAATCACAGGTGGTCATTCTTAAGAAATCCATATGGCATAGATGGCAATTGTATTTGCTGATGGAATAACATAATATGTTCTATGTATATTTCCAGTTTTACCTTGACTTCTGAAAAATTTATACAAATGAAAAGTGTCTTAACTACTTGGAATGTGTTTTCAGAGATAGGTGATGTGGTTGATAGAATACTGGGGCTTGGAGTCAATAACACCTGAGTTCAAATCCTTAATTGCACATTAATTGACTGTGTGACCTTGGCCAAGCCACTTCACTACTCTCATTCTTAGTTTACTCATACATAAAATGGGGATAAAAATTGTATTACTTCAGATGCTTAATGTATCAAATGAAACATAATATACAATATGTATAAAGCACTTTTCTAACCTTACAGAGTCATATAAATATTAGTACTTAATATTATCATTGTTTTTGAGAAAAACAGTGACTCCTCTTGCCAAGTTATAGGTGTTTCATTTTTAAATAGGCAAAATTCTTGACTTTCTCTTAATAATAGCTTTTATGAAAATATTTACAGAGTTCATGACTTAACTCTCAAATATTAACTTGCCATCTCTTTCCTAGGAAAATGTTCGCCCCCAGTTTGAAAGAAAGTATGCCCAGGTAGAAAGAGTGAATCCCATCACAGGAAAACCCGAGCCTTACCAGCCCTTCATGGATAAACTCCTTCGACTTATGATCTCCATATTAGGAATATTCTTAATGGTAATGTCAGAACATTAACATCCATGGCTTTTCCCAAGCAAGATACTCTAAGGGAGATAGAATTCCACATCCAGTAAGAATTGCAATATTTCTGTGGGAGCAATTGATTGTGGCACCTTGAATATCTAATTGAATATATCCATTAAATATACATTGGGTTATTGGGGGATTAGCAAGGGTGGGGGTAGAATAGAGACTTGTAAAAGTTATAGAATTATTCTGAGGATGGTAGTTATGCTGCTTAGAATCAAGACCTCTTTGTGGATATCCACTGTGTGAATAAGGTGGAGAAATGAAAATTCCTTAAAATACAACATCTCTGCTAATAATATGTATCTGATGTTACCCTGTAATCTGGAGTGATTTGCACAGAGAATGTCCTTCACCATGATTCATTTTAAAAATATTTATTCAGCACCTACTGTGTTCAAGGCAGCTTATTAGGTGCTGAGAATAAGACAAGAATGAAAAAGTTTTGATTTGCTATAATGTAAGTTCTTCCAGAATAGATTTTGTTTCATTCTTTGTGGTGGAATCCCCAGAGCCTAATTAAGTGCCTGACACATAGTAGGCACTTACTGAATGATTTCTTCTAATAGAACAGGGGTATTGAGCCTTCTTTGAGTCATGGATCCTTTCACAATTTGATGAAGACTGTGGATTCCCAGATTAATGCTTTTAACTATATAAAACTAAATATAAATGGAAAGCATTTATATTGGAATACAGTTGAGCAATAATTACTACATTATATGGTTATCAGTTTAAATTGAATGATGATTATAGATTTTTTTTCTAAAACATTGCATGGATTCCATATGAATCAGTTTAACTATGACATGTTCAACGGTATCATCTATTACTTGAGATAGAAACAGAGTTTATTGTGTCTCCTTCCTCCCTCAAGAGCCTGCTCCTCTCCCTGGGACTGGGGGCTTGGTGTGTGAGGCACAAGCTTGGTAGTGATTTTCCGTTCTTGTCTCTCCCAATCCAGATTTCTTTGGTGCTCACCACCGTCTTTGCCGTCGTGGTTTATCGTCTGGTGGCCATGGAGCACTTTGCATCTTTCAAGTGGTATTTCGTCAAAAAATACTGGCAGTTTGCCACATCAGGGACTGGAGTCTGCATCAATTTTGTGATCATCATGTTTCTAAATGTTGTAAGTGTTTGTGATTTTTTCCCACCTGTTTGGAGAAGACAAGAATTGGTGTAACTTCTCTTCACTTTTACTTTATTCATAGAGAAGTCAAAATAGAGCCACACACTATGTCAAGCAAATAAAACTTCATTCTAGCTCTGTGATCTTGGGCCATGTCACATAACCTGTGCCTACCTCTATTTCCTCATCTGTAAAATGAAAAGAAGAGTAACACCTACTTCCCAGAGTTGTTGTGAGGATAAAATAATATAATGTTTGGAAAGTGCTTTGCAAACCTTAAGGAGCCATATAGATGCTAGCTGTCTATATTATTAGTAGTACTTGCATTTCAGCCATTCACATTTCAGACCTCTCTGTGCTTCAGTTGCAGTTAAAAATGAGAGACTTTGACACAGTAGCCCATTAGGTCCTTCAGACTTCAGCACCGTGCTCGTAAGACTCTCTGAATTCTTGTATTCTATGGACTTGATGGATGAATAACCTTGCGTGTTCTTCTGCTTACTCTGTATATGACCTTGGGTTTGTCATTTAACCCCAGTGAGTTTCAGGTTTCTCATTTGTAAAGTTTGGGCTTATCATGCCAATTCTACAGTTACTATGAGGAGCAAAGATAATGTATGTATAAATCATGAAGGGCCCTATAAATGGAAGTTGCTGGCATTATTGTCAGATTTAAATGAATATCCCTTCTTTCTTTAAGAGGATTAGAATCTAACAAATCACAGATGAGTCACATAGAGAATTGCATAATTACTGAGCATATAAATATAATTAAGTATATCCAATGAGATGATATGGATAAAACACTTTGCAAAATTTTAAAATACTCTATAAATTTTAGCCATTATGATGGTGATTATTATCCTATTATGGCACACTGAGTATTAGATCAGAATAGGAGTGGAAAGATTGGGAGGGAGGGGAGGAAGAGAGGAATAAGGAACATTAATTTACATATTCTTCAACCATTCACCAAGCCTTAATAATAAGTACTTAACACTTATTAATAATGCATTTTAGTAACTTCCTATGTGTCACTTACTCTGCTCATGTCTGAAGATGCAGGAGATTTAGACCCACACAATCCCTGCCCTCAAGGAACTTACATTTGACTAAGTGAAAGGTCAAAAGGAGAAGGGGAATTACGTCATGCCCTCTATTAAGTCAATGTAATTTGAGGGAAAAGCACTTATAAACTAGAAACAGTTTTGCAGATCTTGTGACACTTGAACTGAATCTTGAAGAAAGATCAAGAGAAGGAGAGACAGGCTTAGGGAAGGAGGCTAGGCAGAGTGGACAAGGAGTTAATCAGCAAAGAGGCAGGATTTCACCATAATTAATAAGCAAGTTCAAGGAAATGCCTACAGTATAAACAGACCTGCTTTCATTATAATAATGTATGTATACATACTACTAGTATTACACACATATACGCTAGCTACACACATATATATATGTATATATACACAGACACATATATACAGAGACACACTAGATATATATATATATATATATATATATACAGAGACACAAACACACACATATATACACATAGACACATATATACACTAGCTACTAGCTAGTATACCAGCTATTATATATGTGTGTATATATATATACATATGTATGTATATATATGTGTGTGTGTGTGTATATATATATATATATATATATATATATATATGTATATGCTTGTGTTTGCATATAGATATAAAGTGTTTTAAGGTTTACAAAGCACTTCACAACTATGTCCTGCTCATGATAACCCTGGGAGGTAGGTATTATCTTTATTCTCACTTCACAGATAAGGAAACTCAGGAAGAGAGAAACTCGATGCCTGGCTCAGGGTTACACAGCTCCTACGTGTCTGAGGCTGGGCAGTAGAAACAAGACCAGGGTCAGAATGGGAGGACCTGGGTTTAAATTCAGCATCTACTACATATGAAATCCTGACTTTAAGCTTATCTGCTCTAGACCGCAGTTTTTTCATCTGTCAAATGAAGGGGTTAAACTAGATGTCCTCAAGGGCCCTTCTAGTGCTAAATGTATGACCCTGTATTTCACTAGAACACAAGGCTCAATATACCTTGTAGACCAGTGGTTCTCAACCTCTGGGTCGTGACCCCTTTGGGGGTTGAAGGACCTTTTCACAGCGGTCACAGGGGTCGCCTAAGACCATTGGAAAACACATTTCCAATGGTCTTAGGAACCAAGACACCACTCCTCTTTCCATCTCCAGGTAGGTCCGCCCATATGCAGATACGCCCACATACAAGTATTAAAGGGTCGCGGCATTAGGAAGGTTGAGAACCACTGGTGTAGACCAAGCATTAAGTGAGATGACCCTAAAGTGGCTCGAGATCTTGTTTAATGTCATGTACATAATAATATCACTGCTGTTCCCATTTTGCAGATAAGAATACTGAACTCAATGTTCTCTTCACAGTCTGATGGAGAGATGATTGTTTCTGAGCTCAGAGCACCTGGTTTAAAGTCCTGCCTTTAATGCTTAACATCGGGGTAGTGTTGGCCAAATCATTCAACTTCTCTAGACCTCAGTCTCCTCATCTGTAAAATGAGCAAATCAAAGGCATGAAGAGGTTCTTAACCTCTTTTTCTATCATGGACCCCTATCATAGTGTGCTGAAGCCTATGACTCTTTTCTAGGTATATGTTTTAAAAGGTATGAAATAAAATATATAAAGTTTTAAGGAAAACCAATTATGTTAAAATAGATGTATCAAAAACTTTTTATTAAGAATCCACAGACTTCTGGCTAAGAACCCCTAGACTAGAGGGTCTCTAAAGTTCCTGGTTCCTGGCTGGTTGCTTTGTCTGCTTCCCTAGACTGCCTTTTTAGGGAGTGGTATAATTTCTAGGCTACTGAATGCAAATCTTTGCCCAGATAAGTCTTGAATCCAAGGTCACAGACCTTGGAATATTCAGTGCAAACTCTTGGCTCATAGATTGGGATATATGAATTACATCTGGGAAGGAGTTTGGAAAACAAAACCAGCCTAGCAATTACTTTCTTTTGTGACTTCTGATAGTAAATAGTTTACATTTTCTAAAGGCTCTTTGGATTCTGACTTAGTGTTACTTCTAGAACTGCCTCAATCCAAAGGGGGCAATTATTTACCTCAACAAAACCTGAAAAGGTTGTTTGCTTTTTCCTTACTGAAAAGCTCTGTGATATAATGGAACAAATGAGAAGATCTGACAACAATTTTGAGTTTGCTACTAACTCCCTGTGTGACTTTAGGCAGTTTTCTCTGGGTCTCACTTTTCTGACCTAAAAACAGAAGTCACTAGGTAATGGATAACTAAGATACTTTCAGGTCTGGAACTTATGATAATAATAACATAGGCTGGATTTTCTAGGACAGTCCTAATTCAAATCTTCTCTTCTGTCATCCCTCTAAGACAGTGGTTCTCAACCTTCCTGATGTCGCAACCCTTTAATACTATTATGTGGGAGTACCTGCATGTGAGCAAACCCGCCTGGAGATGGATAGAGGAGTGGTGTCTCGGTTCCTAAGAGCATCAGAAATATGTATTTTCTGATGGTCTTAGGCAGCCCCTGCGACCCCTGTGAAAGGGATGTTTGACCCCTAACAGGGTCGCAATCCACAGGTCAAGAACCACTGCTCTAAGATAACATATCTGCAAAATTGCAATATATTGAACCAAAAAAAAATAGCCTTTTGATATTACAATAAAAATATGCATTTTGTAAAAAAAAATTGAGAGTCATATGAAATGGAGAATCATAGGCTGAAGAAAATTTGTGATTTCTTATGAAAATTTGAGAATTTTAGTCTGTTAGATAAACTTGGATCTAGTTAGATTGGGAGTATGGAAAGAACATTGGGATTTGAATCTAGGAGACTTAGGTTCAAATCCTACTTTGATCCATACTAACACCATGGACAAGTCTCACTAAGTCTCATTTTCCCCATCTACAAATGGAAACACGTGTATATGGATGTGTATGTGTGTACATGTGTATGTATGTGTGTATATGTATGATATATGTATACACTTATATTCATGTGTATACATGTGTGTAGGCATTTTTGTATATGTTGAATATTTATACTTCACTCAACCTCTATTTGCCTCAGTTTCCAAAAATGAGAATAATAGCACCACCCTCTGTTGTTGTGAGGATCAAATGATATAATATTAACAGAAAGAACCTAGTACAGAGCCAACCTAGCACACAGTAGACTCTTTATAAATGCTAGTTGTTGTTACTATTATTATATAGATATATACATATATAAGAGTATACATTCATGTATATATGTATACATGTGTATGGGTGTGTGTATGCATGTATATATATGCTTTATATGTGTATAAATAACACACTGGACCTAGACACCAGAAGGCCTGAGTCTATTATATGTAGGATGCTCAATGTCTATTAACAAGAGTAACACATTTCTATAATACTTCATATGTAGTGTAGGATCAAAGAATCCTCTGCCTAGGATGATGAATTTGAGATCATTGAATCAGCCTCTCCATTTTACAGATGAGGAAAACCATATTCCAGAGAAGCTAAGCCTTGATTCATTAACTCTATAGCAGAGCTAGATTTGAACTCAGGTCCTTTGATTGCTAATTTAGTATTCTTCATATTACCCAGTGCTGACTTTCTCATGACGATAATCCTAGCTATCCTCTATGTGGCACCATAAGGTTTGTTATGTGTTATAGAATCCTCCAAGCAAGCTTCAGCCAAAGTCTCTTGGGTTGAGATCTAGGAAATGCTTCCAGATATTCCCAGCATCTAGTTGTGAGACATTTCTATTTAAGTTAATTTCAAATACAAGTGAGTTAATTGTAAAATATAGATTATAGAGTGTCACTGCTTTGTCATAGCCCTTGTAGGGACTGGCCCTATGCTTTCATTGGTCTCGGGCACCCCTGTTAAGAAAGCTATCAAGGCAGGTTGGCAACACCTCAAAAACTTAGTCTTCGAAAATTCTGAAAGTAAACACCTTGTTCAATCACCTGACCAACACGCTTTTGAGGTGAAACTCTACTCAGGTATTCATGATGCCAAGGTGAGACGCTCTACTCACTGTCATAAAACGAGGCTTTGATGGCCTTGATGGGATATTTTCAGTAGTCAAAATTACTTTCAGCAATTATTCATGGTTGACCCTCAGTTGATTCTTGTAAACAGAGAATGGTGGAGATATTACTTCTAATCTCCCTGTGTGGTCATTTGTATTCTTCAGCTGATTCTTATGTCCTACTAATGTATGGTGTATGTGTATACGTGTATGTATGTATATATGCATGTATGTATGTATGTATATATTATGGAAACACATACATAATACCTACACACAATTTCTATTTCTTTTGAGGTTATTCACCAAAACCTCTCCCTTGTCCCTACCCCCTCACATTACCCAGGTACTTTTTATTACTGTCTCCTCCTTTACTTCTCTCTGCCATGAGATGGCTATTCTTACAAAAGCACACTCTCCTACATATACAAGTGATCCTATTCCCTCCCATCTTCTCTAACAGATTGTTCCCTGTATCATTCCCATTCTCTCATTTATCTTCCATCTCGGCCTGTCTAATGACTGGTTTCCTATTTCCTATAAATTTGCCTATGTCCCCACAATCCTCAAAACCCTCAGTTGATCTATCCATCCGCCATATTCATATCTCTCCTCCCTTTTGTGGCTTGACTCCTTGAGAAAGCCACCTACAATATATGCCTTCTCTACAGCCTGGCTTCCAACTTCATCATTTGACCAAAATCATTCTCTCCAAAGTTGTTCACGATCTCTTAACTCCCAAATGTAATGAACTTTTACCTCTTCTCTTCATTCTTGACTTCTCGGTAGCCTTTGACATTGTAGATTACATTCTTCTCCTTAATAGTCTCTTCTCTCTAGGTTTTAGGAATTCATTATCTTTCCCTCCAATCCTTCCCTGCTTCCTAACTTTCTATTTCTGTGGGAGGGTATCACCATCCTCCCAGTCACCTAGGCTCACAACCTAGATATCATCCTAAAAACTTCACTTTTTCTCATTTGTCTTCATAGCCAATCAGCTGCAACGGTCTTTCGATGTTACCTTTGTGACATCTCTTGCATCTACCCCCCTTCTTTGTTCTGATTCTGCCACTACCCTGATGCTGGCTCTTATTGCCTGATACTTCTACAATTTTAACAACCTGCTGGTTGTTCTGTATAGCTCAAGTCTCTTCCCTATTCCATTCCATCCACCATCTTTATTGTCAAAGTGATCTTCCTCAAGTACAAGTCATCTTGTTACTTACCTTCTGAGTGCATGAGGGAGGGCCTGGAGGGAAAGAGAGAATTTGGAACTCAAAATTTTTCTAAAACTGAGTGTTAAAAAAATGGAGGACAAAGAACCCAAAAGAATGTAACCTTCCTGAGAGCCGGGACTGTCTTAATTTTATATTTATACCTCCAATATTTGTATCACAGTACTGTGACATAGTAAGTGCTTAATAAATTCCTCATTCATTTATTTTAAAAAAAAATATGGGTCAGACCATGTTACCCTCTCTGCTTTAGTGGCTCCCTATGAAATCTAGGATCCAAAATCCTCTTTGGCTTTTAAAGCCCTCCATAATCAGACATCTTCCTTCCTTCACAGTCTTCTTACAACTTGAGCTATTTATCAAATAAGTTTACCCATTTCCCAGCTCTGGGAATTTTCATTGACCATTCCTCACCCCTGGAATCTTCTCTCTCTTCATCTCTGCTCCTCTGACCTCCTTCAAGTCCCAGCCAAAATACTACCTTCTACAAGAAGCTTTTCCTGATTCCCCTTAATCCTAGTGCTCTCCCTCTGTTAATTATGTCCAATTTATCCTGTCTTTAGCTTGTTTATGCCTAGGTGTTAGCATGTTCTTTCCCCCATTACACTGTGAGAACCCTGAAAATTGGGATGATTTTTTACTTTGTCTCTCTACTACCTGATACCTAGTAGGAACTTAATAAATATCTCTTGACTTATCCATTGTCTTTTACAATAAAAGGATATAATCAGAGGAGGAGAAGGAACACAATGGCTCTTAAAATTGGCATAGCTTAGGGATCATAGCATTAAAAGTCATAAGGATTCTTCAAGGTCATGTAATGCAAAACTCTCATTTTATAGAGAATAAAGTCTAAGAGAAGTTAAGGGACTTACCCAAGGTCACTCAGGTATGTAAATGTAGTGCCAAGATTTCAACTTAGATCTACTGACTCTGAATCACTTATTCTGTTATTTGGGATTTTTTCATCTATATGTTCTCTTATGTAAATGATTAAAATTTGACTTTATCCCCATTTTTCAGGTAAAAATATTTAGCAAGTCACCTGTCAAGAGAATGATTTGTGCTTCAGTTTCTTCCTCTCTGAAATGAATAGGATGAACTCAGTGCCAATCTAAGATGGAGGCCAGTTCTAAGTCCTATAAGAGGGGGACAACCTGTGGCCTTGAGGCCACATGTGGTCCTCTAGGTCCTCAAGTGTGGCCCCAAGGCCACAGGTTCCCCACCCTGTAACCTATATTGACGTTTAAAACTGGTGCCCACCTAGGTTTGCTTGATAAATATTGGGCACATTAGTAATTAAGTCATACTATATCTCTTTCTAAATACCTTTATCAAAAGGATAGTCATACCTGGGTTCCCTCACTCCTGTTCTCTAAAGTGGAGAGTATCAGACAAGGGCTTTCAAAATGTCTTTTAAAGTTTCATAAAAAGCATCCAATGCTCTTGTAAGGCCAGTGGTGTTGGCTTTCCTGCCAGCCCTGACATGTCTCTTTGTTAATTAACTGAACATTGAGGCTTACTAATGATGTAAAAATGCAGGGTAAGTAGGAGTTTCTGCCTAGCTGCATAAGTCTAAGAGATACTGTGCCATCTCAAAGGAAATGAAAAGCAGCCAAACCAATGAAGTTCTTCTGTCTTTAAAGTCACGGGATTCACTAGGTTTTTAGCCATTGTGTTGATTTCATTGTAAGAATGCTTGATCTTTAAGGAACCAGAGTGCAGAGAACTTGGAATGAGCCTAAAAGAGCTCTTGGAACATTGAATGGTAGAGCTATAAGGGATCTTAAAACATTGAATATCAGAATGGAGAGGTATCTTAGAATGTGGAATTTCAGCTGGAAAGAACATAGAGCTAAAAGAAGTGATAGAAAAGAGTGCTTGGACTGAAAAGGCTCTTGGAACATAAGGTGTTAGAACTGAGAAATACTTTACAATATCGAATGGCAGAACATTGGAACAAGAAATGTAGAATATTAGAGCTTTGAGAGACCTTAAGACATAGATCATAGCTAGAAAGGACATAAAGACTTGCAGTGCGCAAATTAGAGCTGGAACATATCTTAGAACCTTGAATGTTAGCACTGAGAGCCATAAGAGTGCACTGAGGGTGGCCCAGATGTGTAGATACATCATGAAATGAGCATTACTCTTGAACCTTTCCTCTGAGGGAAACTGCAAGTCACATCCTGCTCACACTAAGGTGGTAGGGGCCTTAGAAATCACTTTGTGAGGTACATAATGTGCATGTAAAAGTAATAATCATGACTTTATTGGGTACACATTTTGCATGTGATCAGTGAGAGGAGCCCTGGTTGGTGGAGAAGACATATGTGATCATTCTTTATTTGTTTGTTTACATCTGAAAAGGGGCAGCTTGTGGAACCAGTAAAACCTGGGTTCAGGTGCCATCTCTGACACATACTGGCTTTGTAACCATGGGCAATTCAGTTAATATCTCGGTCTCCTAGGCAACTCTCTAAGAAAGATATTGCAAAAGAAGGAAATGTGCATTTACTAAGTATTTATTATATTCCAAGTTCTGTGTTAAGTACTCAGGGTGTTAATACAATCAAAAAGACAGATAGACATTGGTAGAGGGAGGGGGTTTCATAACCCAAAATTTCCCTGTTGTTGTTGAGTTGTTTCAGTGATATTCAACTGCTCACGATTTTTATTCAGGGTTTTCTTGGCAAAGAAAAAAAAAACTAGTTTGCCATTTCCTTCTCTAGTTCATTTTACAGATGAGGAAACTAAGGTAAATGGGTTAAGTGACTTGCCCAAGGTCACACAGTAAGTGTTTGATTTTGAATTTGAACTCAGGTCTTCCTTACTCCAGGATTGGCCCTCTTTCCATTGTACCACGTAGAGTTCCCTCTGCTACTAAAATTATAGGTCTAGTCCAGGGGTAAGGATCCTGCAGCCTCAAAGCCCCATGTGGCCCTCTACATCCTGAAGTGTAACCCATTGACTAAATCCAAACTTCACAGAACAAATCTCCTTAATAAAAGGATTTGTTTCATAAAACTTGGACTCAATCAAAAAGCCACACCAAGGACCTAGAAGACCAGATGGAGCCAGTGTGGTAGATGAAATAACTCTGGCCTTGGAGTCAGAGAACCCGAGATTCAGTTCTATCTCTGCTAACTACTATCTGTATTACTCAGGAAAGCAATTTAACTTCATTAGGACTCAGTTTTTTCATCTGTAAGGTAAGGTAAGCTCCCTTCTAGCTTTAAAAGACCTAGGTCTCAAAGATCCAAAACTATGGATATGCCTTTCAGGGGTTCAGATTGCAATCCATCCCTGTCTTCTCTGTCTATGTGACTCATTCGTATCTTCCCATAGCACAGCATGTTGGAAGCCTTTGGTTTTGTTTTTTAAAAAAAGTATAGATTACACAATATTAAGATTGGTGAAAGGAGAGATGACTTCTAGGGATAGGACTGGAGGCAGGTTTCGTAGAGGAGGAAAAATTTGGCTAAATCTTGAAGGAGGGATAAGATGTCAGCAGGTAGAAATGAGGAGAAGAAAGGGCATTCTAAACTTAGAAAACACTCCCTTCCTAAGGCTCTACTGAAGTGATGATATATGAAATAATGTCTGTAAAATGCTTAGCATGGCGCCTCATACATAGTGTGAACTAGGAAACAAGTGAGACCAAAAGTGCCAAGGTGGGAAGATGTTCCCTTGCTTTATTTCTTTACAACTCTTCAAATTACCTATTAAAAGCTATTCTGGCTTAGAAATTCAGTGTTACCTCAAGTCTTCCAGGGATCACGCTGCTTACATTTTGTAAAATACTACATCAAGAGAATAGTCTAGTAATTTAAACTTCTACTCTATAATCCTGATTGCAAATGTTCAGACCTTGTTGTTTAAAAATCTGTTCTGAAGACTTTTCTTTTTTCAGTTTCAAATCTGAACTTTCCCCCAGTGAATCAAATACTGGTTATTACCCTATGTTAACACTGGTTCCCTCTTTTAACTGCAGGTCTATGAAAAAGTGGCTTATTTCCTCACCAATTTAGGTAAGCACTTGGTTATTACTGCATTCACAATAAACGATTTAACAGAATAGATGGTATAAACATACCATTTTTTTCCATTATGAGGACATTTTGATTTGATTGTTTAGCTCTAAAGAAATACACTTGAAGCATCCCTTTAGGCATGGTTCAGAGATATTCAGTAACAGCACACTTGGCTTCCATTGGCAAGGATGTTCCAGGAATGGTTTGGGGATTTTAGTCACTCTTCCTAGCTGCAAAAGGACCAAAGCAGGGAGTCATTGTGAGAGGAGAGGGGAGTGGGAGCAAACATTCGTAATGGAGGCATGGCCCAGGTCTCTTTCCATGCCTTATGGTCTCTTTAGAAGCATCATGGCCTGTGAAGATTCTCACCTTCTGGTGCTGCTACCACCTTGATCATTTTAGTCCTCATCTCTGATAGATTTCCCCATCTCTGAAATAAGTACATTGCCCTGCAAACAGTAGATACTTAAGTGTTGTTACATGTCATTGATTGAAAGAGGTGAGGGATGGGATTGGATGACTACTAAGATCTTTTGTAATTCTAGGCCCCATGATCTAGATATGACTAATACAGTATTAACAACCATGGATATCTCACAACCTCTTGGGATCCTCACCATACTTTGAGGGCATGGGAATAGATGGGAGGAAAGAAGAAAGAAAACAGACCTCCGAATCAATGAGACAGGTTCACAGGCCCCCTCTGACACCTGCACTGACTGGTTATTTGATATTGGGCAGTCACATACTTCCAAGTTAGTACCTCCAATAAACTCAAAGAGTCTAAATTACGAAGCCAGAGCATATCTGCATTGAAAAGGGGAAGAGGGAAAAGAATAACCATTTATAGAGAGCCTACTGTGTAAAAGGCAGTGCTTAGTAGTGCTTTACAAATATTATTTCATTTGATCCTCCCAACAGCTCTGTGAGGCAAGAGAGAGCTGTTGGCTCAATGCCATCGGGCCTGGGATCAGGAAGACCCAAGTTCAATCTGGTCTCAGATGCTGGCTAACTGTGTGACCCTGGACAAGTTACTTAACTTTTGTTTCTCTCAATGAAAGCATTAACCTTGCACAGTTGCTGTGAGGCTCAAATGTGACATCTGTTAAAAACAAATGTAGTTGGGCACAGTGCCTGGAACATAGTAGGCTCAATTTATAAACACTTACGCCTTTTCCTCCTCCCCCTTTCCAATACAGATAAACTACTGTTCTACAACTTAGAATCTTAAAGAATCTATCTGAACTACTGGGAAGTTAATAGAGCTTATCTCACAGGGTTATCTGAAGGATCAAAGGAGATAAAATTTGTAAATAGCTGCTTAAGAAAAAAGTACCTAGCACCTGGTAGGCACCAAAAAAAAATACTTATTCATATGCCAGAGATGAAATTAGCTTGGGTTAGCATGATCAAATTGTGAGTTAGCTGAAACTGGCAACCTCCTTAAATAAAGGTTTCCCTACTTTTACCCCCCAGGCAGGAAAAAAAAAATCTGCCCTTCCAGATTTCTTGGTTCTATGGGATTCATGCCCCAGGGTAAAACTGGCCTGTGCTAATTTCACCTCTGTATTAGTTTCATCTTCAATAGATGATGCTCAGTTTGGAGATTTGGGTGGGTTGAGGGCATTGTTTTGGTTTTTTGGGTCCAAAGCTTTTTTTTTTTCCCTGCCTGGAAACCAAAAAGGAAACAGAGCTTTGATTCATCTTTCTGGAGACGTTTTCTTTAGAGTTCGAAGAAAAGATAGTTGCTCTCTGGCATAAAGGGCAAATTGGCTTTCTCTTTGTCCTTGTATGTCATTCATTTGTCCCAAATAATGGATTGTAGAAACTCTTTTGCTGCTAATGAAGCTGAGCCTTTCCCAATAGGTCAGAGTGATTTAATAAGCATAGTTATTGTGTCATAGAGGACAAAGTAACCCCACTGTAAATGGCCCTTGATGGATTGATTGTAGAAGCTCTACCTTTCTATAAAGAGAGGTTGACTACTAATCCCATCATGGAAACAAGAGCATGATCTGGGTCTGGGTATCCTAATAGTAATGTTTAATGTGGATCAAAAGTAATTTGAGGAGTCTTGTAGTATGAAAGAAGAGATCTTCTGGTCAAGAACACAGTTGTTCAATCCATGGACATCCCCTCTGACTTCATGGATTATGAAAGTCCCAGTTCCCAGTAAAAATGGCAAATTATTCTTCCATGAACTTCAGTTGTCTAGCAACCAGTACCAGTGATGGAGTCAACTATTGCTTTACATTAGTTGTTTGGTGTTTTTTTTTTTAATAATTATTATACAGGAGAGGCTAGACGGTACAGTGAATAGAGCACCGCCCCTGGAGTCAGGAGAACCTGACTTCAAATTCCACCTCAGACACTTAACACTTACTAGCCATGTGACCTTGGGCAAGTCACTTAACCCCAATTGCCCTGCCTTCCCCCCTCCAAAAAGCAAAAAAAAAAAATGGTTATATGATGTTATGCTTTGTTAAAAACAAAACATTCATTCAAAATGAGAATCCAGCCATTTGGGGGTGAAATGGGTCAGAAAACAAAGGTAACAATGAATCAGCACTTAAAAATCACAGAATCATAGGTTTAGAGCTGAAATATTTTTAGATACCATCTACTTCCCTCAGGTAAGGACAGAGTGCCAGAGAGGGGAAATGACTTACTTGCCCAAGGTCACAGGAAGAGTTAGTGACCTAGACATCAGGGAAAATCCAAGACTCCTGACTCCCAATATGAAACTATTTCTTCTCTTAATTTTCTTTTATGTATTTTGCTGATGCTTATATGTGTAATATATATTTTACAAATACATATATACATTATACATAATGTACATAAACACATATGTATGTTATAGATATATATGCACATATGCATGTATATACAAATGTTTATACATGGGTACATATAGGTGTGTATGCACGCATATCTATAATGTGTATATATATCATGTATGAACGTTTCTATGGGTGTATCTGAATATGCATTATATATGAGCATCATTAAAATATTTATAAGTAAACACTATACTTGTACATATATGTATATGTGTGAACTCAGGTCATCCTGACTCCAGGCAGAGTGCTCTATCCATTGCACCACCAAGCTGCCCTGATATATGGAACTAGCAATAATAATTTGCACAGTGGCATCTACTCAGCAATGTACAATCTTAGAGAGTAGCCAGGTCCACTAAGGCCCACAGAAGTGACTTGTCCAGGGTCACATAGACAGTATTTTGTCGTATTTGGGAGATGAAGCCAGTTCTTTCTGATTCGGAGGCTAACTATACCAGCTAGCACATATTATATCTCAAACATTTGTTTTATGCCATTCAATTACGTTGGTTTAAATTGTATTTCTTTCAAATTTTTACCAAATGTGAAGAAAACCATCCTTTTGTGTTTGTTTGCTTCATGCAGATGTGTTATAGGGAGAGATAGTCTTTTTGTTTTTGTTAAAATTAAACATAAAGCACACTGATCTACTGTCTATTGTAATCTCTAGTCTGATAGAAATTATCATTTTTTGGTTTTTGTTCTTTTTGTTTTTTTCCCAATAAAGATAACGGAAAATAGAGAGTTGACTGTAAAGCCAGGAAGACAAGACCTGTGGCCTGGAGGGGAAGAGGGGAGAAGGAAGTTTTGTTGTTGTTGGGCTTTTTTCCATCTGATTTCAGTGACCTCGAATATTGCAGAATCATAGCTAGTAGTACTGGTTCCTGGGTCAAGGAGCACAGAACTCAAGTGAACTCTGTGGTTGATGATGTGGAAATAATGCAAGGAAAAGTGAAGACAAATTCAGCCCACCAAAAAGGAAATTTGTTATTATGTTGTCTATCAGTCGCTTTTTAGTTGTGTCCAACCCAACCCCTTTGGGGTTTTCTTGGCAAACATACTAGAGTGATTTGCCATTTCCTTCTCTAGCTTATTTTACAGATGGAGAAACTGAGGCAAAGAAGGTCAAAGATTAAGTAACTTTGCCAGGGTCACACAACTAGTAGGTATCCGAAGCCAGATTTGAACTCAGGAAAACGAGTCTTCCTCACTCTAGGCCTGACATTCTATCCACTGTGCCATTAGCTTCCCCCATTTGTTACTATACTGCCTAGCAAATGTCACATATTTTAAAAGGGGGCTAGCAAAAGTTGGATATGAAGAATGGGTATATGATTACTTCTTTTAAATAATCATTTTTATTAACTAAATGTTAAGCTTCCTTGATAATTCTGAAGTACTCGAAGTATCAGTACCCTGGGACACAGTTTGGTTGTCCTACCCTAGTTAGTAAGCTCCATTCTACTTCTAACATCCAATTTAGCAAATATTTATTAAGCTGCTACCATGAGCACGACACAGAGTGAAGAAGATGATACAGAGCTTAGATCAAAAACATTCTCTGGCCTGAAGGGGTTTACAGTCTCATAATAACTAACCATCTCTATTTCTGCAATTGGCTGCTCTCATAGCACTGATACTTGGAGAATGAGGAGAGGGATTGAAACTTTCCAAAAACCAAGAGTCTGGAAAACTTGTCACTCCTTGAATTTCCTATTTAGTTGAAGTTTTGAAAAGAGTAGAGAGAGTTGGATGGTAACCTGTACTCTTACAAAGGATGATAGCTAAATATTTAACCCTAAATTCATTTTCTGGATTCATTAATGCTAGAATTCTTTTTGAAAAGAGTCAAACTAAGGGCATTCATTTAAATATTGTTCCATAAGGAAAATGTAGCAAAGAGGTTTTCTGTTCTTCCCTGTACCTCCTTAAAATTTTGTTGGCTTTTTCCTGAAGGGTCTTTTTTTTTTAATGGTCTACCAACAAGTGCTAAAGTACTTTCGGGAATAGGAACTTTGAGGCTTTTCAGTATTGTCTTCAAATATTTGAAAGATTTTCACATGAAAAAGCATTAGCTCTTTTCTGCTATTGTGCTGGAGTGGTAGATAGAAATGACCAGAGTTTGGAAGGAAGCACAAACAAACAGGATAGCTTTGAAAGCAGCATATTGAATGAATTATATACATATATTTACATGTTTTAAAAACAAAAAAAAATATAGTGGAGAGATATGGTTTCATATATAATTCACATTTTCTGATCTTTGCATATAGAAATGAAATTTTTATATTTATTAGGGTGCAGTACGGACTGGATAAAGAAGCCAGTCTTGGAACAAGATGATCTGAGTTCAAGTTGTCCTTTTGACACATTGGTTTTATGACAACAGACAAGTCTTTTAGCCTCTTAGTGGACTTTCTAATCACTTAAGTTACCGGGGAGATGGTAATCAACATCAATGGAAGAAGCTTCCATACTAAGAGCTCCCACATTGATAAAATCATTATGTATAGACCAAATAAGTAAAAAGCAACAAAAATGAGGAAGATGTAGAAAACAATTAAAATGGCCCAACAGTACAATAAAATATTTTAAGAGATCATCACATGCCATCGGGTATTCAGGTGCAGGCTGGATGATAGATCACCCATTAGGGATGCCATCAAAGAGATTTATGCTTCAGCTGAGGGTCTGATTAAAGGACCTCAAAGACCACTTCCAATTCAGATATTCAGTGATAATGATGAGAATTCTAACACCTGACCTGTGTCTCAATCAGTCCATGTAACCCACCCTCTGCTGTTCCTTTTAGAACAGCCTCGAACAGAATTGGAATGGGAGAACAGCTATGCCCTGAAGATGTTCCTATTTCAGTTTGTCAACTTAAACAGCTCCATCTTCTACATTGCTTTTTTTCTGGGCAGGTAAGTCACCTCCACATATGCAGCGATTCAGGCCAGAGCAAAAGTCTCTTTCCTCCCTCCATTCCCCATCCCCCCACCCCTCCCTTCAAAAAAGTCCCTTTTCTTTCTTACAGAATGGCCCATTTGTGTTAGATGCAAGGCAGTGCTTAGGATTGGGAATCACACAGTCTTAAAGGTGTATATTCTTTTCTGTCCTTGTATGTCTCTTTATGTCCCTCCTTGAAAGCAGGGATTATAATATAGCAAAAGCCTAATATATCACCTTTCACATATAGTGAAATGTCTACACCTGGAAGCCTATCTTCTTCATGCTGTTACTGTTGCGTTATCATTACTATTGCTGCACTGTTTTTGTTGTTTTAACAACTTTAGACAAGCACACAGCACTCAGCAAGGGAGGGATCTGGAAACTGTATGGTTCTATACAGTCTGATTATTTTCTTTGCCACTTGGGCACGAAGGCTTTGGTTATGGCTGGGTTCAGGGCTACCATCCAAACATCTGCATGAACATTGGAGAGAACCATCACCCAAATATGCCATCTATGCACCACAAAACACACGGATTGGGGGAGAACACCTTTAGCTCCCCTAGGAGTAAAACATCTGATAATTCTCCATTCTTTCTCTTTTGTTTTAAGTAAATTTGATTTCAGTTCACCAAGCATTTATTAACATATATGTATATATGTGTGTGTATACAGATAGATATAGACATAGGCATGGATATACATACACATATACATACATATACACATATACACACATACAAATACATATACATGTACATGTACATATACATATACATATCACTATACATATACATATACATACACGTATACGTATACGTATACATAGTGGGCCCTGTCCTAAACTCTAGTGATACAAATAAAAAATGAAACCATATCAGCCTTCAAGTAGCTTCTATTCTTCTGGGATCAATGGCTTGGTCTGACTCCGTTGGAATGTCAGTTCCTTGAGAATAGGGATCATTCCTTCTCTGTGTTTCGTATCCCCAGTGCCTTCAGAGTCAAATGAAAGCTTGTTGATTGATTGATACAATCAAAACCCAAATAAAACGTTTGTGGAGTAGTTTTTGCCAAAAAAAAAACTTTAAAAAAAATCTCCATTTCCACTCTTTTGAGGTAGAGTCTTTGAATTTCCAATGAATTCTACTAAATTGGAAATTTTCTTGTTACAGGTTTTCAGGACGTCCCGGAAAATACAACAAACTTTTTGACCGATGGAGATTGGAAGAAGTGAGTATCTGGAGGTGATGTAGTTGGATGGCATGAGAAGAGAGAACTACAGGATTACCAATGAGGGAATAGTTTGGTGCATAGAAAAAAGTGCTCCCTGGGTTTGAATCTCAGTTCTGACGGTTGCTAGCTAGGTGGCTATATATAATAACTTAATCTCTCTTAGTTTCAGTTTCTTCAATGATAAAACTGATAATAATTTTTGTGCTAATTATCTCAAAAGGATATTGGGAAAAGAGTCATCATATCCCACCTCTGTGACCTAGGGCAATATATTAAACCTCCATGAACCTCAGTTTCCTCATTTGTAAAATAAAATTGCACTAATTGACTTCTGTTGTCCTTTCCAGCTCCAAATATTTGATTCTATGATCCTAAGTCTTTAATCTCTAGGGAAATGTGAGTTTCTAATATAAACGTGTGCTAACATTTAGACTGTTTGGCAGTTGTTTATCAAAGGCACTGGACCCTCAAGCATTTGTTCAACAAAGCATCCCTTGGAGAAAAATAGACAAGGACACGAAGTGCCCCTTGTCAATAGATCTCTGGCCTCCAGCAATCAGAGGTTTTGGGGACCTTGGAGTACACTGAAACTGGGCCTCTCGTTACAGAGATGAGGAACCTGAGTCCCCCGTTTTCCCAGAGTAGTGATTTGCCCTCAACCATGCAGATATTAAGAATCAGAGTCTGGATTTAAATGTAAGGTCCTTGACTCCAAATTCCATGCTTTTTCCTCTGTACCACACTCTCTCTAATGTTAGAACCAAGAATAGTTGAGAAACTTCAGGTGTTCTTCCCAGGAATTGACAAATAGAAAGATAAGGTGACCTCAAGAAAGGACCTTGTCATTTGTGGAACACTTTCCATACTATGGAGCCCCTGAGGGAGAGCTGCATTTCTAATGCCATTCCATGAACCTACTGAAAATAAACAGCTATTTTTTTCTGTTTTTACTGTAGGCACTAATATGGTACAACAGGTTTTTCTAGATCTTTTAGGATGATACAACTAACCTCTCCCTAATGCAAATGCCCTATTGCATACCTCCAGAACTAAAGATAAAAAATTACCTGAAGCCACTTAGGTGAGGCATGGTTTTATGCAGGTGTTCCTCCAGAAAGTGACCAGAATCCTCAGGGAGACCCTGCCACAACCAAATCTCCTTGGCTCTTCAGAGATGATCACAATACTGAGAACCAACTCCAAGCACACTTCATTGTGGTCTTGCTGAAAGACCCCAAAATTAACTGACTGGTCATAGTTTCAGAGCTGAGAGAGGGGACCTAAGAGGTCTTCTGATCTAACCC
The DNA here is from genome assembly GCA_028627135.1 of Pseudochirops cupreus. Taxonomy (NCBI): domain Eukaryota; kingdom Metazoa; phylum Chordata; class Mammalia; order Diprotodontia; family Pseudocheiridae; genus Pseudochirops; species Pseudochirops cupreus. The sequence goes on along the minus strand of CM053583.1, from coordinate 35,807,193 downwards.
TTCATTCTATAGAAAACTAAGGTCTAGATTACTGAAATCACTTGTCCCAAACCACACAGCGAAAAAGTGACTCACCTGGAATCAGAACCCAAACCCTCTGACTACAGATGTTTTGTAGTTGATGCTGGAGATATAGCAAGAAAACCCCTACTCATGACTCCTGAAAGATAAGCCCTCTAACATTCACTCACTTTATGGCTGAAGGGACTTTCCTAGCCCATGATGTCTCTCTCTCTCTCTCTCACTAGGAGCTAGTAGAGGCCAGGTTGGGAACCGAGCTGATCCAGGACAGGTAGATGCCTAACTATGAAATGCATCTGGCTTAGGGGACCATTCTGCTAATACCTTGAAAATTACAGCAACATGCTCATCTCTAGGATTGAAGCATATATAAAGGCCTTAAAATTATTATAAAATCACACAGTTATTCAAAAGTAATGGACACCCACAAAGAAGCACATTAGAGGGTTTTTATTTAATGGTAAAAGAAAAAATATGATGGGGAACATGGCATGTTGGACAAAGGGCCAGGCTCGGAGTTAGGAAACCCTAAGGAAACCTTCGAGTCCTCTGACACACACCAGCTGGGTGAGCCCTAGTCATGGGCAGCTCTCTAAGAGTCTAAGGCATGAAATAGTTACTGATCTGCATTGATAAAAGGCTCTGCCTCAAAGGGGAAATGAAACCATAGGTCTGCTTTAATCTAACCAGACAAATGTATGTTAGGTTTTCAGGTATAAAGGGGGCAGAAATAAACTCTGAGCATAACACTCTAGGAGACAAGGTCATTGTATTATTGTTCAGTCATTTACAGTCATGTCCGACTCTTCATGACTCCATTTGGAGTTTTCTTGGTAATATCTTTGTATTCTAATATTCTAGTATTTATAGAATAGTTTGTCATTTCCTTCTCTAGCCCATTTTACAGATGAGGAAACTGAGACAGAGTTAAGTGACTTGCCCAGGGTCACACGGCCAGTAAGTATCTGAGGTCAAATTTGTACTCAGGAAGATGAGTCTTCCTGACTACAGGCCTGGCCCTCTGTGCACTATGGTGCCACCTAGCGGTCCTGCTATTAATTTTACTCATCAGTTTTTGTTACAGGAGACCTCTGCACACTGGAGTATGTTATAATGTTTAGAATGTAAAACCAAAACACATCAATGAAGTTGAAAGTGTTAAAAAATTTTAAAAATAACTCTAGGAGAAATGCTTCAAAAGCCAGTTTTTACACTGGCAGTAAGAGTTGGGTTTTAATTATTTTATGCCCCAAAATGCTAGTTATCTTGGAAAATTCAGGTTTTTTTTAATGTTTGTTTTTTAACATCTTTTAAATTAACTGACTGGTCAAGTTTCCATCCAGTCATTTGAACATCCTGTAGACCCCTACTAGGCCATAATGACAATGACAGTGCTGATGGTAATTAACATTTGGATAATGTTTTAAAACTCTCCATACATTTGATTCTAACAACACCCTCATCAGGTGAGTGCCATTGGTCTGCAAACTTGTTTGATTATGTTTGTAAAGGTTTACCATTAGTAAAGGTGATGTATATGTGTGTGTACATATACATACACATAAGTATAACCTTTTTTGTTCCAACAAGCAATATGATTAAGTGTGCTTCATTACTTTTTAAAAAGCTTCCTGAATGTCCTAGGCCCTTTTTGTTGTTTAGCTGTCTTCAGTCATAACCACCTATTCATGACCCCATTTGGGGTCTTCTTGGCAAAGATACTGGAGTGGTTTGCCATTTCCTTCTCCAGTTCATCTTACAGATGAAGGTAAACATGAGTTAAGTGACTTGCTTGGAGTTACACAGCTAGTAAGTATCTAAGGTCCGATTCGAACTCATGTCTCCTGAACTGTAGGTCTGGAACTTTATCTACTGCATTACCCAACTGCCTGTGCTGGGACCTAGAGTAGATTTATAAATGATAACTATTTGTTAGTAATTAATCATTCAATTGTTTTTATCAATGTGGCTAATCAAGCAGAATTTTTTTCTTCATTTTTTTTTAAATTGGAGAAATAATAGATCATAACATTCAGTGAGTATCATAAGTTATTTTAGTAGGAGTCATTTTTCTGTTTGGGAAGGTGCTTATCCTACATAATGAAAATAGCAGAAGGGAATTGTCTCATGTCAATGCAGCAAACAGTATTTTTAAAATACATGCATATACACACATATACACATATATATACGTATATATATTCACATACCCTAAGGAAACCTTCAAAACTACATATATAATGTATCTACATATCCTTTCTTCTTTATGTGCTTCTGCTTAATGGATATCAAAATATCTTAGTTTTTTATTGGTTTGGGATTTTTTTTTTACTTATGTCTTTGTATGAGTGTGAGGAATAGCAAGAAAGCTAATTTGGCTAGACCAGAGAGTACAGGAGGGGAGGTCATGTAAAGTAGGTTTGAAAAGGTAGGTTGAGATCATGTTGTGAAGACCTTCCAGTGACAGGGGTACTTATCTTAGATACTAGAGATAATAGGGAGCCATGGGGTTTATTTAGTAGAGGATGACAGGTTAGACATGTTCTTTAGGAAAATTCCTTTAGAAGGTTATGAATGATGGAGAAATTTGAGGCAGAAAAACCAGGCATAAGGTGATGTGGCCCTGAAGCAGGGTGGTGTCTATATGACTGGAGAGGAAGGGGGTGCATATGAAATATGGTGTACAGTTTTGTGTTGTTTTTTTAATACAATAAAAGTTGGCAACTACTTGGGTAGGTGACATGAATGAAAACAGGGAGTCTGGGATGGCAGGTTGTAAATCTGGGTACCTAGAAGGACGATGGTGCCTTTGACAGATTTGGAAGAAGCATGAGCTTTGAGAGAAAGATAATGTTATGTATTAGGTGATGCAGAAGATAAATCTTCCATAGTTGCTCACCCTGAGTGATTTCCTCTACCTGCATGGACCCTGCATCAGAGATTTGTGTGCATCCTCTGAGAGGACCCTTCTACAACCATTGGATGATCTGGTGTTCAGAATGGTAGTAATCTTGGGGGAGTAGGTGGATTTTTCTACCCAGGTACTTTATGGGTACCCAGGTGATAAATGCCCTGAGGAGCCATTGTCAGTGAAGATTGAGTAGATTGGATCCTGGACCAACTGGATAATAATGAATGAAAGGCAGATGCACATGTATTGGAAACAAGGCCATGACTGACTATCACAGGAGGCTGTGGCCTCCACTTTTGAGACCATTGTATGGGTATTATTATTAGCCCCGTTTTACAGCTGGGGAGGGAACTGAGATTGAAGGAAGTTAAGGGACTTTCCCAGGATCACACAGATAGAGTCTAAAGGGAGATTTGATCCTCTTTCTCTCTGATTCCAAACCCATCACTTTACTATACCTAAACAGAAGCAATTGATGATGAAAAAGGAGACTATTTTTAACCGTCTCCTGATGCCATTACAAGTTCTGCCACCATTACTGCCACGTAGCTATCCTTCAATCAGCCTGTTTGATCATCATAATAGTTATACGGTATTTATTTTTGTCATCATCATTGATAAGGATAATGATAATGATAGATAGCATTTCTAGAACACTTTAAGACAGAGGTTCTCAACCTGTAGGTCACGACCCCTTTGGGAGTCGAACAAGCCTTTCACAGGGGTCACCTAAGACCATGGGAAAACACATATTTCTGATGGTCTTAGGAACCGAGACACCGCTCCTCTATCCGTCTCCAGGCGGGTCCTCCCACATACAGATATGCCCACATACAAGTATTAAAGGGTCGCAGCATTAGGAAGGTTGAGAACTACTGCTTTAAGACTTGTAAAATGCTTAATAAATATTATGTTCCTTTATCTCCATAGCAACCTTGGGAGGTAGGAACTATTATTAGCCCCATTTTAAAGATGAGAAAATTGAGGCAGAGAGAGATTGACTTGCCCAGAATCATGCAGTCAGTGAATGAGTGGGACTGGATTTAACCTTAGAACTTCCTGACTCCAGATCCAGCTTCCTATTTTTGTTGTGCCACAAAGTGAGAGACCAAGGCCCATTTTATTTTTTTTTTTAATATGAGATTCTTTATTAAATTTTTTTGAGTTACATCTTTTCTCCCCGTCTTTCCCCCGCCC